>VXAC01007294.1:413940-497339 GCA_013399225.1 Rhipidura dahli | reverse complement strand
TTTTTTTTTTTTCCCCAAATGTTGCATATTGTCTGAAGCAGCAATGCTTGAGAGGGCGCGGTATTGACTGGCACGCTGGGTCCTGTGGCTGCCTCCCTCAGAATGCAGAGGAGGGTGGGGATATACTGACCTGACTTCAGCACTCCTGAGCTGCATATTCAGAAACCAGCCAGGGCACTTGAATTAACTGCTCTTTTTTTTCCAGGGAATTCTCTATGGTCTCTGCTTAACAGAGAGAAAAAGTGATGTTGTCCCATTGGTATTATGATTTACATCCCAATTTGTTGAAACCAACATGCCAAGCTACAAAGAAACTTCTTTCATCAGATCTAGTTGTCCAATATTATCAGCATCTAGCTGGGTGGCTCTCAAGGGGCTTTGGGAGGAGGGAGAAAGGGTATTTGGTTTTTCATGGTGCTATTTTTCCTTCCCTTGCTTTTCTTTGTTTCAGCTTCTTTCTGCTGAAATGACATATTGTATGTTGTTGTAGTTAACCCTTCATGCATCTATTTCCATTTAAGGGGTGCAAGATACAGGGCCAATGTACATTTTTCTAATGGTCTTCAAACAAAGTAATCAAAACCAATGCACTGCTTTGTTTGCAAACCCCAAACCAAAAGGTTATCACTTCCTTGTCTCTGACAGCCTCACAACAGTGGAACTTCCTGGGCCTCCTGCTTGACTTTGCTGCTTGGCTAAGTCCAAAAAATCCCTTGTTGACAAGGGGTTAAAAATTTATTAAGAGTATCTTTGCTCTTTATGCTTTACCTCAAATTGTGTTACATGTATTTGGAAAGAGCACATCAGCGGCTGGAACATAATTTAGGAAAAGTTATTAAATGGTGCTAAAGTGTTTAAATTGAAGCTCCAGCATACACTCATACACAGGCCTTGAATTATCAAAACATTTGTTAGTGTTTGTTACGTGAGCAGTGTGGCTGGCAGCTCAGACCTTGAAAAGGCCTTTACTATTGTTTTCACAGTTTATTCCTTTAGTTTCCTTTTATTTTTGTTTTTAAAGATAATACTCCCCTACCCTGCAAGAGTGGAGTATTTGATGTGACTTTGTTTTGGAAAGTGGTAACACCCCCTTGCATACTGTTTCTGAATTGTCAGTGTCATTAGATATTACGGTGTTTAGCTGGATTTTGAAATACAGGGTTCTGCTCTCTGTTGTCTGTGCATCTGTATTAACTGTCTTCTTAACTGTTGTTCTTTACTTGGGATGTATTCCTAGCAGAAACTCCTGCAGCAGTTCCTTCTAAAACTTCAGCATTTGTAACTACACTGTTACCACTGGGTTTTTTAATATTCTGTTTTGAAATCTCCCTTTTAAAAAGAAAATACATGGAACAGTTACCAAGAAATATAGAAAAAAAACTACCCTAGCTCCTAAGCCTTTTAAGCGAAACACAAAGCAGTAAAGCTAATCTATGCCTTCTCATACAAAAGGAGAATGTAACACACAGCCTAGGCAGTAGATCCTTAGCTCCAGGAATTCACACAGCTCCAGTAAAGTCACTCTTGAGGGAGTCTGCTATGACTGTTCCCTGGGTGTTTCCTGTGAAGCATCCAATGCATACACTGGGGCAGGATCAAACTACACCTGCCCCAGAGAAGGGAAATAAGTGCCTGAATATATACAAACATGCACGTCTACAAAGGTGAGGTGACAGGATTTCTTAACACACTGGAGAGAGTTGGTGAGGGAGGAGCCAGTGGTAATGCAAAAAAAAAAGGAACGAACAACAGGCTTTTTGGAATTACTTGTAGAGTGTATCACAACACAACAGCAAAGAGTTAAGTCAAAGCCCTAAGATCATGGATTGCAGTGGTCAGAGTCCCTTTCAAATGGCGTGGAGTTCATGCCTACATTAATCCCAGAGAGACTTGTTGCAGTAGAGGGGGGATATTTTGAACACCAAGAATTGTTCTCGTCTTCTCAGTGACCTGACTGAGGATGAACACCTTTCCCATTTGTAACTGGGGTATATTAAGTCAGCCCATAAGTCAGCCAGTGTCTCACTGTGGGGCTTTGTATTGGTTTGAAAACAAACCAGTGGGAGGTCACAAGTCAAGATTGAAATTTATAGAAAAGGTAGAAACAAGCAAAATAATATAAGGAAAAAGGTACAGATGAAGTTAGATATAACCTGATACCCTATTAGGGTGGCAGAAGCAGTCCAACTGAAGTGATCCAGATGAAGCGATGATCCGATGGAAGGTCCGGTGTCCAACTGAAGGTCCGTGGTGGCTCTTGTCCTCCAGCTACCCAGTAGACAGGGCTACCCTTGGGCAGTTCTAGGGCTAGCTTATATCCAGGTGGGAATGCCTGGCTTCCCCCTCCTGGGTGGAGCATCTCACAATAGGGTGAGATAAGTCCATGAGTCATTGGGTGGCTTCTTGATGGCCCCTCATCTCTTATCAGGGGTGGGTCGTTAACAGGTGATAACAGCTAACAGCTAACGGTCCACAGCTGGTGGTAATAGAATACATCTATTTTTAACCTAGGACAGGCCTTAAGTTCCAAAGAGGTGTGAGTTCATCCATTGCTTTATTTACAACCATAAAAACTTGTCTTCCATAGTATTTAACTATTGCATTCCCAGATAACACTGGTCACTGCTAAAAGTAATGATTTAGTTTCATCAGATTTAAGTGTATTTAATAACATCGTCAAATAACAAATATTTCTGTTTCTGTCAGTTCACCTCCTTTTTTAACTTTTGTAACACAAGTAGGAAAAAATGGTATCATGAAAACTTTGGGAGCTGATATTAGAACTGACTTTCTGTGGGAATTTCTGTGTGCAGTCCCAGGTGGTTTAGCATGACTGAGCTGCCAAGTTAGCCCCTGGGTGCAGAGGGAAGGCTTCAAGGCTGACTGATAAGAAGTTATGTCCTTCCATGTTTTGTACACTTACTTCCTCTTTTATTTTCCTATCTGAGCACTTCAGATGATCAAAAATAACTGGCAAACATTTTTTCTTGTTTGTTTTTAGTAGTCTTGAACTGACAAGACAAGAAATCTTTAGACCAAAGGACAGTATTTTTCAGAAGGCTGCAAATGTCTGAAAGTATACACACAGAATATATTTACCTCAGCCATGATTTTACTGCCATAATAAGATTTTTTTAGCTTTGCTGCATACACCAGAACTTCAAGATTATGTTAGCTTATGCTGAGCTAAATCCAGATATGGGATTTGGTTGTAAAATGTACAAGGAGAGGTTTGTGTCTGCAAAAAGACTCCACAATCCTCTTTCCATGAGAGGACATCAGTGAAGTTGAAAGGAATCCACTGCGCAGTGCTTCCGTACACTCCCAGCTGAATTAATTGTGACCTTGCTTTTCACACCCCTGCAATGCTCCTGAGGAGCCAGGGGGTAACTTCACTGGGCTTCTTCCAGATGGCAGGGCTCTTTCCCTGTGGGTATTTTCCTATGCTGAAGCTTGTGTTGACCAGAAGTCAACACGAGCACCTGGCAGTGAGCGATGCTCTCATCTGCCCTGTGCCTCTCTGCACGATGCTCTCCATGTGCAGGGACTGTAGGAGAGGCACCTCCTGAGCCTGGGCATCCACCCCCTGTAGGAGAGGCACCTCCTGAGGCTGGGCATCCCTCCCCTGTAGGAGAGGCACCTCCTGAGCCTGGGCATCCCTCCCCTGTAGGAGAGGCACCTCCTGAGCCCACAGAGCCCATACCAAAGGTCACCCACCCACACACTGCGTGCTCCTGAGCAAACCCTTGTGCTCCCCCTCAGTAGGAGCATCCACAATGGCTGGGGCTGAACTACTATCATTTGGTGATTCATTTGCAGTGCTTATTTTCTAAAAATTGCATAGCCTGTTCTCAAAAGCGAGGCGAAGAAAAAAGCAGCTGTTATGAAAAGAGAGGAAGAAAAACTCACACATACAAAACAGAGCTTTAAAGAACCAAACCCACATTGTTAGGGGAGGGGCAAAACTCCCAAAATTTGCCATTTCTTTTTAAAGAACCAAACCCACATTGTTAGGGGAGGGGCAAAACTCCCAAAATTTGCCATTTCTTATCTTTAATAAAGATCAGAAATAGATTTTTGAGGTACTATTGATATTTTAGACAATTAACAGCAATACCAGTATGTCTAATAACATCCAGATTTAAAATCAGTTCTGACTTACATTGCTTCCTTTTGAGGGTTTTCACAGAGAATGAAATAGGAACTTTTTCCCTCCCGTAAAATGATGTCATTTAATCAGTACTAGTAAATTTTAGACATGTGATAACTGATACTGAAATAAACCACTACTTTGTAAGTGGTCTAAGAAGCATCTGAACAGACCAGTCCAAGTTTTATTCTGTTTTATCACTGAATATAAAGAGAAACTTCATTGTGCCTCTCTTTATTCTAGCACAGCTTATATAGAATTTGATTAAAAAAGCAGAAAACTGACATGACTGAAAAAAGAAAGAAAAAGTTAATCTTCAGTGCTATGGAATGTTTTGCAAAAAGCTTTTGTTTTCTGCGTAAACACTTGATCAACAAAAAACCGTAGCCAAACCCAAAACTCCCCATTCAGATATTTTAAAATGTTTAATTTAAAAATTCATGATCAAAAGATTTTAATGTTGCCAGATTCATTGTTTTGTTTACCTCAGTCTGAACTTCTTTTTTTTCCTTCCTGAGCTACTGCAGCACTTCATCCTTTCTCCCCTGTCTCCCACTGTGTCAGGTTTCCCAGGCTGAAGATGTTTTTTTCTTGGCATGCCATCATTATGCAGTTTCTGTGCCCAGTGGGGAGGTTGCATTCTGCTGTCCAAAAGCAGCTCCATAGTCCAGTCTACAAGACACCAAAATTAGAAATCTGCTGAGGTCCTGAGCAGCCCAGAGAGACACAGCTTATCCCAAAACAAAAACACTCAGTCTGTTTTGAAAGTGATGCATTTTCTCTGCATGAATTAAACTTGGCTTTTAATGAAGCACTTCATTTGATTTTGCTGATGGAAGATTTCAGTTTTCAGCTCAAGTTAAAGCACTTCTGTGCTAAAATTCCTGCTGTTTGGTTTTGTTCTCCTGACCAAGTCTCTTCCAAGACTCTCTTAGTCTTTGTTTGCATGGGTTGTAACTGGGAAATACCCTTGTTGTGAAGGCTTCTCTTCTTCTGAGATGCATTCCCTGTTCTTACAAGCAGGGAGCTATGGAACCAGTATTCTTTCTCAAAGGGGAAGAAACATGTCAAGGTCAGATGATAAATTTCCTTGCAGACTAATACACAGATTTATGTTAAAAGGCCTTGACCAACTTGAAGCCCAGTGAAATAAAAATTCCTGTCTGTGTGTGTGTATTTAAGGAATAAGCCACAGATGAGTCATGAATGCAGCATTACTAATGACCCTACCCACACCACAGCTGCTGAACCTTTCTGCAAGGCAGGATGAGCTGCAGACCTCCCCCAGATGCCAAGAACACCTCATCAGTACTCTCTGGGTCTGATGGTCTCTGACAGGCTTTCAAGCCTGGCCCCCACCTTCTAGCTGAGGAGACTGTGTAGAATCCCAGAAAAAAAATCCGTTCCCTGCCCCTTGCATGATGTGACCCACCCCCATCCTTTCCTTGGCCTCACCTCCTGGGTGATGAAATCTCCCAATCCTCCAGTAATCCTTGTAGCACTGAATTTACCTTTAAGTCATGAAGCTGCAGCAGGGAGTCGCTGAATGAGTGAGTGAATGCATGCAAATACATGTAAACAGGAGAGAATGTGGTCATTTGTGCAATCTTAATATTCTGCCTGTATGTCTATTAGCATTTTCTTTGATGGACTGGCTTTCCTTTGACATACTTTTTAAAATGACCTTTGTAAAGGCATTTCATGAAAGTAAGGTAGGAATAGTTCAATGTTGTTTTAGAATAGGTTAAAATCCTTTTGTGGTTCTTCTTGTTAAATGAACAATTTTTCTTTCAGGGCAACAAAAAATGTGAGTTGAAAGTAGGATGAGAGCAGTTAAGATCCGGGGAGGGACGTGTATAAAGCTGGGATTAAAGAAAGGTGAAAAGCAAAATTTCAGCTGAAGAAGAAAAGGCTGATAAATACATTGAAAGCTTTTGATGGCTGAAAAATATGTAGAAGGGCAGCTCACCTAATGTTGGCTTTTATTTTAACTGTCAGTTTACTGCAAGTGAAGGTTTTGGTTTCATTCTGAAGAACATTTTGGGGAATGGTGTTTCTTCTGCCCCTGAATGTGATCAGCAAAATAAATTCAAAAGATTTGCCACATGCATGTGGTTCCTCTCTGTTTCCTTTAAATCTAGATTTCATAGATTTTTCTTTTTAAAATGAGATCTGACATTCTTTTTTCTCCTTTCTATTTTGCTTTTCTGGGTGGGTACTGTTGTGTCTTGTTTTGGGCCATTGCAAGCCCTTTTAATAAAAAGAAGCCATTTTCATAAGAATCTTTCCACGTCCCATTTGGAAACCTGTACATGGGTGCTGCTGCCTTTTTAAGCCCTGTGCTGTCTCACAGTGGTGCCAGGAGAAGAGCTTGCTGTTGGATTGCTGCCAGTCTCCCACTGCTAGAAGCTGCTTCTGTCTCTGAATGGGAGGCACCCAAACCTTTTGGAGAGCTGCTTCTCAATAGTTCTTTAGGTGCTTGACCTGACAGGTGCTTCTTGGAGCTGCTCAATCTGCTTCTGCATACGTGGGAAAGTGGTTTTTGGGGTTTTTTTTTTTGACAAAACTCAATTGTTTGGATAAGATGGTGCTTCGCTGCCTTGCTGACCTATAAATAAAACAGTTTCTGTGAGAGTTTTAGTGGTGAATTGGAAGTATGGACTCACAGACTTTGGGCTTCAGCCTCTCGCTGGCTTTTCCACAAGGGAGATGGAGTTCTGAAGCCCTGTTGTAAGACTACCAACCTTGAGAATAGTGGCGCTTTTTGAGCCAGTACTGTGATTTCAGGTTGATTTGTGCTGATATTCTCCATTTTCTTTTGAAAATAAAATGAGTATTAGAAACTTTCTTTTAATCTGGAGTTAGATCAGGCACCAAACAAGGTCATCTGAAACATTTCAGTACTGCTATACCAATGGCCTGTTTGATGTCTAGGGCTTAATAAAATAATTAATTGCACTTAGGAGTAGGAGTTTGGATTAGAGTGGCCTATGCAGTAGTATCCCTTAGTCTAAATTAATTGATTGTAAAAAGTGTAAGTCAAGTGCACAAATCTACTTTATGAGCAAAGATAATGGATTTTCAGTTGGAGTGCTGGAGATATGAGCCAATTTACATCAGCATATGTTTGTTAGTGTTTTTCATGCTTTTGTTGAAAATTATTGTGTGATTTTATTCCTTTCTCTTCTAGCTTGTGTATCGTAAAATGGGAATCATGTTGGTTTTCAAGCAGTGTTGGTTGTTCACTGAGCATCCAAAATGAAAAAGTAATAATCGTATTTTAGGAGGGAAGTGAAAAATCACTGCTAGCTCTTCCTTGTGAGTTATGTTGTGAATGGGATGGTTTGCATTGCAGAGAGTTATGATGTGTGTTTGAAAGTTTTATTCAAGAAAGAAAAGCTGAAAATAGGTTCAGTCAGCTGGTGTGCTGGGTTTCATTCTGCCTTTATCTTTTGCTCCCACAGCAGGAGGAAGTACTTCTAATTGACCATGTTCTTCAATGCTTCACAAAATACAGTCTGCTGTGACTTCCAGACTTTCCTGAGGATGAATTAGGAGTCAAGGCACAAGAAGAGCTGCCATGCATGGTGTGTGTAGTGTAGAAGAGTATCGTGCAAACGTGATCCGTATCATTACCAACCTATCAGTATTCACAAACATGAATTAAAAATAGAGCAGATACATTGACAGGTATCCTAGTGGAGGCTTTCAATTTTCAAAAAAAGTTTTTTTTAAATTCCCTTTGGAAACACTTTTAAGAATTGATAGTTGTCATTGTCCTTTCAGCTAGAATTACTTACAGTAATTAGGACTGTGGACATATATATTCAAGACCAGATGTGAGCAGGACAAGCAATCTATGGCAGCAATAACTTTATGCAAAGATCTGTGCCATCCTACACAGTGGAGTTTCTTTCTGTAGGCAGTTCAGTGCATGTGTCTGTCCTCACTGGCTCAAATCCTGAAATAAACACCTTGATCTTCTTTTTGGGCAGATGAAGTGGAGCTGAGAATTTTTTTTTCTGAGACCTTTCAGATAAAAATCGAATACCAAATTGTTTCTGCTGCGCTTCATTAGAGGTGCTTGCAACTGGATTGCTATTGATTGCTTTTTGAATGTGATTCTGCATTTTAAAAAGTTGCAAGAGAAAAATGACAGTGATAGATGTGTACCTTAATATCCATCTGTCAAATGTGAAGGAAACTGCAGTTCATCAATGGCCTGTTAATGGCAGAAAAGCCAATGACTATTCACAACCTGAAGGCTCTGATCCCACAACCACTTGGGAGTTGTGTGTCCTTATTAATGTGAGGAGCTGCACTCAGCATCTGGGATTACTCACATTGATGAAACAGTGTGCATCTGAGTGATCCTGTAATCAGTAACTCAGAAGCCGTTTGTGTAGGAAAAAGCTATGATCAGATAATCCGTGTCAGAAATGTACATATAAGAAGGGTATCAGTGCTTCTGACACTTGAGAGTTTCCTTGTGCTTTCCAGCTCACAGTAGCAAAATATGCAAAGTTAATAATGTAGAAGTAATACACTTGGTGGTGTTAATCACTAGAACTTGCTTTGTCACTTTGGTGACAGCTCATGTCTGAAGGCTGTCTGAGGTCAGTGGGTTATGCCACTGAGGTCAGACTGAGATTTTGCTTGTTTTCATCCATTCTGTGCTGCTTCTTTGCTTTGTACAGGCCTGGTTTTTTTCAAAGAAATACTGTTGATACATGTGACATTTTCTTATCTTCTTTAGCGTGATAATGACATCAGACAGTAGTAGGAAATGCTGAGGCATCTTCAGGTCCTGCTATGGCAAAGGAATTAAAGGAGTGTTTAGATCTTGTAGAGATACTGTGGTCATAGATCCCCTCCCTCCCCAGGTTCTTTAAGTGACTCACTCTAAAACACTCATTTGCAACAGGTACTCACCATCCTGCACATGTGAAATTGTCCTGGTGTGCTTGTGTGTACAGCAGAAGTCCACAGTTCACCTGAAGGTGGGCCTTTAAGGACTGGTGTGAGAGCTCTCGTGGTCACATTTCCTCATCCTCACCCTCCTTTTCACCCATCCTAACCCCACCCTGCTCTTCCCCTCATTTACCCTTCAGGACCACCCTGTGGATTTGGTTACCAGCCTAGCATCCCAGGGTCCTGATTCCCTGCGCTGCAGGAAGACAGCAAAGCACTCTCTTCAACAGTTAGTGCCAGTCAGCCATAACTTTCCTTCTGAGATGAAAGTTATTCTGAGCCTTTAGCAGTACTTGAGGTGTGTCTTGGGATGACTTTATGATGGACATCAAGAAATGTGTTTTGTTTTTTTTCAGTTTGTGCCTTTCCAGATTTTTCCCTTTTGTTTTGCCTCCTGTCTTCCTTTATTTTAGCTTTACCCTTTCTTCAGTCACAGTAGTTAAAAAGAGAATAAACACAAAGTACGTTTTGAAGGCAAGTATTTTGAAAAGTAGAAAAAAAATACGAGCAATTCATACAGCTTTCACTGGAAATAAAAGTATTTTCAGACAGTAATGTTTATATGTGTGCTATGCACACATTAGAAATGGTCCTTCAACTGACTGTATCCCAAGACCTGTAGTTGCATTTTCTCTCAATTCTCTAGTCCATGACTTTTTGTTCTAATTAGATGAAGGAACCCAATTGACTCTGGCCAGTGCCCTAAGTGATTGTCTTCTGGGACTGGAAGTGTTTGCTTTATAAATCTAGATTGCTGTTTGCATTGCAGTGGATTTCCACCAAAGTCTTATGTGGATAAATATCTTTGGTGTACTTCTGATTTTTTGTGTTATTTCAGTTTTCCTGTGCTACTGTAAGAATGCAAGAAGGAAAAGACTGGTTTTTACTTGCTGTATGCTGGTATGTGTTCTCCTGTGATAAACCACAATTTTATACTTTAGGCTGCATTGCATCCACAGTATTATCTCTGTGTCATCTAAGCTGATTCCAGTACCAAACCTGACTATATCATTTTCTGATCATGAAGTTGTTTGAACAGTGACATGCAGGCACAGCTACTCATGTTGATTGAAAAATAATATTCCAGACAGCTTAGACTCTTTGGGAAGAGACTGCAAAGGCAAAGTAACCTGCCAGCAAAGGAAACAGATTGTTTCCAATGTGCAGGAAGTAGTACTTGTTGCTCCTCTTCTCCTGTTAAGCTTCTTTCCATCAAGACAACATTGTGTGATAGACCATCCTCAGCCTTCTCCAATGACAGGATCTTTGTAGAAGTGTGGAGGTTGGTTGGTTGTTGGGTTTTTTTTTAATGAGTATTTTTTTTCCAAAAATGGTGACATGTGAGATTTAAAAATATTTGAATATGTTCTCCTACTCCTCCTAATTCCTTAATTGTGTGTGGAAGATTACTGCCTTTGTTCTCTGATACATTGTTTGCAAATTTGTAGTTGGACATAATTATTTAAAAAGCTGAACAGGCACCACAGTAAGCTTCACTTTCTGATCCTTGACAAAAAGTGCTTTACAGTACCCTTTTTTATGGACAGTCTTGCTTTTTACAACAATTAAGGCACATCGTGTTCAGATTTATCCAAGATATAGTTTATACTGTTACCTTCCCCCTCTTTTGATTTGCAGGCTGCTGCTGCAGTGGTGAATGCTTAACCCCCAGTCTGTGCTCTGAGTAGCATGTCACTGGCACAGCACAGCTCTTGTAATGGCTCAGTGTCACACAGTGGCAACAAAGCACGTGGGTCAAACAGCTTGGCCTGCAAAGATTAGTTCAAATAACACTTGTCTGTCTACAGTATTTGAGAAAATATTGGAAAACAGAAGAATCAAATAAAAAGCCTGTGTTTCGTTCTTTTTCTCAGCTTCTACCAGGAAATACCGAACGAGTACTCAACAGATCAAATATTTGTCTTAAATATGCCTTCAAATAGAGAATTAATTGAACTCAAGTAAAACATGGTGTGACCTGAGACCAAAAATTCTTACCTCTGGTTACATGTAAAACCCTGAGTTCATAAAGCAGCTCCAGTAGCTTTTAGCTGAGGACATTCTGTCCTCTGTCCCAGCGAAATGAGTGTGCATGCCATAATGAAACTGGCATTGCTTTTGTTGTTTGGGGGACAGGGGGTGGTAACTAAAGCATGCTATATGAAATCTCTGTAGAATTTAGGCAGATAGTCTAATAATGTGTATTTACGGTATATGAAGAATTGGATCCTCCAACCATTACCTCCAAGTACCCTGTGAGGGCTACTAAGTTGCATTACCATCTGTGTAGAGAAACTCCAGTTTCTATGCAAGCCACCACTGCACTTGTATGATTCATAGCTGTTAGAAAGAAAGTCTTATTAGTCACCTACTTCATTCCCCTTCCTGTATGGAATTATTCTTTATTGTGCTGTACATTTGCTACTGTTTTGTTGGTCTAATTTTAAATTATCAAAGTAATGGAGCTCCCACTGCTTCCCTCAGGAAAATGTTCCAGAGCATTAACAGATCTGCTGTTAAGAAAGATACTAATTTCCTGATATTATTTTTTTCTTTTATTAACTTCATTTCATTGTTCTGTCTACTGTCTTCTGTGCATTTTCCCATGTTCTCGCTTTGAAACCTAAGCCTTGCACCTTGCAAATGTGTCTTGTTTATTTTCAGCTACTATACATGTACATGAACAGGTAAAACTTAACCTATGCAGGCCTGTGTTTAGGACGAGTAAGGCAATAAAACTGCTATAATTGGTTCATTTTAGAGCAACACATCTTTGCAAGAGCTCCAGAAGTAATTACAAACAACAGCTAAAAGCTTCACGTGAGCTGAAAGTTGATTTCCTTAGCCGCTTTGTAAAAATGATGGTTGCATTTACCTGAATTAAGTAGACAGAGTTAAAGTGAAACCTCGTGTAGACATCGATTTTGATTTGAGTTTTCTAGTTTATGGAGAGGATTGGTAGGGTATTGCAGACAGTTGAAGAATTTTCAGTAATTTTCCCAGTGGAACTTACAGTCCTATGTGAGCTTCCCCAAGCTGTTCCAGCACAAACTTTAAACCAAAGACAGTGCTGGCCTGTGCTGCCTTGCTGTTCTGCCCAGAAATGGACGAAGAGCACTTGCTGCTCAGCACGGGTGTGTGGTACAAGATGGTGATTTAAGGTGTGCTTTTCTGCTTTGCATTCAGGTGATCATTGTTACCTCAGACACAAGACAGTAGCTTAGCTCAGACTGTATCAGAACTCATCAGACACTCATTCACCTGACCACACTTAAATCCTACTTTCAGTGGGTATCAGTTTAATGAAAAAAGTGATTTTTAAGTGGAAATAAATCACAACAGGTTTGTGGTGCTGGATTCTGCATTCAGGAATAAAATCTGGCTTAAACATGTGGCTTCACAATACTTTGCTCTAAGTACACATACTTAAGGGCAAGTCTTGTATCGACCCTTCTGCTGTGAAATTTGCCATCATGAATTTCCTTGCAAACTTCAGATCATGTGAACAGCTTTCAGATAACTTGCATGCTTCTAGCATCCATCTCTTTTCACTCATTCTTGGACTTGGACTGTGCTGCACTGACCTTGTCCTAACTACCAGCTCTCTTTCTGCTCAGCTCCTTATGTAATTCCAGTTCACAAAACTCCATCTTCTGCTTGGGACAAAGTTTCAGCCATGATATCCTACCCTGGATGCCAGCTGGTATAGCTAGTATAGAGAGCTTGTTCTGAAATGTTTAGTTTGTCTTTTTTGTTAAGGATCTGTCATTCTTTTCCAGGAAGTGAGAGTGTTTTATATGATAGTATTACCCTAGGAAAGGCTTACGGTAGAACTCAAGGATTTTGAAAAGGAAATGTTTTCTGAGGCTAAACGAGGGCTAGAGCATAAATAGAACTCGATTTTACAGAACAAGTTCTGTAGTCGTGACTATGGAGAATGAAATAAATACCTACAATGCAGAGAGTAGGATGGCAAACACGGCTCTGCTCTTTGCTCTACAGTATGTCTCACTTCTTGAAATGTTTGCATCTCAAATGGCCAGCTTATCAGGCCTTTGAAGTCAGTGAGAAGGCTGCAAATGGCATCTCCTGTTGTTTTGGTGTATTCAGTGTTCCTGGTCTAAATATCCAGGGAAAACATGAGGGCAACAAGACAGAAGATGATCATACAGATCATACAGTTAATATAAACTGGCCACCCTAACTTCTGTCTTTGCCTGGTTACTTGAAAGTAATGGATGGGAGACCTGTCTTTTCAAGAGCCAGTGTGCCATTTTATTCTGTAAAATGGAGTTAAATGACAATCAAAACCAAACCAGTCTTTTGGCATTTGCCCCAATATTTGCTCAAACTGGCATTGCTAAGGTTACTGTGAATATATTATGAGAACTGCAGTCAAATGTTGAGTGTTTGAACAGGTTTTTCCACAGCTTAGCTGCTCAGGCTGTCCTTACCTAGTATATGATCTTATTGCCCCTGAGTGATGAATCTGTTCCTTTTGTTAACTCAAGCTGTTTTCTAAAAGGTGATTGTTCTTTTTAAATTTTAATTGAATCTTCCGACTTTATCTGATAAAGCTGACTGCAAAATGCATGAACTGGCATTGAGATTATTTTATGTAGTATAACTGACCATACATAAAATTCATGTAGTAAATTAAGCACTGACAAATTAGTCTTTTGTCCCCTTTATTCTCACTGAAGTCTAGGGGAGCAGGACATTTGGAAATACCCTGTATTTAGCAGTCTTAAGAGGATCTGTAAAGGTAAAAATACTAACTGGGTGTTTTGGGAGTATGTAGTTCTACCTTTATGGTGTCTCACTCAGATCTGTAGACTTCTTGCCAAGAGATAGGTCCAGGGTGAAAATACCTGGTAGGAAGTAGCTGCTCTGCATGAAAAGCAAATATTAGTACAGGGAAAGTAAGTTTTCTGACGCAGTCTAATAGATGGGTTTGTTTAGATGAACGTCACTTTTGGGATTGTATCAACTGAGGCAAGAAGCAGGAACTGGCTTTGCAAATCAAACTGGAAGCCTTACTGTAAAAAGTAACACAGTGGAGAGTAGGCTGGAATACTGCTTTACTCAGAGTTTGCATTCAACTTAAGTCCTACTAAATACTGCCACATTTGTGGTATAGTGTGTCTTTTGCTATGCATGTTTAATGATCTATAAAAAGCCTTTATATGAATTTGTCTTTGGATGTCTGCTCTAAAATGGTGACTTTGCATATTTATATGATGAACTCTACATTTATGTTGACAGATGATTAATTCAGTAGCTCTGAGAAAACAGTAAAAAGTCAACAAAAGCAGCAGAAATGTCTGAAAGACTGTAGAGAGCTGAGGGGACATAGCTGTCGTGTTCTGATGTCATGTCTTGATCCTCAGATCCTGTGGTGAAGTCAGGTAATAAAAATCTGTGACCTCAGAGCAGTAAGAAATTAAGATGCAGGACAGTGACATCATTGGAGGTATGAGGGAAGGGGTCAAATTGAGAAGAGCAGTTGTGAACACATCTGCATCTGCATACCTACAATCTGAAATACAAAATGGTTCAGGAAAGTAATTTGCTCTCCTAGTTTGCCCCTGGAAAGTTTCTTCTCAAGATACCTGTGAACAGCTCAGTGGAATAATAAAAGCAATTGCCAGCCTGGGTGTATAGAGAAAAACAAACCCTTTTTACAAAGGAAGAAACTAATCCTGTCACATACTAATAAAGTGTCATATTTTCATTTCATTACCTACTCACTCCCTTTCTCTAAACTTCTATGAATTTGAAAACTGTTCTGAACTCTTACTAGGAAGTTGACATGCCAAGTTCTTGAGAGTTGTGTGGCAATGTATAGACTACAGCTGCAGACTCTGGGAAGCTATTTTAGTTTGACCATTTGGTTGTTTTATGTGCAAACAGCCTTTACAATTAAGTGTATGCTGGTATTTCTGTCATGTCATAAATGCAATGACCCTCAGCAAAAGAGGTTAATGGCTTTCATGTCCTGATGCTGTTTGTCCGACAGAGATGTAAAACAGAGCACTAAAGGGTTGAATTTGTAGTGTTCTTTGGCTTCTTCATAATATTTTTTTAAATAAACAGCAGCTAAGAAGGTTTTAGGATATAGGCTGCAATAAATCTCTAATTGCCATCTTCACTGTCTTTTAAGTGAAAAATACTTGTTTTCTAGTGAAAAGGATCTGGTTTAATCATACGAAAAATAATTTAAGGGTGAATATTTTCAAAATAATTTAAGGGTGAATTAATACTTACTACTGATGCAGAATTGTAGTAAGCCACATCAGAATTTTATTAAGAAATAACTGTAATGATTATGTTATAAACTTAAACAGCAATAATGGACTTTCAAAATACAAGTCTGTGACTCTCATCACAGTATGGTAAAGGCTGTCATATAGGAAGATGTGGAGGGGGCTAAAGGGATGCTCCTGAGACCTGGCAATTAACACATTTTGAGCACACAGCTTTCACAACAGTGCTTACTGTGCATGTGGCAGAAGCATTAGGAAAACTGGATTGTTTCACAGGGTTTTTTTCTAGTAACAAAACTCACAGAAATTTAATTTATGTGTGTATTAGATGGAAAAGCTCTAGGTATTTGTGCATAAAACTGTAGAAAGTACCTTAAATGGTTTTCCTACCCATAGCATGAAATTTTCAGAGAGGGTCACTACTCCTGCATGACAAAATTTGTACAGAGTAATACTTGAGCAGATCACTGACCAAGGGCTAGAAGAGATTTAATATTTTGGCTTGGCTGTTCCACTGCTGATTTTTCATGGCTGGAGTCAGCCACTGTTGGGAATGCTGTGCCCAGAACCTGTGGACTGCTGGGTCCCATGATCCAGCCCCTAGCCTGCTCCCAAATCTTCCTCTGTGACAGTCTCTTTGCAGATGGCAAACACCTCCTCCAAGTGCTGTTCTGAAAGGCTGCAGAGAAGTATCTCTGGGTATCTCCTCTGTCCTTGATACTCCTTCACACATTTGTTGTCTTCTGTGAAGCCAAGGTCTTTTGTGCTGGAGTTGTGAACCCAGGGGTGGATCTCAGTTTGCCCATAAATCCAGTAATACTGATGGAAGTGCACACATACACTCCTTGTAGGGCTTGCTGAGTGTTCCGTGGAGAAAATCCTTAAATACCAGGGGCCAAATATATCCTTAAGTACAAAGTGTTAAATTTAAATAAACCCAAACACCAAATTGCTGTAGAGGTTGTTTCTATCCCTTATTTTAGGCCCAATAACCTTCATCTTAGATCTGATAGTGGTTTAAGATATGCAGATAAGTATTTTTGTGCATTTTGGAAACCCAGCAGTAAGCACAGTGTCATGTATTTTAGGGAGCAAGTGAAGAGCTTTGTTAGCTGAGTATTACTTGTATAATGCACACATCCTGAGTCTCTTGGTTTTTAAAGCTCAGATTATTGTTTGCAGTTTTCCATGGACCTGATTCATGCCCAGTGGTGTTGAAAAAATGTAGTTGTATCGAATGTCAGCAGTACAAGCCATGTCCTGCTATGTTGTTAGCCCCTCAGCATCCTGAGGTGCAGACTTGCAATGTCTTGTAGGATAGGGAAGATCCATAGGCAAACTGTGGATATTGGTACCACTACCTGCCCCTGGGAAAGTACAAATTAAAAAATAGCAACCTGTATTAGGTTTACAGTAAAGCTCCTATAAATTGAGAAGCTTTCTCAGCAAAATGGACCCCCATGATGCTTGGCTGGCAGGTCTCTCTAGAAGAGCATCACCGTGGAAAAGGGCTGCCAGCAAGATGGCACAGCAAAGCTGATCATCAGCTCCTCCATCCAATCGGCCTGAGGAATGAGAGTACAGGCATGGGTTTTGGCACTTATCCCACAGTAACTTCCCTCTCAACAAACCTTTTCCCATGGCAAAATCTGGTAGAAGGATCCCAAGCAGAGCTGCAACCTCCCTCCCATTACAGGATTTGCTATAGGAGGGAAGGAGCAAGCATGCAGCCATTATAGTTCTGTTTTACTGCCCTGTTTAATGTGATGGCATACTGCTATTTTTAATTTAATTATTTTGTGAGAGTGGAGGCGATAAAACAAATTGTTTCTATGCTTCATTCACACACCTAATGGGAGAACAGGGCAAGGGAGCTGCAAACTGTAGTCTGTATGAGGAACAGCAGCAAGAATTTCCAAATGCACGTGCTTGGAGTATGCTGAAAATCTGTAATTTGCTAATGAATCCACTTGTCATCCCCATTTCTGGTTGTATCCAAGTATAATTTTTACAACAGTACCTTGCATCCTAAACCCTTTCAGGGTTGCTTTGTGCTGTCCTGCAATTTTCATTGTTGGCCAAAGAACACCTGACTATAAGGTGTGTGTATATACATGACCTTGTAAAAAGGCTTTTTGCTGTTTCAGCAGAGGCAGGAGAGACCACAAGTGGGAGCAAAGATCCTTATCAGGGACTAGAAAAAGAGACCTGGGGTTGGGCAAATTGTGCCTACAGTCATCCAGATGGAAAGCTAAAGGATTAAAGAGCCCCACAAGCAGAGAGCCAAAGAGCTCGAGTTGCAGTGCCACAGGGAATGATGAACAGTGTGAGAGAGATTTAATAAACCAAGCAGAGGATTGATGGATTTTATTTCCCTCCAGATTTTTTCATTGAGAGTAGAAGGCTCTAGTGAAATGTGGGTAATGTGAGACTGTCTCTGCTCCAAGAAAAGGAGAAACCACCAAAAGGCATAAAGGGTAGACTGTTGATGGACCTTCTGGTAGGTGGGCAGTGAAAGGAATTACATATGCTTGCTGTGGATGCCTGATACTCCAGATTGTGTGCAAGTGCTATCCGTGAGCCATGTGGGTGCATCCCCTTCGGTGCTTCCTTCATCCCACCACTGCTGTTCCAAAGGGGAAACTAAGGCAAGGGATGGGTGATTTCTTAATGTAAATACACCTTTCTACTTATTCTACTGATGTTTGCTCACGTAGCTGCTTCGTAATTAGTTCTTCCAGCACTTGGTTTCCATATGTCTAAGGGAATGACAATGTATTTTCAGATTTACTTCTATTTATACTAATTATATACTAGTAAACCTGTCTACCTGAAGAACAAATGAGAAATAATTTTTTTCTCAATTCTATGTTGGACTCCTCTATATTCCTAACTATTAAAGCTCCTTTATTTTTTATGTTCTTCTATCTTACAAACAGTTATGTAAGTTTATAGTCCTGCATAATTTAACTGTGCACTTCTTGCATTGAACTCAAAGAGAGGAAATCATGACAAATTATGTAGGAGGAGGATTTCCAGTTATTCAAGGCCTGAAGCGATGAAATTATATGGAGATTTGTATTTTTATTAAGCAAAATCATGGTGTCTCCAGAACATCTCCATTGCATATGAGCTGGAGAAAAATCATTATCAAGGTCATGTACCTGAATTTCTTTTAAAAAATGGTTATACACTGTTGGAAAAGAGCATTTAGCACCATAGCTCTTGCAAAGGAAAAACCTACAGTAGCAAGATAATTCATGGCAATGTGGCACATCCCCCAAGTAGATTCTATGCAGTGCACTGCCAGTGTAGAGAAAACAGGAAAATGTTTTTCAAGTAAAGAAAATGTCTAGCATATCATCCTTAACTTGGAGTAAGCTAATGGCTGGTTCTGTGGGGTGATCATTATTTGTAAATGTGCTTGGTGGCTGCAGGCTGAGCCCTGTCCTTGCTGCACCACCTCTGCTCACCAGCTGCCTTGTTTTATGATTCTGAAGGCAGAAGGTGTATCAGTCCATGGATTACAACCCAGGTTTTGCAATCAGCAAGTGGTGTACGCTGAATGATTTGTCTTCCATTTTACAGTGTCCTGCCGTTCCAACTGAGCAGACTGAGGACTCCTTCCAGGGCTGCAGGTAGAGAGCTGGTGTGGTGGACAGTGGTCTGTCTAACACCTACCGAGTACAACCACAAATAGAGTTGCTTTTCCTCTTAAGTATATGGATCAATTCAGGGAGGGCTCCTATGTGGTCTGCCATGCCACAGAAAGTCAGGGATAAAGCTAGCAAAGAAAGGAGCCATCAGGCACTGAGATAATACAGGGTTACATGCCCACCTACCTTGTGCAACTGAGGCTTCCAGCTGGCTCTGCCAAAGAGAGAGTAGTTTTGTGCTTAGCAACTTGTCTGATGGTGGAACACGGAGCAGGTTTTGTAGGTCTGGCTGTAAGGTAGAACTTAAGCAGTTTTATCTGCTCAGTTACGTTTCTGAAGCAGTGATGTGGTCGTGGAAATTTGGCAGAGGGGATTGTCATGCCAAGTACCATGTGTCCTTATTGTCCTTCATGCTAAGGAGTTGTCAGGCTTTTGGAGGAGAGTTTAATCTTATCCTACAAAGTTGTGTGGATGGTGCTGTAGAAATTAAATATTTTTAATATACTGTAGCCAGGAAGAGCTTGGCATCCTCACCTGTGATGGTCAAATTACCCCACAATGCAAGGAAAGTTGTCCCTACATGGCTTTGAGAGAGAAACACAGTGTTGTTTTTGCTTTGTATAGGCAAAAGTCCAAAAGTACAAATCAGAAATGTGAGTAAATGTCTTTAAATACAGGGTGCATTCTAATACCCCGTTACATTCACATCTGCCTCCTTAATGCCTTTGTAGTCTTACTTCAGTCTCTCCCAGTAGCTCGGTTCCATTCCCAGAGGCCTGCGGTGAATAAATCCAAACATGCTCTATTTAGACTTCTACCCCATGGCCAGCACACACGATATGGCAGTTCAGAGACTGAGGGAAGTGAGCCACATTTGCTTGTGGAAAAAAGAAAGAACTGCAGCAATACAGTGACGTAAGGTTTACCCTGCAGGTTCACCTTGGGTTACAACCGGATCTAATTCAGCATGCTCTTGTCAGTACAGCTTAGTTCAGCTAAACCAAGAAAATACAGTTCAATTCTGCATACAACTAACTCCCACATAAAGCATCAAAACATTTCCAATCTAATTTTTTATTGCAGGCGTTTCCCCCCCCCCACCCCTTCATTTGAAGAGCTGTTGGGCCTGAATAACATTGGTTTATTTATTTGTCTGGTACGAAATGAAAGTAATTTTATGAATTCCATTGAGGGACCATTTCAAGGTAGACGGGAAAATCACACATTTAAAGATGTTCCTACACATCAAATGCTAATGAGGTTACCAAATAGAGCATTGTTGTTTGGGGCCTCTACTCATCCCTAAAGTGCCTTTTCTCACTGGGAAAAGGTCCTGCCATGCAGTCTTAATCTAGAGCATGTTTTGAAATAGCTCTTTCAGCTAGTGAAGTGCTAAACTGCTTCTTTGTTTTCTTCCTAGTAGACTGAGAAAAAAAATGGCATAAATTTCACAGCAGTGAGGTTTTTTTATATCTGAAATAACTTTACAGTTTGACTCTTACATCTGTGTAGTTGCAGGTTTAATCAGCTAGAATACCCTGCAACTCCTAGAACTGCAAATGTGCCTGGTGCAGTGGCAGACCCAAAGTCAAGTTTGTGTTGAACACATCAAGGAGCTCAAAGAAGTGAAATAGTGTATCATGACCCAGATCTAGACCAAAGTGGTTTAATACACCAAACCAAGTAGAGTTGATGTATGCTTGCTGCCTTCATCTTCAAGTGCTGCTAGCTAGTGGCAGTCAGAGCAAAAAATGGTTTAGAACACAAAGCTTTATGGTGCACTCACAATGCTGTAATCTTTTTCCTTCCTCCTTTTTCCTAAAACAAGCATTTTAGACAGAAAGCTCTTGACAGAAATCTCTTGACTGAACTTCAGTGTTAACCAAACATTGGTGTGTTGGATCTGCTCCAGTACATTGTTCCTGACAGGGCTCAGGAACTGGCCAGCTGACAGTTATGGAATAATGTGACAAGAGGGGGATTTTCTTAATCCTTGGGGATTCCCCTTAAGGGGGATGTCTTAATCCCTGACACTTAATCATTGTTTGTGTCAGGAAGTATAAATGTTTGTCTTCTATTGCTTAAAAAAAGCAAGGTTCATTAAGGATTATATTCTTTCTTTTTAAAACGGATGAGTTTCTAATGGGAACATGCAAGTATTCATTACCAATCTGATGAATATTGGTTTTAATAGTCCTTTCTGGTCCCAATTATATTATGCAGCAGACAGCGCCACAGGGTAAACTCACATTTTAAGTTTGAAAAGGTAGAACAGAATTTTCCTTAATCTCTTTTAAATTTGCCTGTCAGTTTTAAACTCCCTGTTAAACTTGTCTTTCATATCTGTGAATTATTTTTTTCTTCTGGCTTCAATGTATTCTTTTTCTCTCAGTTTGAGAAAACAAATAAAAGTGTTTGATTTCTCTTAATTGTTGTATTTATAATTTTTTATACAGCTGACTTGCACTGCTCTCTTGTTTGACACTTCTCCAAAGAGAAATCAGTCTTTCTTCATACAATTGATTTTCTGGGGCTCACAGTGATTTATGTTCATGGGGTCTGAACCCTTTTCTGTGGCTGCTCTTTTTGCAGCACTGGCTGCCTGTAAACATTGCTGATGCCAGATTTANCATCAGAAGTGGTATGAGCCGAGTTCAAACAGGTGGTACCGTCGGGCTGCTGTCACAGGGGATGAGATCATACATTCATTCTGTCTCCGTGATGGATTTGTCTAACTCTCTCCAACTCGAGCTGACTTTGATGCCATATAATGAAAAGCCTTAAAATAGAAAGTGGAAGAGAACAGAGAGGAGCTTTAATTATTTACTGGCTGGGTCAAATCCATACCTTTTGTAAAGACACTTATTTTGTTGTTTTTTTGGTCTATTCAGTTTTCATTAAGCCAAATTTAAATCTTTATGCTCAGCATTGGTTCAGATTCTGGGGCTGATTAAAGAGGCTTTTGAAGGAAGGTGCATTTTTCTTTCAGTTATTTTTCCCATTCATTAAATGGAATAAAAATGTTACTGGAAGAGTTTTCAATATTCTGTCACAGTGGTGCTAGGAGGTCAAAGGTACTCAACGTTTTAGTTGCTCTGAGCACCTAGAACCATGACAGCCACCTTAAAACCACTGAAGGCTATGCAGACAAAGCAGATGAGAAGTGGGAGGGAGGAAGTAAATGTGCGAATTCCTAAATTGACAAAACAAACCTGTGGCATAGCTGAGACCTGGTCAGGTCTCTGTAGCTGCCAGCCTAGTGTTAAACAACAAGCCCTGCCACATTCACCTCGTGAGTAATGCCTGAGCAATAATGGGCACAGTGTGGTGGTCTCCTGCCTGCATTTCCGAGTGGTATTCCCAGTTACAAATGTGGGCCCTGCCACTCTGAGCGTTTCGCTAGTGTACGTGTCTGTGCCCTTCTCTGGAAACAGCAGAGATGTCATCTCCCTCGCTGAGCAGGAGGAGTTAATGCAGGGACACAAGTACAGCTCCTTTGGGAGGCTGTGCAGGAAGAAGCCAGGTGCCATCCCAAGCCCATCTCCTTCTCTGGAGGCTGGATGGTGCCTCCTGAGGGCATGAGGGCAGAGGAGAGGCTCTGGGTGCACCACTTCCTTGCATCATTGCACCGGGAACAAGCAACAACCTTGCAGTTACCTCTGTAGTCTTAAGCAAAAAGCTTACTTCATTTATTTTGGAAGCTACTGTCTTCATGGTGTGCATGTCTGTAAAATCTGCATGCTTGAGTTGAGGCTCAAGGAACCCCAGTGCCTATCAATATCACTGCATCCACAGCTCCCTCACAAGAACAGACAGTAATGTGAAAGATAGTGATGGTTCAGAGAAATGTCCTTGCTTTATCCTCACTCTCTGTGCCTGTGGTTACGTTAGCAGACTGCTGTACATAGGGGAAAACATGCCTTTAATAGTTCTGTCTCAGCTGCTGTTAATTTGATTTCCCTCAGGTAGTCAGTGTTGTCACAAAGTCCTGGAGCAAGACTTTTTGTAGCAAGAAGTACAAATAATTTACACTGGAATGTCTGAGACTCTTGGATAAAGCATGTGCTTCTCTGAACAAAGCAAAAAACCTCCTATAATTTCATTTATTTGGGGATAAAGATGATTAATTCAGTGAGATAGAAGGAGGTGCTATAAAAAGGAGCAGCTTTGTGGCATCTGACAGCAAGTAGGTTATGACCAGACCTGTGCTTGGTCTCTGTGCCACACTTTGTCTATTTGTGGCTGTTCATCATGAAACTTAACAGGACAGTGTCAAAATAATCTGCAGTTATTATCATCTTAGTACAGATAAAATATTTTTCAATATCTCAGTGTTCCCTTGGAAGTTGTTTAGTTTCTGTTTTCAGCCCCAGTCCAGCTTCTTCTTGCCATTTAACTTAGGCAAGTTGGAATTAGGTACATTGTGTCAGTCCTGAGGTCAAACTGCATTAGTTTGCATTTATGAAAATCTGGAGTGCTGCCTTTTAAAAAATGGGCTTCATTCTGCCACAAATTGCCACATTCCAATCTTTTGCTGGAGTCATTCATTTAAGGGTGGAATTTTTCAGCAGGACTCACCTACTGCTGCAGCATTCCAATACTACTGTAGTACTGCATGGTTCATATAGCTTCACAAAAACTAAAATTAAAGAATTTAGAGCAGAATTAGGTCATGAATTTGACTAAGTGCATTTGAAAATGCCATGCTAATTATTCACAACTTTAAAATTATTGAATGGATTTCTTCCAAATTTGCTCTATTTCATAGATTCCATTGACATTTAAATATAATTAATTTTATCACCATGCTATATCGTAAAGTCCGGGTTCCTGTATTTTCATTAACTGGTAGATGTTCTGTAATATAGAAGGAAATAATACTTGGGGCATGGGAGAAAAAAAATGAATGAAGTGAATGTGGTCTATCTGTTAACATTGCCTTTCTGGAACTCACTTTAGTCTCACTCCTTTAGTCTCATATTAGGGAAGGATTTTTTGTTTCATTTGGTACAAGCTGTGTAAAGTTCCTGAGATTGTCCAGAAGGTTTAAGATGAGTTCATGGCTGAATTTTCAAAGACCTCACCTTGCATTCCAGCCTTTCATCACCTCTTTTATTATGGAAACTGTCCACTTTTCCTGAAGGTGCTGATTCTTCTCATCATTCCTCCCTATTCTGATGAGTGTGCACCTTCCCAGAGAAAAAGTGCTTGAGAGACATTTCTTCCTTTGAAATGGTTGCTACTCTATCTTGGATTTCCATAAATTAGTGCTAAGTGGAAAGTGTGGAGTAACTGAAATATTGCTATGAAGATTGCAGAAAGTACATTGTAATGTTTGAACATCTGAAAATACATATTTTCCTTGGGGTACAAGTTTTCCTTGTGTTCAAATAAATGCTTTCATGAGAGGTGGTAATGTTTTCCATAGGTGGTATCCAGTTCTGCCAAATTCTCAGCCCTCAGAAATAAGTATACAGGGTGAGATTATTGACTGCAGTTGTGTTCGGGTGGCGTTTAGTTAGAGAAAAACATTCTCTACAACAATCAGATTGTTAATTACCACATGATTAATTGACTTCATTACCATAAGCCACTTCTCCCCTTTTCTTTCTGCTTTTTGTCTTTTTCTCTCTTGGCTCTCTGTTGTGTATGAGTGGCGTGGCACTGATGTCACTCGGGGTGGTGTTGCTGCATGCGTTCCTAACGTGGGATTTGGCTGCTGCCCTGCCAAGGGAGCTTCCTGGGCCTTTCTCTGGGTCCGATCCGGACACCCATCCGTCTCCTAAAATGAGATCACGATCTAAATCCATGTCACACAGCGAGAGGATCGTGCCAAGGAGAGGCTGTATTGCCCTGCACCGTTCTGGAAGCGCAGGTGAAACCCCGTCGGGTGCAGAGCCAAAGGGATTTGCTTCGCTGGACACACCGAGGTCCGTGCCATGCCATCTCCTGAGCGTGCTGGTGGTTTCTGCCTCCTCATCATCAGCGACTTCATCTCTTCCCCAAGCCTGTGCTTCCTGCAGACCGCGCTCCAAGCCGCCATCCCTCATCCCAGCTTTCCGCGCTGACATTTGGGATTTCTCCACAGGATGGGTACAGCAGAGGGAGCAGTAGGACAAGCTTCTCCCAGGCTGTCTCGCCCCAGCGCAGCCCCTCGGGCTGCTCAGACCTCCTCCTCCTCTGTCCGTGCAGCCCCGGCAGCAGCGGGACTCCCGAGCCTCAGGGATCCGCGCTGCCTGGGGGCCGGGACAGACGGGCAAGGGGAGGGCTGTGGGGCACGGACACCTCCCCCAGCCCTGCGGGGCACCGATGCATTTCAGAGAGCAAGTCAGGCGCTGCTGCCTTTTACATAACTGAGCTGATGGGATTCGTGGTGTTGGCCTATATATTAATGCTCCAGCTCTCATTAGCAGCTTCTGAGACTTGCAGGCCTCCTTCTGTGTTCTTGTTCTGTATTTTTTTCTTTATGAAGAAAAGTATTTTCCCTTCTTTTCCAAGTTTTTCGCCTGGAGGGTGAAATAAAGTGTATTTTGTTTTAGAGCAGGAGGGTTTTCCAGTGGTATGTGGGATGAATTAAAAGGGATTGTTCCTACCTTTGGCTCAACTGAACAGAGAATCTCTGTTCCATAGATTATCCTCTCCTAGTTCTGGAAAAAGTGTGTGTGTCACTCCAGCCAAAGTCATGTCTGCCTGCATGCACACTTCAGGCAATGGCTGAATTGCCACAAAAAGCTTGTGGTTGTCTGTCCAGGCAAATATAAAGACAGTGTTCGTGGCATTTTTGTAAAATAACTTACTGGATACCATTTTCAGTGCAGAATTTAGCACTGCAATGGAACCAAGGTGCTGGAATGAGACAGGATGACAGCGCCATTTCCATAACAAAAATATCAATATATAATAATTTCAGGAATAAGGACATTGTTTTCAGGTGAATATTGTGACGAGACAGGCTTTGGTGTTATGATCTTTACTTTCACAATCATTTCACTTTTCCTCTTCAAGAAAAGCCTGCAATGAGCTCTCTTATTTAGCACTATTCGCTACCTTTTGTGTACTTGGTTAGAGCAGATGTGAAGCCTTTAAAGCAGTAGAGGGTTCTTATCATCGAGAAGACAAAGAGCATCTCCTGCTGGAGCAAAGACTGTGTCATGAATCTTTGTAGCTGGCATGTGGGCTAGTTGTTTATTTTATTTTCTGAGTTTGGCTTTTTAAGGGAAAGCAATCATGCTATGTTTGTTTGTCTCACGCTCTTGGCCACTGCCAGTAGCTTTGAACTCAGGAGATACCTTCTGCTAAATTAAACACCTAGGAAGAAATCTCAGCTACAGTGATTCTCCTTGACTCTCCTGAGGTGGAATCCAGGATATCAACCCAAAAAAAAGAATAGGACATGCAACATTCCCCTCCTAAAGCAGCTCCCATGTGTGCTGGCTGCTCAGTCTGAGCACACACAGCTCTGAATCAGCTGCACAATCTGCTTGCTGCTTCTTCCCCAGGTAGGGAGAAAATACAAAAGAGGGAGTGGAAGGGAGTGGGAATACTGATAGCTGAGGGCAGTATCTAGAAGAAGAACAACCATGAAGGCCTGGGGAAGTTAAAAGGATAATTGTGAAGGTGGCAGTGCAATTTGGCTGCATGAAATTGGAAACGGAGGTGGGCAGCACTCCTGTCCTGATGGACTGGAGTGGTCATGAGAGTTTGGAGGAAACAGGGATTACCATTGCTGGAAGCAATAAATAGCAGAGGATCATAAATCCTGAGGAAGACAATCTTCATTAGGTGCACTGCTCACCAAGCGACTTAAATGAACTATAGCTGTCACTTCAAACCTTGAAAGTTCAGCATTTTCAGGTAGAGGACCAATAACAGATGATATTAGAAAGTCTGAAAGCAGCCTTTTTATTTATCCAGGAGCACTATCAGTTCCAGAAGAACTTTTCCAGGCCTCAGCACTTTGTGGGCTTAGGTTTACCTGGGGTTTTTTTCTTCTTAGAAAAATATATTTCAGTCTGGTAAAATTATCTATCTATTTACCAACAAAACTTCATTTTTTAAAAGTTACTCTTCATTTCATTATATCTCAGATCTTAATTTCATTGATCAATCTGGGTACCTAACAATAAGAGTAGTCTTTTTCCTATATTTAGGGTAAATAAATTAATGGAAGCAGAATTGTTCTGGTTCTCCCCTTAGGTTTTTTCAAGTGAGCTTGAAAATTGATTTGGTAAAGGCAAGAGCACAGAGTTTTTCATAAGTTGCTTAATTCTTCATAATTAATAATTTTACTTTGTTCTTGTGCACAAAAATAAAGCTGAAGTCTTTATATCCTGGCTCTTGTACATGTGACATGCTTATATATGATGATAAATACTGGTTTAAGCCATGAGTTTGTCCTAAAAACTCTTACTGAAAGTATTAATACCAGACATAGCAAAAGGAAAGACATGTTGAAAAGTAAATAGTTTTTTCCCTTTATTCAGTAAAATTGAATGACTGAAAATATGATTTGTTCCTGAAGCTTCAGTTTGTGACCATGGATGATCTCCCTTCTTTCCCTATGGCTTGAATCACAGCAACATAGAAATCAGGAACAGAAGAATGAGCACAGAAAATCCTCTGTTGCTGCAAAACTGGTCAGAGAGTATGTACTAAGTGCATTCCCCGTTTAATTTATTCGTGCTTATCAAGAATTCAAACTATTTGCATGTGTTTTGTAAATAGCAGAGCTAACCCATCTGAACATTTCCAGTGGCTGAGCTTCCTGCCACTACCCAGTGAGCCTCATGGAAATGGCAGGAGTGTTGTGCCCACAGCAGCCTGACTCCACACTGCCTGGGAAACCAGGGCAGTGTTTTGCCCTGGGTGAGCCCATGTCCACCCCGAGTTTTCTCCCAGATGTATCCTGCTGTGCTGGAGGCTGCGTGGTGTGGGGGCAGCAAAGGAGTGGGTGCTTGGGGGCTGCCATCAAGAGCCCCCTGTCCCCACCTGCTGCAATAGCTGTCCCCCATCTCTTTAAGGAAAGAGAGTGGTAGGCAGGAGAGAAGCAGCACATGGATCAACACTTGGCCACCTATTGGACCCTATTAGAGAGGGCTGTTGGTGTAAGCACGTAGCTGAGTAGGCTTGGCTGGAGGTTGGCTGGGGCACTGAGGGGTGTGCAGGTGGAGTAACACTGAATAAAAAGTGCTGGATCCATTGTGATGGGCAGGAACTGCGTGCCTGTCAGTGCAATTACAGTCCCTGCTCCAGAGCTCTTACTCTCCAACAGACCTGTGCTGAAATATCTGCAGAGGTTAACAAGATCATTCCAAAGAGGAAGAAATACTCTTGAGTAAGACCTGGAAGGATTGAGCCCATAGGGTAGGAGATGTTGCTTGTCCCAGTAAGCCCAAATCTTAAGACTGCCAAGACCAATGAATTCAAGACACTGACAGACAAGGGGAGACAAAGAGCAAATTCTGTGCACATTAAAAATAGCTAAACATGAAGGGACAGATCATGCCTCTTAGGCACTTGGCTAAATTGGGAATGGGTAGGAAGTCACATGACTGCAAACATGTTACGTCTTTACACTTGTCACTGGTACCAAATTACTCTTCCCTCTCTGCCACTCCCTTCTCTGCTCCCATGCCAGCTCCAACTCGAACTCCCACTCCTGCACAAGAACTTGCTATTAATATGTTTTCATATATCCCAAATTTAATGCCACAGAAGTCCCTGATGTGTTACACTTGATGATGGTCATAAGCAACAGACCCTGCTGAGAGAGATGGTATTCCCTCTCACAGCTGTACAGCTTGTGTTGCACATTAGATACTTGTATTACTGCACAGCTCTTCATCTGAGGAAACTGGACACCTCTCTTCTCCTTTGGCTTATGTGATACAGTTTTTGGACATCTGACCTCTGACTGTCTCATTCATGGGATTGGGATCATGCTGTCCATGTTGACATCCTAGTTTTCCCAGTAACTTCCAGCATCATTTTCCAAAGCTCCTCCCCTCCCCATACTCTTAGGTTTTTAAATACCCTCTTAGGAGGCACAGGAAGCAAACAGTGTCCTTTTAGAGGATTCACAGCCAAATCTCTTTTTCCTCTGTATCTACTAAGGGAAACACACAAGCTTAGATAAAAGCATGGCTGTGCTTCTGTGGATTTCCCCAGCCATTGTTTTCCCTAACACTTAAGCAGTCTCTAGAGATAGGTTGAAGTCCTATAAACAGCTCAGTCCTAATCCTTCCTGTTCATTTCTGAATCACCACATTCGTCCATTGCACCTTCTTCCACGGGGAGCTTCTTTCTTCCTTCCTTGTTGCCCTAATTAGAAAGGAGCCTTCAGCCACAAAGGCATAAAGACTTTTCTTTGTTCTTTTGTCTCTCTGAGCATCTTAGGCACTGTGCTTCTTAAAACCTAATGTTAACAGTGGGTCTCTGCTTCCAGTGATCATCTGCCCTTCAAGGCTTACATTTTTACAAACAATTTGGAAAAAAAATTGCTTGATGTATGTACTGTACTGCATTATATGAAGTTGCACCACTTGAACGAGAATTCTCTGGCTCTGATTTTCTGTGCTCTGAGGAATTTATAACCCAGCATTGTTAGAGGTGGCTCTGTCAGAAAGCAGTGCCAGACAAGGCAGCTTTCCTGCAGTTTGCTGCAGCTCCTCAACCTGAATAATAGACACATGCCCTGAACTGTTGTATCAGGAATTCTGAGAAAATGTTTTCCTCTTGCTGCAGTTTTTAACACACTTGGGATGGCAGGTATTGAACACACTGGGGGTCTGGCTTTGCAAAGAGTAATAAATGTTAATGATTCAAAATAAATCTTTCGACTTTTCAGGAGTTGTCAGCTGATTTGTTATTTAATGTTGCTAGCCACACTTCCAGGCCCACAAACCTGAGCTCAGTCCAGGTTAAGAGGAGCTCTTGCCTTTCAGTCTGTGCGGACTGAGCATGAAAATGACTGTGGAGTTACTGTTTTTCATCAAGCTTTATATGGTGTATGCTCTCAAACACACGTATTTATATGTATGTTATCACATAGGCAGGAGATGTGGAGGCTTTCTTAATGTGCACTACAAAACACCCTTTGGCTGATTTTTCTACCCCCCCTTGAGGCCTTTCCAAGTTTGACCAGTTTCCTTCATTAGCCTGAAGTAAATGCTTGATCACTTTTACTACTAAATCAGTCCAGCCTCTCAACACCAGCATTCTGAAAAGTGTAATGTCTCATGAAATTGATCATTGGCAAGGCATTTTCAAACTCTGTTTTTATCCAAGGGATTCTGAGCACAGCTTGGCCTTGCCCCCTCTGCCCCAACCTGTGCTCGCTGCTTGCTTGGCTGCATCCTTACAACCCCCTCTTGGCGGCAGCTCAGACAAAGGCTGAAGATGCTGAGAAACCAGAGACATTTACCAGGTTATTCTGTTTGAATTGGTGTGACTGGCAATTGGTGTTTTCCTGTTGCAACTGAAAGTGATCAATAATTCATACATTTTACATAAAGTCTTGTGGCTTGTTCCGTTCCCACCCATGTCTGAGATAAGGCAGACTTGATGGCAAGCAGTATTCAACTGAATATGCATTTGAGCATTAAAATCTGCTGCTTTTAAAGGCTGATCTTAAGAGTCGAAGGGTTATGTCAACACTAGGGACTCCAGCAATCTCTGGTAGGGATACTGACTTTCTGAGTTACATGGAAGGACTTTTTCCCCCACTTCAGTCACTTAGAATGCTGCCATTAATCTGTAGTCTACTTATTTCAGAGCCTAAACAACTTTGCAATGCATTGTTACTGTAAGGAGCCACGGACTGACTGACTGACTGAGAGTGGAAGTTTAGAAGCCTTATGTTCCATATCTGGTAAAAACTTCTTTTTATTACCTGTTTTATTCTGGGGTATTTTTTGTTGTTGCTGTTGGTTAAATGCCCTTCCCCCGTAAAGCTCCCTGTGCAGTCAGGAGTGCCGTAAGCTTCCAGGCAGGAGTCTCCGCCGAGCCCCGTCCAGCCGCGGGTGGATCGCTGCCTTGCCCCAGCCCGCTGTGCCCGGGATCCCCTGCGGAAGATGCGCCCCAGGGGTTCCGCTGTGGGCCGCGACTCGGTCGGTGGTGCTGGGCCTCAGGAACCCTGCCAGAGTGGGCACAAGCAGCGATTTCAGGTACCTGCCTCGATTTCCGAAGGCTCCGTGTGGCGCTGCTGGCCGGGCCGCTGGCCCCGGTGCCCGGCAGCGGCAGCACGGCGGGCGGCTCCCTCAGACACGGGCGGGCAGCCGAGCCTGGAAGTCCGTGAAATCCTGCCAGCCAAGCCCTGTGTCTGTGTGTCTGTGCGAGTCAAGGAGAGGTGGGGATGGGGCAGATGGGGGTGGAGTGGCAGCTTGGCAGTATGGGAGGGAGGGAGGAGGAGGGATAGAGTAGGAGAGGGGGCCGGGTGCCTGCGATTGGTAAAGCTCCACGAAGGCATCTGCCAGCAGGACTTCGGAGGAATGTGAAACCAAATCATTTAGAAGTTAAAGATAGACGCAGAACACACAGCATCTTGAGCCAAGGTTTAAATTCATCCCTCTCTGCCTGGCTTCTTGCAAAGCTCTGCTTGTCAGCTTGCCTCTGTCTCCTCTAGCAGCTGTAATATTCCCTGAAAAATAACATCATTCTGGATACTTGGGAATTACTAAGGTGACAAAAGAGATCATGGTGCACACAGTAGGGTAAGTAGGAAGCTTGCCTCTGCATGTGTTTGCTGGGGTGGTTCCTCTGGACTTTGCTGCTGCCTTCGGAGCACTCTGGCCATTCTCTAGGATGAGGTGGATACTTCATGCTTATCCCGGGCGATCTAGCCTCCCGTTTTCCCCATATGGAGCATTTGAACTTTATTCCTCGGTGAAGTGTAAACTCACAAGGTTACTTTTTCCTGGCATACCTAGGGAGTCTTGGGCTTTAATAATTTTGCCATTACAGTTTGGAGTACTGTGTTCCTAACATGATTTTTGTTATATACCTTTGTTCTTTATTAGTGGGACATTCTGTTTGAAATGATGCTTATTATTACAAAGTTGAAAAGAGAGCTGTTTTCCATGTTAGAGAGGATGTAATCAATGTTTGTTTGCTTGTTTGGCCATGGTTTCGCTTCCATACTATTTCCTCATGGGTGAATTTGATCACAACACAGGGTTAATTAAATTTAACCTTCTTGTTTGTTTCCAAATAATGCTTTTACTTGAAGTTTGATTTTTTTTTTGGTTGGTTGGAGTATTTAAAAAAAAATTGTCTCTCATTTTGTCTGAACAAAGTCCTTCTAGCAGTAATATAAAAATGTGTGCGTTCCCCTGCTAATCCTCACTTAGGCTGAATTTGGGAGTAAAAAAAGGAAATTCACGCTATCATGTTCTTTCTAGAACTTATCAGAAGTAATTTCAGTATGTAGCAGATACATTGCCTCATTGATCAATGTCTTTTTCAGGCAGCTTCTGAAACATTACTGGTGAAGTTGTGGTGTTCATATACCCAAGAGGATTTTAAAATACAGAAACTCATTTGGAAGTTAGATGTAATATTTGTTATATAACAAGAACTTGCAGTCTGAGAGTTTCATCTGAATCTGTGCTTGGAGTGTGTGTCACCTAAATGCCAGCATTGCTTTTACCATTTATTCTGGGCATATGTGTTTTACACTCGTAGTAGAGGAGCTCCTAACTTTGGATCTGGTGTCAGTTCACCCAAACATACTCAGAATTCCTGACATGTTAGTACTGCCCGTAATAGCCATAGGAAATAGGTGCTGTCTGCAGATAACTGAAACGCCTGACATTTTTGGTTATAGATATCAGTGCTGAAGAGATGCATATAATGGAAGTCTGTGTCATGCAAAATATGTGAAAGTGGGTGAACTAAAATAGAAACAGTTCCTCTGTTTCAAGGAAAGATGATGTGTCTGGTATGTTTTGGTATCTTTCTGGCACTTGATTTGAGTTCATCCCTATTGCTCAGCTTGCCTGAAGTCTGCAAAACATTTGGGTGTGTTTGGGTGAGCAAATCAGCTGTGAAGTGTTTTCTGTGTGATTAAGTATAGGGGATGGAGAAGAAAGAGACAGATAGCCTTTAAGGTAAATCTGGAACAAAAAACCATGCAGGGATGAGAAGTGGCATTCAAGTAATTTCTTTCACAGTTTGTAATAGCTGGGTATTCTTCTAAGTAGTTCAGATTAGCTCAGCACTTCAGTCCCATGCTAAATTTCCAAGCAAACAGTTGCTTACATGAAGGATTTTTTTTCATTACATTAAGGAATTACTGTAATATTTTTTTTGGTATTGAAGTGGAAGACCTTTGGGACAAAAAAAGGGCCAAGATGAGTCAAACTTGCAGTGAGGCTTGGTGAAGTTGTGGTTAGTTTCTGGCTCTTCCACAGGGTTCTGTGCAGCTTCTGGCAAGTCAAAGCCCCTGCAGACCAGAAGGGGTTGTAAGGGGGTGGAAATACCTTTATTATTTCTCTCTGTTGCGTATCTAGATAGCAGTTCCTCAGGCTAGGCATCGTCTCTGATAAGGTTTAACACAATGGGCTTCTGTTTGCAGATGCATCCTTCCCATGGCTATGGCCTCCCCAAGGAGGGAGAAAGAATCCACAGATTTAGAAGTAGGGGTTCACTGCACCTTTTATAAGCTTCCTAAACTGAAAGAGGAAAATAGACTGACATTCAAGAGGTGAGCAGAAAATAGAATTAATGTTCCATGGGAAATTCCTGAGTCAGTTCAAAATTTAATTGCATTTCCCTACCACAGTGTATTGCTTTTCAGAAGTTATAGTTCAGGAGCATGATGTTCCCATTTCATTATCTGAGACCCTTCTCCCATAATTAAATGTCCAAGAGGCACTGGAGAGCTTTGTCACAAAGAAACATGCTTTGAATTCTGGGAAGTGAAGCTGCCTGAAAAACCTTGCTCCTGGAAGGGAATGAGCATCTGACCCCAGAACAGGATGTTCCCAGGGAAAAGAACTACATTGTGGTATTGGATTGGCTTCACAAAGTATGTTCTGGTCTGCCTATTCCACCCGAAATAATATTTTCCAATTATCCTAGCAATAAATCGAAGAAGTTCAATAAACTGATGTTTTCCTATAGAAAATGTAGCTGTATTTGATACAAATTCTAAATTATCATGATGTTGGCCTTTTTTCTGAAATGGAAAATCATTGGCCAGCTGTTAGGGTGAATTTTTCTTGGTGACGTGAGTATGGTACTGCATGGGTTCAGTGACAATGGTACTACACAGCAGCATGATACTGCTGAGCTTTTTGGGTAAGAGTGTGGTACTTGGAACCTCCCTCTCCTCTCCTTGCCCTCCTTCTGTTCCCTGCCACATTCTGCCTCCCTAGGCTTGTGCTCCTAAGGTGACTAGGATTTGTTGGCAAGTGGAGAGGGAGGAAGGGGAGAGAAGGAGTCATCACTTTCTTAAATGCTTTTGTAACAAGGTATTGCTAGGGATGGTGACACCCTCTTCTGCTTAATCTTCTGGACTTCTTTCCTCACTGCAGCCTTTCCTTCCCTTCCTTGCATCTCCCAGGACCCCTAGTAATCCCACACAGGGGGAAATGGAGAAGTGCTGCTGAGACAGAGGGGATGGGAGGGTGAGAGGGAGCCTGTCCCCAGCCCTTGTCTCTTGCTGCTGCATAGAGAGCAGAGATCATGAAGGTGCTGATCTTCAGGGGGATCAAGCAGGGGTCAGAACACTGATGAAGCTGGTGCCTCCTGGTTTTGGGTGCTGTGTGAGTGGCTGAGGTGCTACTCTGCTGCTGGTACAGTGTTCATTACTGGCATATGCCATGCTTTCCTGCTCCAAGGAGCTGACTGTTTGGTGTCTCCTAGGGTGAAGATCTGCTTTGTCATGGCTGGTAGCATGTCTGCTTCTCAGGGAGGCTGGTCATGTCCCTCCCTTCTTGTTACCATTAAGTTGTAAGTGACTTCATTATGAGAGTTCAAAAACATCATGCTTTCTGAGGTGAAAATGGGTTTGCAGCATTTTTCCCTTTACTAAATCCTACGCTATTTTCTTTGGAAACCATTCTAAAACCAGTGGCAGGGATTTGCTTATGGGTATTAAAAATCCCTCCTCGCTAGACTTGACTGTTACTGTACATGGTTCCCATTTTCTTTCTTTCTTTCTTTCTGTCTTGATCTTTTTTTACCTTTGTAAAACTTTGCTTCTAGCCTCATCTTCAAGGTTTTTGCAGTGGTCATTTTGTCATAAATAAGAAAATGGACGTGTCATCAGAAACTGGTTGGTAAGCAGTTTAAGGACTGTTTCCCTGAGGTGCCCCGACAACGTGCTGGTATTTTTCTGAGCTCAAAAGAAGCAGCTTATAGTGATACAATTTCCTTTGTATCGTAATGATTCTGCTGCCTGTGATTTGTTTTGGCAGCGTGACAGTCTGTATGGTGCACCACACTGTGGAAAGCCTCAATTCTGTAATTTTGTAATTCTGTAAAAAAACACAAACCCACCCAACCCCCAAACTAATGCAATTATTATGTCCTGTGCATCCATATTATCACCTCTGTGCCCACGAGTGGAAACCCAGGGAACTTGCCAGTCCAAGTGATGTCGAATCTCCTGCACTTACTATTCATTCTGGCTCCTGGTGTATCAGGGAATAAAGAACTTCCTGGCTAATTATTACGGTATGCAATGACTTTACCTGGAAAGACAGTGATACTTCCCATTAATAGGATGCTTAAAAATGCATCTAATTGCAGCTGTGGTAGTTGAGAGAATGCCTAATACCTAACAGTCTTGAAAAAACCATCCTTCCTGGCAGGGGGTGTTACAGGAAACTGAGTTTTACTGTCTCTTTCCTGTGTCTGAACCAATTATGTGGCCTCTTGCTATAAAACTTGATTCGGGGATTATATTCTGAATAATAAAGAGATAGGAAAGCAGTAGAAATAATGAATCTTTCTGTTTTATTTCATTTGCTGGCATGTTGATAGCTGTTTGCTGAACATAACCTTCCCTGGGGCAGTGGAGAGAACAAGTCAGCTTCTGTGCCTGTGGTCTTTGAGAAGCCATGGAGGGGTTTTGGTGTATCCCATTCTGAGAGGAATGATGGTGATACTTGCCTGTTCTGTGAAGTGCTCCAGGATCAAGGGATGAAAAGTAGTACCTGCATGCTGCATTCTTATTTTATTTTATGTCTGTGGTAAGGATAAGACTAGTCTGGTATGAAATACCCTCTTGTGAATCTGTAAGAAAATCTGCACTAAATGGAACCTAAAAAAAAAAAGAGAGAGAAATGAAGCAGAGACAGAAAAGTCTGTCAGCAAGTAGACTTTCAAAACGGTTTAATGACAACTTGTGATTAGTTCTTTTAAACACAATGAAAGTAAGCAAAGGCAAAGCACAGAGGCACATGCTTCGAGTGAAGTTGTCCTTGAGTACTCGTTAGCAAGTAACAGCTGCAGGTAGAATTTGTAATCTTGGGCTTTCCTGCTACATTTTAAAAATACCTCTTGTAACGGAAGTATGTGCTTTCGAGTAATTACTACCTTTTCAGTGCGTGTTCATTCTTAATGCGACATTGTCCTTGGATGAAGATCAGGAACACTTTGATTCTTTCCAGATTTATAAAGCAACGATAGTTTGGCTATCACAAGTTTCTGTCCCTGTGGTTTTTTTTAATGCACAACTCATTTATATTTGATTAAGTGATCTAGTGTATCATTTGTATGATATGGAAATACAATCCATTCCCTGCTTTTAGATAATCCAATTTTTTCCTATAAATTGACTGGAGAATTACTAACTTTGCATATAAAAAAAAATGTTAAATTACAAAGGCAACACAATGATTTAAATATTTTTTAACATCTGAGTTGATAATTCTGAAATCTTGTAACTTTTTTAAGATGGAATCCTAATGGTCTTGTATGACTGAAAGCTTTTCTCACCTAATTGAAAAATTAAAGTTTGTCTAGGAGAGCTGGCCAGTCCTTTACCTTGACATTTGATGTATATTTTTAATTGCTGTTACAATAGCAAATACTTTTCTTTTAATATACACCAATAGTCTTGTTTCCAAAGAGATCAAACAAATTTCCAAACAGATATAACAAAATGAAAAGTGTTTGATGATTTTATTTTTGTTCTCAAAATTTTGACTAATTCCCATGTCTTGCTAGGGAAAATAAGCCACATCAGCTTAATGCAGCTACAAATTGTATTATGCTGGTTGGTACAGGAATGCAGGGAGACCTTAATGAAGCTGAGAGTCAAGCCATGTTCTCTGCCAGGCTATTCTGTGAACAAGCCATGTTTTTTTTTCTTTAAAAAGCCCGCTTCTGATGATGCTATCTATCGTGTTACTTCCCCTACAACCTGTTGTGCATCCTGGTTTCCCATCTTTCTCTGCCACCAAAGGTCTGAGTTGTCTTCCCCCAGTTCCAGCCGTGGAGGTGGATGACCCATCAAACACAGTCACAGCAAGCAGGACAGACTGGCAGCACACTCAGAGGTGGTAATTCAGCAAAAGTTCTTGCTCCACCTCCTCTGCTTGCCTGGAGCGTCTCAGTTAGGGAGGAGATTTCTGGAGGAGATACGTTTTCCAATACAAGAGGTTGTGTGTGGCTTGCAAGGAGCCCCCTGAGCGTGTCTCCCATAGACCCCCATCAGTTCAAAACAGAAGTAATCAGAAGAGGTGCAGACCTTCAGCTGCCAGAGCAATCACTTGCACTTGTAAGCACTAAAACTCCCTGTGAACCATCCTTGGGGGATGAAGTGTGACTTCTGTTAATAAACTCAGCGGCTGTTCCGTGGTAGCAGCAGGAAGGTAGCAGTTGTATCTGCCTGTAGAATTTTTGTGTGTGAAACAGTGGAGGATTGAAGGCTTCTCAGCAAAAGAATGGTTAAAGATTTCTTTTAGCACAGGTAAAACTACTTCTCTTCAATAACTTTAGCTTTGAAAATTGATGAAAATGTGCAAACAATGTGTTCATCCTGACTCTAATCTGATATGTAAAGTTTCAGGTCAGCCATAAAATTTAACAGAGCAACTGAAAAAAGGTTTTTTAGTAGGAAGTGGAGGTAAACAGAGGAAACTTGCTAAAATGGTGATGGCAAAAAGAATTATGTGACCCTAGGTGATGGCAAATATGATTTCAGAAATCATACAGTTAATAAATAAAGGAGGTAGTGGATGGTTGGAAAGAATCCAAACAAATATACATTAAATCTGGTAATGTATTCCTAAATAGAATGAAAATGTTAGAGTTTAAAGACTTTTGGAAAAACAATAGTTTCCAGGCTTATGTGAACTCTTTGCAGGCCAGTGCATTTTCATGGAAGCGGGAATAGGTGGTGGCTGAGTGTCACGCTACTCCTAACTTGGTGGCAACTTTGACTGAATGGGCCTAATCTTTGCTGTCACACTTTTTAATATCCACTTTCATTGGAACAGTGTATTCTCTGTGAAAAAGGCATCGACTAAGAAGAGAGACTGATTATTTTTCACGCCACTCTTTTTCAGAAGGCGGAAATAAATTCCTTGTCACAAAGCCTGAGCTTTGTAACTGTGCATGTAAAGTACTAAATAAGTCATTCATTGTGTTATGTCCAAGGGAAACCAAGCTTTGCCAGAAAGCAACCCCAGCCTAGCCAGGTCTGTCCATACCTATTTCACAGGTCATTAGTCCTATCCTTTTTCTGTTATACACCACTGTAGGTGAGTGCTTGGGCTTGTACTAGGCTTGACTACCTATACTGACAGGCTCTATACAGAGCAAGGACATAAAATTGGGTATTTCAGCCTTGGAAGAAGTAGTCCTACTTGTTTTTCCACCCTGCTCCTGGGGGATAGAGCAAATAAAAAGTGTGGAAGTTTATGCGAATACTGGCCCAGTCCTTGATGGATTTCCAGTGTTTTGCACTGTGTGTGATGAAAAACTACACACAACTTGGTGCCTTTTGTGAGGCAGCACTGCAAGCCAGGCACTCTTGGCTTCTTGGGTGCACAGAGGCTGCAGTGATGGTGTGTTGTTCCAGGAGCTTTGCTGAGCTGTGTCCTTGTAGCTTTTGACACCAGTACTGGCTGGGGAACAGCCAGTGGCACAGCAGCTCTTCGGGAAAGGACAGAGGTTACTGGGGATCTCTGGTTGAACGTGAATTGGCAACACTGAGCTGTTGCACAATAGAAAGGAATAAAGGAAAGCACAATACTGGGCTGCAAATGGGACCACAGCCTGCAGGGTGCAATCCCCACATTGATGAGCACTCAGCTGGAGTTCTGTGTTCAGTTTGGAGCTCTGCTGTTGAATAAAATGCTGACCGCTTTGGATGTGGAGAAGTGGGCAGGAAAAGTGAGCAGTGATCTATAGGACATACCCCAAGGGGAAGCCCTGAAAGGGTTAAGTTTTCTGAGCCTAAAGAAGAGCAGCCTTCTGAGGAGTGTGTAGGAGAAAGGCAGGTTTTTGAGCACAGATAGCACAGTACAGGCTGTTGCAAAGACTGAGCCGGTAATCTCTTCTCTGTGCCATGGACAAGGAGAAATGGATCTAAAAAGAAACAAGGAAGATGAGGTAAACCCTAGGAAAGTTTTATCCACAAAATACCTTGTCAGTGGATCTTGTGGAGTCTCCATCACTGGCAGTGTTAGGAATGACTTTAATAAACATGAACAAAGTGTATCTGATTCTTATCTCCCGGTGGGAGGTGGATTACACAGCTTTCCTACCATCCCTGTGCTTTGGTGATACTGGTGATAATACTGCTCATGGAATTATTTTAATGACAGACATTCTTTCTAAATTCTGGTTGCAAAGATCTCTCTGCAGAGTGGAATGCTTTTTGCTGAGGTGCAGGAGGCACTTAATCATCATATAATTTCCTCATTTGAAATGTTCCTTAGATAAGGCATAAACAGCTGGCTTTGCATTTCAGCTTGAATACCATTGTCCTGAAATACTTGGGGTCATCACTTTGTCAGCTGGCACTTGACAGTCCATCCTAAATCTGAAACATGTAATTGGATTCTTCGGATGAAATCTGAGTTTCCTTTGAAGTCATGGGGTTTCATAGGGTAAAAATTTCACACTGAGGACAGAGTGATGTCCACTTGTATGTGCTTAGCTGTACTGTCCTAGGCAGGCCTGTTGTTTTCAGGACAAGGATACCGGGAGTGGGTTGTAAGAGCGTGTAACCTTTGCTATGACAAACATTTGGCTGCAGAAGAGGGCCTTTGGAGTTCCTGTGTGGGTGAGTGAGAGCTTGCAATAGGCATTACATGAGGTGAATTAATTTTTTTTTTCTTTTTTTCAGGTAATGTGAACAAAACTTATTTAAACCATCTGTTCTGAAATAGACAGTAGAAAAGCAACATCCATTTTTTTTGCTTAAAGTTTCTTTTTGATAATACTTCAGGCACACTTAGAATACACACTGTATTCTCTTTAGTGTAATGTACTTTCTTCCCTTTTTATCATTGAGGAAAGGGGTGTTCTCCCCCCAAATGCATTTTTATTGCCAGTGGCCTTTAGTTTGCATTTAGTATTCAGGCAACTATAGCTGCAAGATGAATGATTCTCCAGCTACTGGATAATCCTATAGCTGCAAGTTGAATGTTTCTCCAGCTACTGGATAATCCTTCCTGATGAAATGCATGCAGAGAAGTCTCCAGGTGTTATGAATTACAGTAGTTTCATTGGAAATACTCTGGCCTTGTTTGCTTCTGTGCTAATTCAGAGCAAGTTCACTGGTCGCAGGTGTAGAGTAAGTGATAGTCAGAGCATCATCCTAAAAAAGACATTGTGTTGATGTAGAAGCTCAGTGTCAGTCTCAGAGCTGAGAGATAAATTTTTGTGCCTCATAATGTGGTGTTGCATTTCACATACAGATTTCTTTGCAGGCTTTTCTTTACTGTGCCATAATGTGCCCCGTGTAGGAATTGCATGTGTATACCTAAGGCTAAAAGAAGCCCACAAGAAAGCACAAACCGCAGACTTCAGGACTACCAATACATCAGTTGTTAATAACCTTACAGTATTACTGTGTTAACACTAGAAACATAATTAAATTGGAATGATTTGAAACTGCCATTAGAGGGAAGAAGACGGAGGAAAACGGCTTCATCCTCACAACATCATGTTTTCATTGACCTACTTAGAGTAGGGAAGAAAATGTGTCCCTTCCCATTACTGCAGAATAGGTTTGTTCAGCAATTTTGTAATGCAACTGCACAAGAGAGGACTGGATTTCCTAACCACTCCAGGAGGATTTGGAAAGGAGAGTAATGTTATTTCACACACTTAGGACTAAGATGTGTAAGTTCCTGTCCAAGCTGTAATGTTACTAGTTTAATCAATTTGGCAGAAAGTGCTTAGAGTAAAAAAAAAAAAAAAAGGAAAAAAAAGAGAGTTGTGTTCAAAGGTGAGAAGAAAAGGGCAGTGCTTGGGCTGCAGCTGTGCAGAGGGACTTTCTGTGGGCAGTTACATTTCCTTTGTCTTCATCTTCCCTGTTTGAAAGCCTTAGGGACCGCTGGGCTGGAAGTGGAGGAGTCCTGAACATGGGTGCAAGGTACGTCTCCGTACATCCAGCACCCCTGCCCAAGCCACCAAGCGGGGAGCCACGGCTTCAGCTAAAGCACCTCCAGAGAAAAATCCTGCATGCCCTTCCTCCTCCACAGCTGTGCCATGAGCAGGGAGTGAGATGCAGGTGTCTGGGTTACTCCCCATGGGGCATTGCAGTGCTCATGGGGTAGGCAGCATGTGGGGCTTGGGGTACAACCCTCCTCCTCTAGCCTTGGGCATTATGGTGGTATTTAATGTTTGCTGTCTTATGCCTGAGTTAAGAAACCATCTTTATCTGAAAATAAACACCTGCGGCTAGTCCTTTCTAGGCTGCTCAGGTCACATTCCTCCACAAGGTGTTGGTAATTTAGTATTGTCAGAGGCATTAGTCACTGCCACAGTAGCTTAATGCATGGTAGGAGCCAGCTGGTAATTAACAAATTAGAGATATCATCTACATTTTCCTCAAATATTTCAGATGTAGCAAAAATAATTACAAGGAGAGCGCTTTGGGTGTTTAAAGCTGTTACGTATATTTAAAACATCTCGCCATGTTAGGAAATTATTCATTGTTTTAAAGGTCAGCTAGGCCTCCTCTTGCTGCTGTCCCAGGATTCAGTAATTCCCACTGAAGAGCTGTGAAGTAGGGAAAGGGCCAAACTCCTGTATTTTTCTTTAACACTTCAATTCTGCATCATTTAGCGAATTCATGCCTATGCCTGACTTCTGTGCCTGTTTTTAGGAGTGGCATGACTTTGTATGTCTCAGCTGCTCTCTTTTGCACTTAAGTTCCTTTCATATTAGAAGTGTCTTTAATTGGAAGGTTATGTTTATGAGTGTGTGATGGAAAGATGAAATTGGCTTGTAATTGAAGCTAAGGAGAGAAAAAGTTAACACAAATTGTATGAAACTACAACGCTGGGACAGACACCACAGTATGAATGAAGGTGATGATGGGTTTCATTATGTAGTGTAACTAAAATATGCTGGTATGCCCAAGCTTGCTTTCACTCACTTGGCATCTCCATATTTTAACACCAGATGGTGACCAGCAGTTTCAAACTGAGATGCTCTCAGTTACCTGTGTGTGATGGGTGAGCAATAGTATACGTTGATACGTCTCCTATCCATGCTGCTTCAGCCCAGTACTCCTTGATCCTCCTGCAGCCTGGCTCCAGGACTCGGTTCTGAGTGTCACAAGCCTTTGACTCTGCTTTTTCTCCGGGGCAGGATCTGATCTGAGCACTCTGAGGCAGACGAAGCAGGGAACAGAGCAAGCGATCGGAGGAGCATCATTTCTACGGGTAGGGTGCGGTGTTATCTGTCTTCCTGGGGAGTGCTTGGGTACTGGCAGTGGCTTTAAGAAATACGATTTATGTTTGAAAACATTCTTCTCAGAGATAAAAAAAAATGCTTCTGAAAATGTGGCTGGGTGCTTTTTGATACAAAGTGCAGAGCTTTTGTCAGACAGTAACAGTTCATGTTCAAGCTTTGAACTCGTGGTACAGTTGTGAGCAGCTGTACTATGTAATGAAAAGCAGAGAAGAATCTGCCCTGTAATACCTTTGCTCTTTGCTACATTTAGTCACCTCTACGTTGATGGGAGAGCACTGGGGATTTCATAGCATGTTTTTCTGAAGCTTATAAAAGAAAAGGAATTCCATATGCAATCTCTGTTAAGATTTTTAGCCTCTTATGAGTCAGGCTGAGGCATTTTGAGTGCTTCCTAATACTTTTTGCTACTAAAGCACAGAGGGTAGAGGTAGAAAAAGGCTGGTAAGTTATTTACACAACACTGTTAACAGTGTAGACTTGTTTTGTGCACCCTGAATCCTCTTTTGTTGTTCTGGGTGGTTTTTGCTTGGGGTCTTTCTGGTAGCTTTGTACTGACTGTTGCCTCAGCAGAAAACTTTCCCTGTTTGTACTGTATAACAGTAGAGCATGAAAGTGCAGGCAACACCGAGTCACAGAGCATGCAGACACGGTGAGAAAGTGATGCTGCTGCCTGCACCCGGGCTGGGTGAGAGCTGACACCTGAGAGGGCAGGCAGAGACACAGGAACATGGGAGCCTTCACCTGCCATCCTGCAGCGTGCTGAGAACCGGCCTCACATGTCCCAGCCTGGTGCCAGCAGCACCGCAAGGCACGTTTTGCACATTTCCTGCTCCCTCCACTGTCCGCACCGAGGAGCCTGTTGAATGCACCACTTTCCTGGTTTTGTTGGTGTTCCTGGATTTCCCCCAATGCAGTGCAAGGGCAGGGGCTAGGGGTGGTCCTACCTGGTTCTGTCCCAGGCCATGAGGTGGCAGCTTCTGGCAATCACAGCCGAGATGTGGCTGGACAGTGTCACCTGCCTATCTCTCCCAGTGACAGAACAGTGTTTCTTAGTGCAGGAGCTGTTCTGCAAGCAGGGCCTTGCAGTTCATCCCAGGATTACAAGGCACATCAAATTTTACTACAGTTTTCATCCCCCTGAAGTCCTTCATATACACAAACAATTACACAGACTTCATAATGATTATGGCCTCTTAAACTGCTGTATAAATACTGGTACTACATTTATTAAATTATTTTTTACCCTTGGTGTTAATTCAGTTCATGACCTTCACACTTCAGGTTTTTAAATGCCACTATATTCCATAGAAGACTAGATTGCTGTTGAGAATTAAAATAACTACCATAGCAAGGGGGAGAAAAAGTTTTATTTCTTCAGTCTGATACAGTTCATGTAATCGTGGAAGGTAGGTGATGTCTTTAATACCTGTCACTCCTTTGTACTGATGCTTTCAAAATATTTGGACTCAAGTCATGGAGCTTTCTGTTCACCTGGGAATGAAGAAAGACATTCAGTCTGAATGTCCTTAGTTGCTGCTTTTCTCACATTACATTTTGGGTTAGTATTTCTGCAAAGAGGCTATCCAGAAATCCCAGACCAATTTAAGCCTCTAAGATTTCTCCATTCTGTAGTTTGTTTTGACAGAGTAATATCCATATAGCTCTGTATTAATGGATTATTGTGGTACTTGGATATTGCATTCAAAACACTGCATTTTGGTACAATTGCTCAAAACCAAACTTTATATAGGTAAAATATATTATTTGCTGCATGCCTTTTATTCCGAGCAAATTTATAACTTCTAACTGCATAATTTTCTGGAAAAAAGGCCCCTTACTTTTGATACATTTTGTTCTGTGCTCTTTTCCTCCGCTGTTTAAGTCCGAATTAGGCTCTCCTCTTCATATTTTATTTTTATTTGATATTTGGGAAGCTATAAGCTAACCTATGTGTTCTGTGTTCAGTCTGGATGAGTGAGTAGTTCCACAGAGACTGCTGCTCACAGGCTGATCATTGCAATTGCAATTTATTTTTACTGTCAAAAATGCCGAGGCCCCACAGCTGAACAATTTGGTTCCGAATGCAGATGGCTAAGCTGAAAAGCCTTTTTTATTTCTAGTTTTTGGCACTGATAAATGAGATTCAGGCATTCCCCCCAGGGTTGTATGGGCAGTAGTAGAAGTTCTGAAGAAGATATGAGGAATTTTGGTTGAATTTGGGGGTGATCTGCTGTTAAGAGTTGTTCAGTTCTCTACTTACTCCATGCTTACAGTATTTCCTTTTACTTCTGACAGCACGGCAAAATGTCATTCCCAGCCACTGCCTCAATGCCTTCCCTCACTAAAACAAAACAACAGGTGACTAGATCTTGAAGTGTCACATCTGACATACTTGGCAGTTGTTTTCTGCTTCTTGATGGTGCTGAGATAAGAACTTGAGGTCATCTCAGCTACTCTGGCCACCTCTCTGCTCACTGAAATAAAGACTGCCTAGTTTAGCCGTTACTATTTTCTGAGGCTGCTTTTACATTTGCATTTACTCTGTTTAGAGGATCCCAAACTCTGCCTGTAAAGGTCTGTGTTGGCATCTTGCAGTGAGAGTTTCCCTGCCCATGGGAATCCAGGCTTGTGTAGGTATGTTTTTGAAGCAGATGGTTGTGGTGATACATGCAGGCTTATCTGCTCAGCCTTTTCATCTGAATGGAGCCTTCTACAGTGAATTGACAGGATGAAAAATTCAGTCCATCCTGTTTAGAATTGCACATGTTTATTCAGTCCTTTGTTAAAGCTGGTGCTGTTATTCATGCACAATTTTTGCTTCCATGTAAGTTTTATTTTACTTTGATCTCCTGTAGCACCCAACAAACTTTTAAAAACCACTTACCCAGAAACCATTGTTTCACTGCAGTTATAGAAGAACATGCATATGAATCACAAATGAGAATATTACCCAACAAGATATTCCTAGAAACAAGAGAGCACTTACATGCAATACAACACATTATACATTTATAAGGAGTCAGTTATTAAAATGATTTTTGTTTTTTTAATACTCTGGATGTGAGGCTATGAAAAGCCTGTTCACTGAGGATGTCTGTGGGCTTCTGAAACTTTCTTAAGTTTCCATCATTACATTCTTGTCACAGATTTGAAAAGCAAAAGCTGAGATATAGCAGTTCGGGTGACTCTTGGTTAAGGTACTTCTAGACTATGTATGTATGTATGCATGTGTATATACATGCATGTGTCCAGAGAAATTCAGCAAGCTTTTGTCTTTAAGAGAAGTCCACGGTGTGCTTGGTGCTTCTTCATTTCTACAGAACTTCTCTCGATCAAAGACTTTGTCTGCTGAGACACTTTCACAGTCAGGATCTGTGGTGTTCTGTGGTTACAAGCAGACCTCTCAAATGAGCAGAAGTCTGATAAATCTAGCTGAGTTATCATTTCTTCACAAGGCTTTATCCTGGAGTTGGCTTTAGACATACACACTTCGAATAACAGGAACGGAACAGAAGGGAAAAGAGAAAACTTCTAGAAATCTTGTTTTGAATTGCCTGTGTGAAGGTGTAGTGTGCCCACTTCAGACATAGGACATGTATCTGCAGACAGCAACATGAGCTCCCCTCTGTCCCTTCCCCAGGCTGGTGGGATGTGCTCCCAACACCAGTCATAAGCTGCACGGCTCACTTAGCACCACACTGTGCCCAATGATGATGCACAGCATTTTAGCAACTGCTGAAGCTGAAACCAACTCAGAGCTGCCTTGTACCTGCACAGCTCAGGGAGGAAGCAGAGAAATTGAGGTCTGTCAATCATGGCCCATGGAGACATTCCTGGGGTGGTGCACATTTATGGTGAAAGCAGTAGAGTGGGATACCTTCCCAGCACAGGGCCTGGTCTGACTTGTGCTTTTGGAGCAGAAATATTATCCTTAAGAATTCTGTCACCACTGGGCAGAGATGCAAAGCACTCTTCCCTGGGCACCTCTGCCTCCGCTCCTCTGCTTTGGAGGGGAAACAGGGCAAAGGAAAGGACCAGCTGCAGAATGCAATTGTTTTGAAGCAGCTTTCCACTCCATTGGTAGAATGAAGGTACAGTCTGGGTCATTTAATTTCCCATGTTGATGTAGGCAACAAAGAGATACGTGTTGGGGAATAATTCACCACGTCTCATAACTTATCTTTTAAATAAAGAAGCAGGACTTTCCAGATATTGCAGGAAGTGGCAAAAGCAGCAGGAGAGAACAGATTAAACATTTGTAAACTGTCTTCTTTTTTAAGTGCTAAAGTTTGGACAAAAGAAACTTCCAGTTTTGTAGGAAGAAAATTCTGTGCATCAAATAAGTTGGTTCCCACCTAAATCCCTTTGACTTGTCTTGCTGGAAAATGCGACAGTTGTGATTCCTGTAGCAATATTTAAAATGACAGGCATATTTAAATGAGTTTGTCTAGTGAAACCTGGCTAAAACTATCACATCAGTGGGATGATACCATGCAAGCTTTACAATTTAAACCAAATCTGTTTTGGCTATGATATTGTCCTCAGCCCCATTGCAGTGAATACCCCAGGTGGTTCACGCTGTGTGCTTTCAGATCATTCTGTAGTGATTCTTCTGTTTCTCCCATTTTCATGGCCTCTCTGTAGGCCAAGGTGCTGCATGTATGTGCCATTCACAGACTCTCTGGTTGAGGAGTGATGATAGAAAGGCATTCCCTCTTGGTTTCACCTGGCCAGCTGCATTCTTGAATAAACTGGATGGTGTGGTTGTGGGGCAGGGAGGGGAGATGGTCTTTAACAGAGACCAAAATGAGGGTATTCCAAGATGGCTTTAGCTTTCCTCATGGGATCAAATCCCAAGAAAGACCAGACTGTCTTGAGTGTTAGGAAAGGAACCCCTCCCCTCTTCTGACAGCTACTGCCCTCTGCCTTAATGGCTTTTTGGAAAGCGCATCCATTCATTCATAAATGCATTCCTTTTTCACTCATTAAATAAACCTGTTTATGCTCTAGAAATATTGGTGGCAGGAGACATTGCATACATAAACTTTCCATGGCTTTAAATGCAGTATTATCTTATGTGTCTGATTTTCAGAGATGTTGAGAATCTCATACTCTGAAGGCCATGGAAAATCTACATGGCAGTCACACATTACTCTCTTTACCAGGTATCTCCTGTTCTGTTTTCAATGCCAGGCTCTAGTACTCGCAATTCCACTGTTTATTGAAGGTGAATTCCTTATCTTCTGTCTCCTGTTTATCAAATCTGGTACTTGTAATTTATCCTTGTTTTATGCTGTCGTATGCATGATCTAGAACAACAGTTCTTTTGACCCTATAAAAAATTGATGGGCAGAATGGCTCAAAAAATAATCTGCACTGGAAATCTTATTAAAAGTGAAATTCAACTAGTTATTACAAAATTGACAGTCCGATTCATTCGCCTGTCCAGGGCAGAATGGAAGGTCAACTAAGACTTGAACCCTTGGTAAGGAAGTGTCACTTCATATTAGTGTAACAGGCACTCCAAAGATAGGATCACACATTACTGAAGGTAAGAGGTGCAAAAACCCACTTACAGACATAAAAGCAACATCCTGTACAAGTATGGTTATTGAGTAGAAGGTTGGTATTATAATCTCTCAAATGACAGCTTTATCTGACTGTAATTCATCATGAAGTAGAGTTTCTGGTGTGTCAGGGCTTCTCTTGACCTGATGCAAGAACTTTACAGCTTAACTTTATGACTTTGGGAAATTACATAGGTTATCGCAATCCTAAATGTAGTCTTTCCCAGCCTGAAGATACAAAAATTTTTGCAATACCCACTATTTATTACACAGTGGAAATTTAAAAATTCTAAAACATCTTTTTGTCATAGCTCACACACACAATTGCATTGAAGTGTCTTAAGAACATATCACAAGCTACTGGTTTGTTGGTTTTTATTTTGGAGTTGGCAGAAAATCAAGCTCTTAAATGAATCTTCACCAGTTTTCACTTCATTGGAGTTGTTATGAGAATTGTAAACAGTACATTCAGAAATTAGTTCCTAGGTGGGATCTTTTGTGTCCTACATGTGTCACTGCAGAAACATTTTAGGTCTGTCCAGTGAATTAGAAAAGGAGACTTCAGTACTGAGTGCTCTTTGTAGTCACACAGATAGATCTGAGGTACGTGACCATGCTGTCATCACATGGCTCTGGAAACACTCATTTACCGCTGCAGAAGAAGGAGCTAGTTTGTTCCTCTTTCTCCAGAGGCTGGTTTGTGTGAAACCTGCTCCAGTTTCCTTGCAGCATGCTGATAGGATTGCCTGTTGCTTGTCCAGGGATCCTATTTCTTGCAGCTAATCTGAACATGCATCTCAGGTTTCTTTTCAATCTGCTGAAATACGACTGTGATAATTTTATCTCGACAGCCTGTACGGCTCCACTCGTATTCAAGCGTCAGTCTGACTGGCTGTGGGTTTCAGGCACATGACCTTGGGAGAGGTACAGACTATTCATGTTGTGAAAGCCTTCTCTGTCAGGGCAATGTGCATGAGCATGTGTCTGGTATAGCTTTGTAAGGACATGGCAGATACAAGAAACTCTCCTTCAGTGTCTCTCCCTGGCCATACTGGCCATGGAACCGTTTACTGGGCTTGTCCAGGTTCAGCTGGCAGCTCTGCTTGCTCTCTGCTGGTCCTGGTTTTGTTTACTGCCTGTTTCCGGCTCCATGAAGAGTAGTTAGTAGTATAGTCCGGGATAAATAAAATATGTAAATTCCTGACTATGTAATAGATTGGTAGCACCAATCAACCAGTTAGGAAGGTTGCCCAGCAGTTCCCATTATAGTACCTTATCGTTTTTCAGAGTATTTGTAAAACTTTTAATGTTTGAACTGAAATTTTTCTAGCCCGCTGTTCTTCTTAGCCTGAGTATTTTTGGAATATTTTAGCAAAAGTGATTCAGTAAGACAGAGAACAATGCAGGCATAAAAATAAGTTGGGTTTCTTCACATTTAAAGAAAACCTTGGGTTATTTTCTTTGGTGTGCTTTAGTGTTCTGTTACATTGGAACAAGGATGGAAGCTTCAGCAGAGCACATGACCTTTGCATGAGTAGTACTTCTCTTATTTGTCCCTGTGGAGATCTGCCCGCATTTTGCCTATACAGAAGCCCTCAGGGGAAAACAAATCCAGAGCAGCTCATCCATGTTAAGAACCAGCTTCAGATGAAGACCATTGATGGAACCAGTCTCTCTGCAGATACTTGAGAGTCTCCAAGTGTGCTCGTGGCACCCAAGTTGTTCCTTGGTCCTTGAGCAGTTGTCAAGGTTTCTGCTGTATTTGTCTTCACGTGGCTTCAGGTACACAAGTGTGTGCTGAGAAGTCAAATGCTGTAATCTAAGTCTTGCACACACTGAAGGCAATGCTGCAGCTTCATAGGCAGCCTGAACCTTGACATCTCCAGTCTCTTAAACACCAAGGCTGCTAAAGCAAACGCACAGCATTCTTGTTACTGAATTCCTCAGGAATAATTCTGCATATAGTGTGGCATCGTCCTTGTTTTGTGGAGTAAAGGTGACAGAACCTCGAGTTTCTTTGCAGTAATTACACTGCTTAGCATTCAAAACAACCTTGATCAAGGATCCCAAAGGACACTGGGCTTCCCCATCTTTCTCACATGAGGTATACATAGCATCTATGCTTCTGGCAGCGTTCCGGTAGGACAGGCAGGGAGCGGGAAAGAGATTCTTCTTGTTCTTGGATGGCACTGTCTCAGGGGAAAGAAAGTGGCTTACATTCTAAGTTCCTTTTCATTTTGGTTTGTGAAGCACTGCTTTTCAAAACATCTGGGTTTCACCATACTTCCATACTTAGCTAAACGGATGTCAGAGGGAAAAAGACAAACGGAAGGAAAATAAATATGTGAATATTTTGAAACCTTTGTTATGGCTCATTGGCCAATACTGAGTGGAAAATAATCCTGCTGTCATCAGTGTGTTTGATATGACACCTCTCTTCAGTTCTGCATTTTTGTTGTTGCTGTTCTCTTTTAGCAATCTCCCTTTTCATCAGAAAGAGCCTTTTGATTTGATGTCTGTTTTGTTTGTGTGGTCAAATGAATGTTATTTCCTACTTAGTAAATGCCCCATGCTTACTGTATTTGATTCACTTGAGTAGATTTGCTTAAGTTCGATGTGAATGTTTCATAGTGGGGTTAGCAAAGAGTTAATATTTTTTACCAAGCTGCATAATACTTCTGGATACATTTCTCTATTGATCCTCCAATCCTCTTACGTCTGCCTAAATAAGTTCTTTATGATGGAAAATAACTTCGCAATTTATAATGCTGTGAGATCACTTTCCCCTCAAAAGATCATCTTTATATAGTCCTTCTTGCTTTCAGACTCATTGCTCCTGCTTCAGTTTGCTCTCTGGTAGTAATGGTTTAAGGATAAATAATAGGCAGAGTTTTCAGGAAATTGTGTTTTTTACAAACTCATCTTGTACCTGATGAAAACAGGAACAAATTTCTTGCAAATGGGAGTTATGACATCTTAAAGAGATGCATAAATCAACAGGTCCTCACCCCAGTTATCTGTAATAACAAGGCTTTGAGATTTTTTTCTGATTTCCTTCATAAGATTTTCTGTTTGCTTGTCATGTGTTTCACTTCACTGGACCCCATGTTTCTTGACTGCTTGATGAGAAATATCCTGGCCAAGGCATAAAAAGCATGGAGAGAGTATAAGTATGTTGCAGTGACTCCACTCTACAGTTTCCAAACTTATAAAATAATTCATCAACTGGACAACTAAAAATACCATAGTTGAGTGGTTCATTAAAGACATGGCCTTTCATTAATGTGAGGCAGATTTTCCCACTGCAGAGGAATACACGTTTGGAAACAAGGAAGATGAAGACATCCTACATCCCAGCAATTTTTTCCAGACAAAGGTTGCCTTCCTGACATCTTCAGGGAAACTGTCAGTTTCACATACTTTAATTTTTGTTGTGACCCACTGGCCTTGGTATAGCAATGTATTAAAAAATTAAAAGAGAAAGCTGTGCTGAACTCGGTCATTATTTCAACTTAAATCCTACCTGAATAAATGGATTACCAGCTGCTTAGAGAAAAATATTTCAATTAGGACAGGAGAGTAACTGGTAAATTTCATGGATAAACATTTTTCCTGTGTAATAATGCAGGGAAATTGTTAACTTCATGTTACAAAAAGGAAGGGTGCTGAACAGCAGGAGCTGATGTGCAGATACGAGCAACTGTGAGTTTATATTGCTGTTGCAAGTGGTTTCGTGTGTACGGAAATAACTGCTGTGCAGGCCAGGCTGGGTGCCAGAGTCATCTTCTCTGCTTGTATGGTGCTGAGGTTGCCAGCACTTACCCTAAAACTGACGTAGCTGTTGGCATAAGCCGAGACTCACAGTGTTCACTGTGATGTCTGAAATATAATGCAGTGAGTGTATAGGCGACTTCGGTACAAAAGGAGCGGCAGAGATACAAATCTTTGTGTCTCTGATGAGAAGTAGCAGCTGGGTGTTTGCTGGAGGCCAGAGAGGGGAATGGGAGAGCAGAGCACAGGCAGGATTTTTCTGCTGGTGTCCTGCCATTTCCCAGGTGCTCTGTCCCGAGCCTTACCACAGCATTCAGTTGGGGTGAGTCCAGAGGAAGGCCACAGAGTTGGCAAGGGGACTGCAGCACCTCCCATGTGAAGACAGGCTGAGAAATTTGGGACTGTTCAGCCTGGAGAAGAGAAGGTTGCATGGAGACCTCACAGCAACCTGCCAGTACCTGAAGGGGACCCACAGGGAAGCTGGAGAGGCACTCTTCATCAGGAAGTGTGCTGACAGGACAAGGAGCAATGGGTACAAACTGAAAGAGGGGAGATTCAGGTTAGGTATATGGAAGAAATACACAGATGGTGAAGCAAGCACTGGAACAGGTTGTCCAGAGGGGCTGGGGATTCCATCCCTGGAAGTGTTCAAGGCCAGGTTGGATGGAGCTCTGAGCAACCTGGTGTAGTGGAAGGTGTCCCTGCCTTTGGTGGGGGGGGTTGGAACTAGATGATCTTTAATGTCCCTTCCAACTCAAACCATTTTGTGATTCTGTTTTGTTTGCAAACAGAATTCAGGTTTCTGTGTACAGATGTGTTCAGAGAAAAAGGCTTAAAAGAATGGAAAAAAGGTCCTAGATCAAAAAAAAAATTAATATCTTGGCTGTGCAACTGGAAATAAAACTCTGTGACAGTTATTCTCCAATCGTATTAATCGAGTGGCTTTTAAACAACAAAACCATTCAGATGATCAACTAGGAAGTGGAGCTAGGATGTCAACTCAAGTAGACTCGCTCTGCTGACACTAAATATAACTTTGGAAATGAAACTTTGCCTTTGGCGACACGATAAAGGAACTAAAACTCCCACTCTCAGATAAAGTATGTAGTTCTCAGTATATGTGATCCTATGAGATGTGCTGCTCATCCCAGGAATTTACACCTTATGCAGCAGAACAGAAAAAACAATACAGGCACTGCTTGAAGAAATAAGATACAGCTCATCCACAGAAAGCACCATTGTATATTGTCATCAGTTGATAGGCAGCATATACCAAAACTACTTTGGAAAATACTGTGTTGGTTGAGGTTTTTCTTTCTAGCTAAAAGGTACTTTCAGTCCTTCTACACTCAGGAACAGAAGCTATTATTTTTTACAGCATCTTTGTTTTCATACTCTCCTAAGATGTGTCCTACCTTATTTTCATCTCTTTTCTTTTGATAACCTCTGTTTAGAATTAACGATACTCACATGTAAAATACGGATTCTTAGAGAAGATATTAAAACTGAAGTTCACCTTTTATGAGGCAAAGCAGCCTTTATGAGTTCTGTTGATGCATTGCCTTGGCTTGCCAAAGAGTTTTGTTTGTATATATCTCAAAGAATGGAAATTTCTTGGATGGGGTGATTTCTGTCTTTGTTTCTTGCTCCAAGCATATGGTCAGTGCTAGAGAAGAAGGCCAGAGTTTGCCCTTATTGGGTTAGATTCTGGCTTCTGAGAGCACCTTAGTGTTCAGCTCATAAAAAAAAATAAAGTCTAGAAACAGTGAGTATAAAGGATATAATCTCCATCAAAGTAGCTTTAGGTCTGAGCAACCTGTCAGGATTCTCACTTATGGATGTAGAGAACATGTATGTAAGATTGCAAGGAAAGCTGCAATTCTTTCATATAAATCAGCTGCTATGATTACCATTATTATTAATACTTTTGAGGGAAAAAACTGATTTGGAAACAAACTTTTTTTAAGCAGCATGTCATTTTTACATCATTTTGGAAAGAGCTCTGGCATACAGATTCATATATCTAGCTGAAGAGGTGGAGACCTCAACATACTAAATAATTCACTGACAGAGACACTATTCTAGTAAACAAACCAGAGAGATTCCTCTGGCACCAGGACAAACTGGGATGGCATTGCATGTGTCCATACCACTGAACTCAGTCTCTAGAGTAGGGTGGCCACAAGCCTGCTGGAAATGGCTCTGGACTCTGCAAACTCCCAAACTCTGCCTAGGAGCCCTCTGGAGGAAGGAGGGCTGTTGAGGACCAAAACCCTGCCAGGGATGCTGTGGTGCTGTAGCAGTGCAGGCAACAGCTCCAGCTCTCAGGAGCATGTCCTTGCCCGGTTTCATTTACTAATATAGACATTTTCTTACCAGGGAGATGGGACCAAATAAAGAAGAAGCCATGGTTTGGTTGCTGTCACTCTCCGTGGTGTTGCAAGGCGTGGTTCTGAACCCTGTTGAACGCTGTAATAGGTTATTGAACAACTCTGGGCAACCTGCCCCTGTAACAGCTCCCGAGTTAAGCTGGAACAAATCTGCTCTGGGAAAAGCCAGAGCCCAGCTTGACTACTTTTCTTCTGTTGGGCAGGATCTTGCTGTCAGCAGGGTTTTTCAAGACACATTATACGTTTGCTTTCAAAAGCCACGAAAATATGTGTGGGGAAATCTTGACATTGGGTATAAAAAAAGTTTGTCTCCTGGGCCCAGCATGGTACTCCGTGTGCTGCAGTAAATCACTGAAGCCCTAATTTCTGGCATTAATTTTTTTTTTTCCCGAATCCCTCTCTATCTGGCATTCTGTTTTCTCTGTTTACAAAGAAGTGTTTTTATTGGTACCTTTTATTGGTACCTCAGTGCTCATAACTTGGTGATATTACTGTGGTTTAAGTAACAGCACATAGCTCTGTTGGCCCCGTGTTGCCAGATATTGCCGATGTATGTGTGCAAATAGCTAAACAATCCAAATGGGACAAATTTGGTTTTGGAAGGAGACTGAGCTCCCAGGACTTGGCAGCATCCTGTCCAGTAGATCCAAATTGCATCACGATGTGCTTGTATGTAGATGGGAGAGAAATCACAGTCAGGAGGTGAACTGAAGGACTGACACTGCACAGCTTTCATTGCTTTTCAGAGGAGTTTTCCTGAGTCATGGCTGGGAAGGAAATATATGTTGATATGTACAATGCTAAGCAGAGAATTCATTCCATGCAGACTGTTAAAATTAAGTGCCCAAAGTTTGTATCCATTTCTAACTGTAATGTGAAGATCTGTTTGCTGGTTGCCCAAATTGTTGTTTTCAAATAGGATAATAATGGGCATTGTGGGAAAGCTTAAACATAAAACTGCCTGTCCTGTTTCCACCCATTTCACTGATGATCACAGGGATGGAGCACCTCTCGTATGAAGACAGGCTGAGAGCATTGGTGGTGTTCAGCCTGGAGAAGACTCCAGGGAGACCTTGGAGCAGCCTTCTGGTACCTAAAGGGGGCCTGCAAGAGAGCTGGAGAGAGAGAGACTTTTTACAAGGGCATGTAGGCATAGGACAAGGGGAAGTGGCTTTAAACTGAAAGAGGTTAGGTTTAGAGTAGATATTAGGAAGAAAATCTTTGCTGTAAGGGTGGTGAGACACTAGAACAGGTTTCCCAGAGAAGTTGTGGGTGTCCCTCCCTGGCAGTGTTCATGTCCAGGTTGGAAGGGGCTATGAGCAACCTGGTCTAGTGGAAGGTGTCCCTGCCCATGGCCCAGGGTTTTGAACTACATGATCTTTAAGGCCCTTTCCAGCACAAGCCATTTCATAGTTCTATATTACCCACAATATCCAAAGGCTTAAGGAAAAAAATTCACTGCTGCGTAGGCCAGCTGAAACTGCTGAGCACTCTGCAGTTTAATCATAACAATAAACATAGTGACATTTTTAGGGAGGTAGATTTATTTCTTTTCTTAGAAATAAATTCTGTGCTGAGTAAGCAGGCTACTTCTGTAGTTTCCTTGGCATAAATCAAAAATTTCATTTGACATATAGATGAAATTCATGCTTTGGGGTAAACTTTCTAGTTTAATTTGCAAATATTTTCATTTTCCTTGGGCACAAGAATCCTTCCTTCAGTCTGATAATGTGGGAGCTTTGGTTTCCAGTTCAGTGTTCTTAGTTTCATGAACACACATAGTTTCATGTTGGCTTCTACATTTAACACTCCCATAGTGTGATCAAATGGATGGTTTTGGATGATGGTGATTCTGCATGTAATTTGCCATCATTGTGTTTTTAAAGTCCCAGGCAAAGCAGAACTGTTGCATCCAGCTCAGGACTTGATCCACAGCCTAATATGGATGTAGAATGTCTCTGGCCTCAGCCTCTCTGAGCATGTTCAGAGCCTGCCAGGATCTCACTTTGGACTGTTTGCATGATGAATTCATCCTAAGCAGTAAACAAAATGTCGTTAATACTCTAAATAGACTGCCCTGTTTCCTGAGTTCTCTGTGGTTCAGCTGTTACTTAACTTCAACAACATGATTTTTTTCAAATCAGAAAATTAGTATTTCAGCTTTTGGTCACATCTGTGCAGGGACATATAGCAGAACTGTGGCACTGTGAAGCATCTGTTTTGCTTAAAACTTAAACTTTGAAGATCATTTTAGTTCTTCTTTTATGCTGCTATTGTCCTAGCATTTACAAATTCCCTGGTTTTAAAATTGACCCTGAGAATGATGTTGTAAATGTAGTGTGCTGGAAAGAACTGAGCAGTTCCTGGGCAGGACATCAGTAGTCCTGGGCAAGCAGCTCTGAGTGGCCCTGTTCAAGCAGGGGATGGGAGCAGATGACCTCCAGAGGTCCCTCCCAGCCCCAGCCACTCTGCAGGTCTGTGACTCAGTTCAGTTCTACTTCCACAAGATTGCTCCTGCTTTGTGAGAGCAGCTACCTGAGCATGGATGTTAACCACCTACTTAATTTTTCCATTGTTTATAGTTGTCAAGAAAGAAGATTAACACTCAAAATCTCTCTCTGGTGTCATTGTCTCCCTAGGAAACCCTGGATCTGCATTCTCTGATCAAGGTGTGTGGCCATATGGGTCAGCTGGTAGTGGGGGATCTGGACATTGCGCAACAGCCCACCTCAGTGGTTTTTAAAAGTAATATTATCTGTAGGAGAAGTCCTGTGGGTCCCAGGATAAGAACCAATGTGTTCCAATATCTATAAAAATACAGTCCAAAAAGAAGAAAAAAGGCATTCCCTCTAGAATGTTATTTCTGGCCCTTGTTTGTTTGTGTTAAATGGAAGGTCTAAGGGGAAGAGACTTGTTTCTCCATTTTACCCATGCCCTTGAATAGGAGGGATTCTCTTGCTAAGTTTTGTCTCTGACAACTACAGCTGGCAATCAGTTCACCAGGTCCCCCCACTTGTGCTCCAGTGTATCGAACCTGAGAGTCCTCCAAGAANGGGGGGTTGTTGTATGAAATTCATCTTTAGAAAAGAGTTAATCAGCTCTTGAAGTCTAAATTATTTGGTACTGCATTTGGTTTTCAGATTTTTTTGAAACTTAATGGATCTCAGATCTAACTATATCTTAGACTGATGTTTCTCCCATCATTTAATTCTTTACTGGTGTACTTCTAGCCCCAGACTAGACACCAGTCTACATACAACATTGCTGGCATATAAATACTTTGGAGAGGGACCTAGTTTAGTGTGAGGACTGTGAGACACTCCTGAAAGCTAGAAGAAAAAAAAAGTATTAAAAAAAAAAAAAAAGCATTAAAACGGGTTTGTCTGTGTAGTCCTTAAAAATGTCAAAGTAGTTCTTGCTTTTATCCAGCCATTACTGAATTCTTCTGTAGCACTAGGGGTACCCATAGTGTTGTAGGTATTTTTCTTTTGTTCTCACCAATGGTCTTGTAAACACATGGGTATGTGCTTTACTCTGTTCAGGTAATTAACTCTGCTAGGAAAGAAGTGTGCAAATNCGAACCTGAGAGTCCTCCAAGATTTACACAAGCTCTTTTTTTTTTTTTTTTTGGAGGTCTGAATTACCTTCAGGAAATTGGTGGACCTTCCCAAATTTCATGTGCTTGATCTCTGACCATTGTTAATCATGTGCTTCAAGTGTTGCAATTGCTTTCCTTGTAATGGAGTTAGTGACCACCAAGCCCTGTTGGTGTCCTCAGCATTTCCTTTGTAATGGCTTTGGAGTCATTACCCAATCCACTTAATTGCTATTAAGGCCAAATATATGGAGGAAGATATACCCAACCACTTCCACTACTCAGAGAGTAAGAGTATGGAAATTGTNAGTATTAAAAAAAAAAAAAAGCATTAAAACGTGTTTGTCTGTGTAGTCCTTAAAAATGTCAAAGTAGTTCTTGATTTTATCCAGCCATTACTGAATTCTTCTGTAGCACTAGGGGTACCCATAGTGTTGTAGGTATTTTTCTTTTGTTCTCACCAATGGTCTTGTAAACACATGGGTATGTGCTTTACTCTGTTCAGGTAATTAACTCTGCTAGGAAAGAAGTGTGCAAATGCCCTTCCTAAATGTCATGTTTTGTCCTCAGTTTCCTTGAATTAGAAGATATTTATTTGGTACCCTCATTCACTAACCAATTGTAAATGAAAATAAATTATTGTCTCATTTTTAACATCAACTTTCAGGGGTTTTGTTCATAGGCTAGGATTTGGGGATCTAGCACAGCCTTGTGCTAGAATGAACTATGCTATGCTTGAATGGTCTTATGGGTTAAATGGGCCAGGTCAGTTGAATATTCAGTGTGCAAAGCTAAATTTACCAGTCCCTTAAGTAATATGACATCTTTGAAAAACACAGATAAGGTGTTTTTGTAATTCAGGCTTTTCTCTTGACAGCGTACTTTTAAAGGACAAAATAAATAGGCAATTAAGGAAAATCGTTTCTGACCAATGTTCAGCCTTGGAAAGCTTCTTACTGCCCTGCCTGTGAATCGGAAGGGTACCAGGGTTTATCTCCTTGGAGCACACACACGCACCTCCTCCTCCTCATAAATCTGCTTCTCGGCAGGTTGGCTCCCTGGGAGCTGGATCCGTCCCCGTGGGGCTCTGGGTCTGGCAGGGCTGCGTGGTGGCCCAGCTCTTCCTCTGTCGTGCTCTGGGGCTGATGTGCCACAGCTCTTACGTTGCCTCGACCCCCTCCTCCCTCCCGCTGTGCACAGGGGAGGTCTCCAAGCTGAGATTTTGGAGCGCTTTGGTCCTGATTAGATCCTGCTCGTTGGCAGCCGTGAGCCAGGGCAGACCCACAGCTGGCTCCAGCTCTCCTCACCGCCCTGGGCTCTGCAGGCTGGCAGGCAGATGCTCCTCAAATCGATGCAGGCAATCAGGAGACTCCCCTGCAGGATTTCAGCACAAAGAATCCACGCTCAGCTGCATTGCCATGCTGGAAAAGCTTTATACCACCATTTTGCCTACAAATAAGAATTTAGTGGTGGGGAAAGGCATACCTGGTGTAAGCTAAGAGGCTGGTGCACAGGGCAGTGTCCAGCTCCGGGCACTAAATGGCCTTTTTGGATGAGGGATGTGTTGGATCACCTGCCAACTCCTGTGCCAGGTGTGTGTGGAGAGCAGGGTGTGGAGGGAGGGGAGCCTTGCCCGTGTCAGGTTTTGGGGCACTGGTGAAGTGTGTGCCTGAGATGGGGAACTGCATGTGCTTTCTTTGTCCAGTAATATAACAAGCACAGCAACAGTTATCTGTTGAGTTGAAAGGGGCTGTATTTTCCAAAGGTGGCAAATACCCACACCAGTCATTTCTTGAACTTTCTGTACAAATTGCCAAGGAGTGACCGAAAATAAATGGAGGAGAAAGATGGGTTGTAGCACAAACCAGTGAAACACTGTTTCAAGTAACTGTTTGAAGGCTTGTTTTACCATCTTGAAAGGAAGCAGGAATTCACGTGTTTTATTTTTAGCTTGCAAGGGAAGAGTTATTTAATGTTCCTTTATATTTCATCTCTGAAAATGTTCTCACTGAGTCAGAATCTGAAGTCCTGGAGCTGGTTAACCCACGACTTGTATGCCTGTGAAAATTTATTTTTACAAAGGGGAATTACTGAAATTGTTTTTCTCCGATAAAATTATAAGTAGAACTGAGTCCAAACTCCAAAATCAGTAGAGTGTTAAAATACTTTCTTGCTGCTGGCAGTGATTTGTGATTCATAGTATACTGTCGGGTGCATTTTGCTTTCAGGAACCTCATAAGCATTTTCAGATTTTTATTGCGGAGTTGCTTTTGTTGCCATTTGCTTTGATTTTGGCTCCCATTAGATTATGAGAGTTCTAATTTTTCTAAAGGAATATTTTTATCCAAGATTTCAATAGTATTGCTGTGACTGGGCCTTAAATCTCTGAGCAGAGATGGGATGAGCTACTCACAGCTAGTGCTGAAAAAACGTCTCTCACATTTCCCTCTCCCCTCCTCCCAGGTCTCTGAACATCAGCACCATGGCTCATGCTTTACATTCCTGAAAATCAATGAAATATTTATGATACTTGTTTTTCCAGCAGCTGGATAATGAATGGGGTTGCAAGATATTGCTGGTCAATACTCACCCCTCTTGTCCAGTACTCTTGGGTCAACAAACATGCATCTTAACCTCCTTGTGAGATTGCTCTTATTTTGCTTGCTTTTCTTTCCTGTGAGGCAGCAGAACACTGTCAGCAGCAATGAAGTGAGAGCTATCATTTCCTCGAATGGGTAAGACAATCTGCAAGGCATGTATTAAAAATAAAACAGGAAGTCAGTGATTATCAATTTTTAGCAAACACGTTTCTGCTGATCTTCAGACTGATGCCTAATGGTAACAAAAGGAGAAGCTCTGCATCTGGGCAGTGTAATTTGTAGTTATTTGTAGTATCTTTTCCCCTCATTAAGGCATGGATGGTTTTTATTTTAAGGCCCAAGACCTGTAAGAATAATAATAGAGGCCTAATGTTGTTGGTTGTAAACAGCGTGTGTTGAACAGCATGGCTGGGATAAATAGGTATCGGGTTAAAAAAAAAAAAAAAGCATCCTTTTTTTGTGCATTTACAGTTTTCTGAAGTAAAAGGCAGCATATGGCACTCCTAGCACGGAAGAAGTCCCTCCTTTCAGAGACTCCCCCCCAGTTCAAGGAGTTGGTGATTGCTTCCCACCATTCTAAAGGAGTATTACTGGCATCCCTGTGCCGAACGGCGTGCGTGTGGGTGACGGGAAATCAGGCTTCCTCCAGCCCTGGCCACCTGCTTGTGGAGCAGAGGTGGCGGTGGGAGGGGAATCCACCTGCCAGCAGGCTGAGGATTGTGATTGATGTCTGTTCTCACTGCCGGAGAGGAGCCAGTGCTCTGCTGCACGGGCAGCTTCTCCTGAGTGCATCTCTTTTCCCCTTGAGAAGAGTCAAGAGTGTTCATTTGGACCCCGCTGCAGAGGAGAGGGAACAACCTGCACACCTGCCAGGAAGGGGAATCCTACACAACTGCTCCTGCTCAGAAGAGATTGGGAGCTGGGCCAAACACTTCATATGTGGGTGATTAAAATTAGACTCCTGCATCCATATGTACGTTCTCATTTTAAAAACACTGCCTGGCTTACTTTTCTCTCCTGCCTTTTATGTATTCCCATAGTGGGAGAATGCTTCCACCTTTCCTGTGGCTTTGACAGTGGCCCTTGCACTCACTGAAAGTACATTTATCTTTTCTGTCTGTAATCATACCTGATCACAGGCACAGGAACACAGCTCTGTCTTTCCATTTGCCACTAATGCTCCCTTGACAAGTATCTTCTTGAAAGGGAAAAAAAAGTGATAATCTCTCCTTTGGAAAAACAGCCAAGTTTTGCAGTGGACTTGGCTTTTTGCCTGTCCTCCTGTGCTGCTTCAGCCTGAGCAAACTGAGACCTGCAACCCACACTGGCTGATCCAGAGAAGCTCAGGTCTTGCAGGAAAGACATTCTGAGGAGGAAGGGGAGAAGTAGCCAGACTGGCACAGCATTCAGCTGCCATGTGCTTGTCTGCAGCCTGTTCTGTTCACGAGCACCAAAACCAGTGAGGGATAAAGAAGCAACAGGGCAGCGAGTGCAGGGCTGCATGACCTCTGATTCTGAAGGATGGAGACATGCACATACTAAAGCTGTTGGTACAGGAGGACTTTGTGCAAAATTCCAGCTTTCAGTGTCAGGTGCATATGATCACGGAGATGCATATCATCATTAGACAGTGATTTGTTCCTGAGAGTTCTGAAGCATTCCAAGACCCCACTACTTCCAGAAATAAATCCTTATGTTTCAAAATACTTCTGAGTAATTTTTATGTTTTCCTCTTAATGGCTCTTTGTAGGAAAATGAGACTTCCTGGAATTAGCAACTGCTAGGAAAACCCTATTAATGCTGCTGTTTTATAAGCAGCCAGATGTCTGCAACATCCTGCTTCACACTGTGTACCCACTGCAGTCTAAGGTCTACCAGTGGGGAGAGAGCAGTGGAGAGAGTAGCCTTCATTGCCCTGGAGGCTGATTAGTTGGGTCATGTCATGCTTCAAAGACAGAATTCTTCCTTGGGTAAACTCCTCTGGGCAAGGAAGCAGCAGAGCCTCCACTGTGCCATTAGTGCTTGGCTGGTGTGGACTTGCCCATCACCCTGGTAGTTGCAGGGCTGTTCCTGATCCTGGCCCCTGCCATGTGGACATGCACTCCCATACAGTTCAGCAGCCATCCCTGTACCTTTCCTGGGGGAAAACCTGCTCACACAGAAGTGCTAAATTATTTTCCCTGTTGGAGCACATCTTGGATAGTAAATCAAGGCTTGAATCCTCCTTACATGGTCCCAGCTGGGGCTTGGTGAGGGTGTGTGGGATCTCCCTGCGCTGGGTTTCCTTTCCTTTCCTCTGGAACAGCTTCAAGCTCCTGGGTGCAGGCCAGGGCAGAGGCAGAGGAGGCAGCTCATGCGCACCCCATTCTTGCCCTAACATGGAGCGAGGACAAGGCTGCAGGGCATACATAGATACAAAAGCTTTTTTTTAAATATCAAAACTAAAAGCAAAGCACCTTGTATAGCAAAGTGAAGTTTATAGCTTTTTCCAGCCTGGAAAAAGGCTTTTCAGAGCAGATAGTGCTGGCATTGTCTCCTAGCAAGTCCGCAGGCTTTACTTGAGGTAGTTTATCTCAAGCTGTTTTTTTCATTCTTGCAAATTTTAAATTGTCCTCCCAGACCCACAAAATTAAACAAAAGCAGTGACTTTAAAACAAAATATCCCAATAAAAAAGCCCAAGTGGAATTCATACATTTTTACAGAGCAGTTTCCAAAAGCCTGCCCATAATTGTAGTTTTAAGAGGACTTGCAATTTATGCATAGCCTCTAAACATCTTCCTCTGTCAGGAAGTGTTCTGGTGGCACGTGGAGTACAGGGGTACGACACAGCACTGCTAACACTAGAGATGTACGTATTCATCATGGACGAGCAAGAGGACAAGGTATGTATGAAATACTTACAGAATTTCACAACAGCTATTACTGTCATAAAAATTTTGGCAACTGAGCATTTGGGAGAAGCCAAAATATTTTCCCCAGAGAGCAAAAGGGGAGCAGGACTGAGCAGTTACATGCTGGCTCTGGGAACTGAACCATCCCCATGTGTGCAGCCCCTGTGCATGCTGCCTCTTGCCTGGGAAGGCTGTTGCAGCCTGTCCCCCCACAAACAAAGGTGCAAAAGCCCTTACATTAATGAGAGGGGAAGATGGAAATTATCTGCAGAGGAAGGAAGTCTTTTGAGAATCACATTTCAGTGTTTCAACTGTTTAAGGAAAAGCCTGTTTATAACGGTATCCTGTCAATAGGAGGTGTCTGTGTAGGTGTGTGTATATATGCATGGAATGTATGTGTACAAGGAGAAAGAACTTTCACTGTGGTCTGTCAGCCTTAAGCACATGGCTTCTATTTTTCCTTAAACCCTGCAACTTCATTTAAAAAAAAAAAAGACATTAAGAAACTCCCAAGGTGGAGTGCATGTGAGAGAGAGAGAGAGAGTGTGTGTGTGTGTGTGTGTGTGTGTGTGTGTGTGCGAGGGAGTATGAGTAACTTATCTTCACATTTAGCTGGAGCCTTGCTATTGTCAAAGCAGCTGAATCACTGCCTGAGTGCTGCCATCTTTGCCATGGTGATAATTTGTCAGAGTGCCAACAATGCTGCCTACTGTCTCTGAAGAGCTGACCTTGTAACAACATCAACACTCTTTCTTTGGCTTTTGCTGACATACTCTAGGCTCTGAAAACTGTTTTCAAAACAAATATATAATGAAGTGTTGTGCTTGTAAAAGCAATTATGTTTCTGTCCGTCAGATTATTTTAGGGTGTCTCACCTGCCAAAGGGCAAAGCAAAGGAACAGACAGGGAGGACACAACTCCAGATAAAAACTGAGGGGCTTTCCGTGTACAGGAATGATGGGAATCAAAATTAACCATCACAAAATCAGAAGTTAAAGTGGCAGCTTATGACTCCTTGTGCTGTTCCATTGTAAACTTTTGTTTCTCAAAGCAAGGACAAGTAAGCAGAGCTCTACAGGCAAGAGGAAGAATACACAAGGGCCAAAAGCACAGAAGGATCTTGATTTAATGTATGCTATATATTGTCTTTCTTCATAAAGGCAGGAAGGAATTGCCATCTAAAATACTGATGGAGGCTCTGCATCTAGACATTTGATATGTGGAGATGAGAGAGGCTTAGCTTAGCAAGTGAGGTAAAAGCATTGTCAGTACCTGAAAATATCAACCTTCTTGTCCCAGGTTTACAGTACTCTGTACTGGGTGACCTGACAAGTTGACGCACTCCCCAGTTGTGGGGGATTATCTGAGCACTTTGTATTCCCACTCGTCACGTGCGTGTCCCAGGCACAGCTGCAAAGGAAGCAGAACAAGCCAGACACACGACTCACCCCACACTTGCTATAGCTTTGATTGTGGGGACCAGTGGTAGTGAAATGCTGTTACTGGTTTCTTTTCTTCTTGCTGTCTTTAATAAACTAAATTAATGTAGCACTCACTGGTGTCCTATATGGCATTTCATGGAAGGACTTTTTGATACTGGCGACTGGGTAGCGGATGCGTGACAGGCTTTCCTTAAAAACTGCCATGCAATGCACAAAACCCAAACATATGGTTGGGTAACAGAACTTTTATTTTAGCTATGGGATTGGAAAATGCAGTCAGATTAAACCTAGTACTCTGTAGGTTAAGACCAGAATGAAAGATGTAGTTCACCAAAGTTTGGAGGTAACATCTTCAAGAGACACCCCAGTTTTCACTCCTCCTCAGGGTTCTATTTTCAGGTATTGCCAGAAAGGAGAACACTGTAATTTATACCAACATGTTTCCTCTGGAACATGGTTCCTTATGAAAGTGCAATCCTTTGGATTTGTTGAAGTGAATATTTCATATAGCTGAAGTTTCACTTCTGCATGTAGAAGTAAAAGTTACTTTTGATTTTGCATAACAGAGGATAAAAATTGTGGTCTGTCCACTTTCTGACTTACTTGAAAAACCTCCAATGTAAATCACTCTGAATTCAGCTTCTTCTGACACTTAGGGAAGCTTTGAGATTTGTGGGATTTGGCTTACATGCATCACTGTATTGCTCTGTCTTTATGTCTCTGTGTGTATATATATATTTATATTTAATATGTTTATATATATATATGGTCAGCAAAACTTCAGAAAATTGTATTTGAGAGAAACAGCAAGCAAATTATATTTTGCTATGCATTGTTATCCAGCTTGCTTTTTTTTGTGGTTTAGTGCTGGATTTTAATCTGCAAGTTTCTGTTTGGTCTACATTTTCTTCTCACATTTCTTCCTGTGTAGCACTTGAATCAATAGGCCAAAGAAACAAACAAACAGAAGACTGAAAGCAGGACTTTGAATAATGTGGATATAACTTGCCATGGTGCTTCGTTTCAAACCTGTTGGCCCTTTTCAAGGCAGAGGGCTAGTCTGTTACTCTTGGACATTGGAATGATACAGCATCTCAAATGGCAAAGAGTGAGTGCTGCAAGTTGCTGGGCCTGTTGTGTGTTGTCTAGATGGGATGTGCAAGTTTAGCTTTGAAAGGAGCATTTGTGCCTGAAAAAAAAAAGAGGTTTTGTTGCTCTAACCAAAGGCATACCTAGGAATGGAAATCTGAATTGTCTCCAAGCTATGGTGGACAGGCAGTGACTAAATCTTTTTAAACATGGCCACCCATATGCATTCAGATTTGGGAAGGCTTAGGAGCTTGTTGGGTGGGACGTGTCTAAAATGTTTGCCTGAACCAAGCTTATAACAGAAATTTGGTGCAAATTAGCCTCCTGAGATACTCCTGAAAGCTCAGCTGTCTGTGCAATGGAAACATTAATTTTTTCTTAGAGTGAGAAAATTCAGTTGTTTAATGCCTGAAATTAGCTCACAAGACACATAGGTTATAATTGGTTCAACTTTATATTAAAAGCAGACACTAGGCTTTGGTGCACTTATTTTCAAGCTAAATGTCAATGCCCTGTACAAAAGAAGCCTGCTTCTTACAGGTTTAGCTTCTTCTGGATGGATGGCAAGAAGGACTTTCAGAATGACTTTCCAGGGGACTGTGCACTCTTACTGGCAGTGCATGATTTTAGCTAATGGATTTATTAGCTTATGCTATTTTCTTCCTTCTTGTGTAAATGGGATCACACAGCAGAGACCCTCCCAGCATGCAGCCCTTAATAATAGGTAAGGAAGATTTTTTTGTCAAAGGACAAATGAGAAATTGTTCCTTGTGAGAAAGCTAATTTGAGACTATCTGAGGCAGACCTGCTAGGATTTCTACCAAATTGTGCCTAAAAAATGCAAATTGCTTTTAAAAAATGAATATTGCTTGAGTGTTTGCTTCTGAAGCCAAGGGAGCCTTGCATTAGCTGCTCAGTGAGCAGAGTATCAGACTGGACCATAGAAGGAGAAGAGGAAAATACCATGGAAAACAGGCCTGGAGGGTGAGCCAGATTTTCTCCCAGTTTTGTGCATAAAAAGGTCTTGTTACAGCCATATCCTTTAAGCCCTGTGGAGTCAAGATGCATTGCCAAGAAAGGCTTTTGCGTCTCTCATCGCATGCTGCCTCCTCCACCAGCCTGTATTTTCTAAAAATAATCCTGATTTCATACCTTAGCTGATGGACCTTCTAGCAGCCACAATAGACATCGCCTCCCTGGCAAACACTTAGTAATATGTAAAAGCATTGGATCCACTCTTCGAGGAGGGTTGTAAAGAGCTTTTGAAGAGGCATCCTTTGTATTTTGAGCTGTGCTAAAATGTAGTAAGCTTATCCCAAGCCCTTTCTGCTTCCTCAGAACAAACAAGCTGCTGCCGAATACCAGGTATCTTACTCAGCAGAAGAACAAGAATTCCTTTTTTTCTTTAAAACAAACAAAACAAGAAGTCACTTGGCAGGGGGGAAAGGAAGGATTTGTTTTCCTGTCCGTGGGGAGATTTGTCAGGCAGCACAGCCTGAAACGTCCGCACGGGGTGTGTGACAGTCACTAACAGTCGAGGGAGCGTCCTGAGACAGGTGTCACATTCTCCATTTGATAAGCAGGGAGAAAAGCTGCCCTGCACTGGCAGCACAGCTTCTGTGGGCTCTGGGTCCGTGTTGCTGCACTGGCAGTGGCAGATCCCTTCTCCCACACACCCTGCTCAGCCCTCTTCGTGCCACCATCCTCACAGCTCCTTTATCCACTTGGCTCCCAGGAAGCTTCTACGCCAGATCTGCTGCTGGAGCAGCAGTAATGTACAGCTGTGCATATTGTGGGTATAAGAGCTTGCAGGCAGCCCTGAGGTGTCATACATGTATTCATCAGGGTGCCAGAGGTAGGAAAAATATGCTGATGGTCATTGAAAACGTTTTCCCAGCACAGGGATGACTGTGGCTTGGTGACTTCCTGAGCCAGAGGTGAGGTCACCTCATTTAACAGCTTTAGAATATGAATGATGACATGGTGTGAATGTCTCCAGCCTTCATTCCCTGGGCCAGGCTTCACTGTCTCTCTTCTAAGCAATGCTTTTCCTCTCCATTTTTTTTCCACAGCAAAATACAAAGTAACTGGTGGAGTTTGATATGTGCCTTGTAGTGATGCTGCACCTAGGACTGCCTAGGCCTGACTGGGCAAAGCTGGACCTTAAAATTCAGTGTGGATATATCTGTATCCATAAGGTTTCCCAGCCTATAGTCAGATGGCACCAGAGCAAACCATGTGAACACTGATACAGGAGGCAGCACTTCCATGTGGTGGATTGACCCTGAGTTGACTCCAGGTATTCACCAAAGCTTCTCTGTCACTTCCCTCCTCAGCTGGGCAGGGAAAAGAAAATGCTATGAAAGGCTCATGGGTTGAGATAAGGACAGAGGGAGATCACTCAGCAGTTACTGTCACAGGACACAGCCTCGACTTGGGGAACATAGTTACATTCATTATCCAGTCAAATCAAACGAGGATAATGAGAAATAAACCCAAATTTAAAAACACTTTCCCCGTACCCTTCCTTTTCCCCCAGACTTAACTTCACTTCGAATTTTTCTGTTCTTTATCCCCACCAGTAGCACAAGGGGGACAGGGAACGGCAGCTGCAGTCAATTCGTCACACATTGTCTCTGCTGATTCTTCCTCCTCATGGGGAGGACTTCTCATACTCTTCCTCTGCTCCACTGTGGAGACCCTCCCATGGGAGACAGTTCCCCATGAACTTCTCCAACATTTGTCCTTCCCACTGCTTGCAGTTCTTCATGAACTGCTCCAGCATGGAGCACAATGGGTTCACAAGTCCTCCAGTAATCTAGCTCCCATGTGGGCTTCTTTTTCCATGGGGCCACAAGTCCTGTCAGGAACCTGCTCCAGCATGGGCTTGCCATAGTATCACATCCTTCTTTGAGCATCCACCTGCCTCTGGTGTGGGGTCCTCCACAGGCTGTAGGTGGATATCTGCTCCGTGTGGGGTCCTCCACAGGCTGTAGGTGGATATCTGCTCCACCATGGACCCCAATGGGCTTCAGGGGAATCTCTGATGCTGGAGCACCTCCTCTTGCTCCTTCTTCACTGATCTAGGAGTCTGCAGAGCTGTTTTTCTCACATATTCCTTTCTCCCTCTGCAGTCACTGTGCTGCTACCATTGCTGGTGGGCTGACTTGGCCAGCAGCAGGTCTGTTTTGGAGCTGGATGGTGTAGACTCCATTGGACATGGGGGAAAAGCTTCTATCAGCTTCTCCCAGAAGCCAGCCCTGTAGCCTACCCTCTGCCAAAACATGTCCACTCAAACACAATACACAGCATCATAGAGAGTTGTCCTCTGCCATTTCAAGGGATCAAGAAAGGATTAACAGAAAAGCCTCAAACAGTTTCTGTCACCCAGGAACATGTACTGGATCAAGAATAAAAATCAAAAAGTGATTGCAGTGTGACTACAGCTGTAATGCATCAGAGAAGGCAAGCAACATCTATGGCATCCTTGTGCAGGTGTTGGCCAGCTTATCTGTTGTTTGACAGTACAGCACATCAGGTTTTTGGCTCCTGGAAGCAGCTTCGGGGTATCTAACACCTAGCACTGGGAGAGGAGGTGGCAAAACACTGATCCCTGGTTTGCAGGCTCAGTCACTTAAAAGCACTCACAGGGTGACCTCCTGTGCACAGTGTCAAGCCAACATAAGCTGTGCCTTGTATGCTGAGGCAGGTTTGATAACCAGTGTGCTTGTGTGACAGTCTCAGATGAAGGTCAGGTTTGTGCTGCTTCAGTGACCTGTCAGTCACAGGCTGCTTCAGTGGCCGTGGCATCCCAGCATCAGCTCGAGCATGGAGGGAGTGGGTTGAGCACTTTGTGTACACACAGCAGGAGGATAAGGTGGGCTTTGGGGAAAAAAAAAAAAACAAACTGCTAACTGAAAGGCTTTCCCTTCCTCTTGTCCTGGGTCTTATCACCAGCACAGAAATGTGTGACCTTAATTTAAAGACTTATTTTCTCTGATGTGAGTATCCCAATCTTCCAGCATTATGCCTAACTCAGGGTGTCATAGTGTTGTCCTGATGGTACACAATTCCACAGCGTATCAGCGGTTCATTTCTCACTCTCCAGTCATAAGAGGTTTCCACTAAAATGTTAGTTTCCCAGTCTGATGAGCATAGACATTTTTACTCTGACTTCACCTTTAGAAAACGCTCTGGAAGTTAGCAGCCATTTGGCTTGGTTGTGCTGGGAGCACCCACAGCAAAATTGGTACAATCACCATGTTTATACTGCTGTAAATAAGGGGCTGGGTCCATGTGCCTCTGGGTGGGCATTGGCACAGCAGGTCCTACAGCCAAGTGCCCTTTGAGATTTGGAGAAGAGTCATAGTTTTGCTTTCACTCTGTGACCAGAGTTCAGTGTAATTTTAAGGCCTTTGTGGAAAAAGCAAGAACACAACAGCATATGTGTGAACAGTATTTGAAACTTGGAGTTGGGGCAAGGGGAAACCTGGTCTATAAAAGCATTGCCAAGTGCTACTTTGCCCTACATTTGAAGTAGTGAAGTGTTCAGTAGTTAGTGAGACGTACAGCATTCACAAACAAAAAAAAAAAAAAAAAAACAAAAAACTATTGAGAGTAAACAAAGATTTTCCCAAGGGCATTTGCAGCTGCTCAGTTTAGAAATTTAATCTGAAGGTCTCTGCTCAGTGAGATGGGCTTTCGATTCATGTCTTACCGTTTCGTTTTTGAGGTGATTGGATTGGAAATTGTGATAAGATACTGGAAATTACTTCAAAATCCTGTACCATTTAGAGATCCTATACAGCAAGAGGTCTACAAAAGCCTGTACTGTTTAAAAGGGCTGTAAAACAATGTCAGAGCTGTATTTATTGTTCTAGCAAATAAATTTTTCAAGCTGTCAAAGTAAAGAAGAAAGAGGTTTCTCACAGACACACATTGTATTTGGTCTTAGCACATACCTGGGTGAATTCCTTGAAGAATCCTTGCCTTCCTCAGAAGATGGTGCCTTTCATGTCACTTGGGTGAGGATTAAGCACTATTAGGCAGAGGGATGAAAACTGGTGCAGTTGCTTTAGTGAGATGGTAGGATGTTTAGATTTTTGGCTCACTTGATTTATTGCTCAATTATTAGACCATGTCTTGACACTGATGTGTGAGAGACAGGGAGAGCTATACATTTCTGCCTGCTTTCTATTAACAGCCTCCCAAATAATAGCCTGTGTTAACAGCTGCTTCATCCTTTTCATGTTCAGGGAAGAAATGTCTGAAAGCTTTTATACTGTCCAAGTGAGTTAGGGAGAGAAAGAAGGAGCCCTCATCTCCAGCTCAACCTTTATGTGCAGTCCATTTATCTTTTCACAAAGAGCAGTGAAATCCAAGGCATGTTGTAATGCTCATTGCTATTTTCTTATCTCCTTATTTATGCAACAGTTTAGAGAGAGGCTAACAGGTATGTAACTGATGAACTCTTAAGGGCTGAGTGTTCAGGACATCTGGTGTATCACGTGAGTGATGAGTGAAAATTAGCTGGTCAATCAGTTTCTCTCATGCTCTTTACAGCTAATCTTTATGTTGGTCCTGGTGGGGGGAGCGATGTCTTTGGTTAAGAAAGAATGGTATTTTACACTATGCTGCTACACTGCAAGGAGGTTGTGTGTGTGTTATATGAGATAATTTATTATGTGAGATAATTTAACTGCCCTTCTGTGTGTTTGCATTGAGTAAGAAATGTGAAGTACTCAGGCTGCTTGGAGTTGACACTGACGATGTTGTTACAAGACACAAGGAACATAGGAACTGAAAATTCTGAGAAAATCTCCATTAAGACCTGATCTGACTCCAGGCTGGGTTTACTGAGCAGCTCCAGAAACTACTGATAGGTTCATATGAGCATGAATTAATGATCATTAATAATAGTTGTGATTCATAGGTGAGGGATATGTGCCTTGAAAGAAAGTTTCCTTTGTAGCTACTGACACTTCCCCTCTCTATTTTCACCATCATTTGGCTCTGCTGTGTCTCTTTTCTCCTGCTCTGATCCTGTCTTTCATCATGTCTTTACCTGTTACTCAGCCCACTTCTTCCCTCCTTCTCCTCCCCAATATCTTCTGGTGTCCCAGGCCGCTCTCCTGCCCAGGAAATCCCCTTTCTCCTGGCTGTCTGTGGTCTGGCTTGCTTGCTTTCCTGTAACAAATACTGACCCGAGGCTCAAAGGAACAAGGTAGTCCTTGTCTTCATGTCAGGCTGGCACTGAGCCTGTTGGGCTATTGTCCAGACGGTGCTAGCAGGAATGGTCTGTCTTGGATATTTCTAAGCTTCTTGTCTATGTGATCTTATTATCACACCAGGCTCGTAAATGTCTGTGCCCCCAGAAAAATGCTGTGAGATAAGACGTGCTATTTATCCAGTTTTATAGACAGGGGACTGGAATCAGAACAAACAGTGAATTAAGCCAGAATCCTCCTGAATTACAAATTAAGAGCATGGTGCATTCTTTATGAATATGCTCTTTGTTTCAATTTGCCCGGACAGTTTTTTAAGTATGATTGCAAAAGAATGTGGTTTTGTGGGACATGGAGAAGGCTGAGGTACTCAGCTGCTTTTTTTGGTTCAATTTTTACCAGCAAGTGCTCCCACCACACCGACCAAGTCACAAAAGGTAAAGGCGGGGACTGGGAGAATGAAGAACCACTCAATGTAGAAGAAAATCAGGTTGTAGACCATCAAAGAAACCTGAAGGTGCAGAATTCCATGTGACCTGATGAGGTGGATCCGTGCATCCTGAGGAGAACTGGCAAATGACACGGCTAAGCTGCTTATCCATCATACTTGAAAGGTTGTGACAGTCTGGTGAAGTTTCCACTGACTGGAAAAGGGGGAGCATAACCCCTGTTTTTAAAAAGGTAAAACAGGATGGATTTGATGGATGGACCACTCAGTGGATAAGGAATTGGCTGGATGGTTGCACTCAAAAGAATTGCGGTCAATGTCTCGATGTCCAAGTGGAGAGCAGTGACTTGGGGCATTCAAGAGTTGGTATTGGGACCAGCATTGCTGAACACCTTGTTGGTCACAAGGAGAGCAGGATCAAGTGTAGCCTCACCAGGTTTGCGGATGACAAACTTGTGTGGTGCAGTCAACATGCTGGAGGGACGTGAACAGGCTTGAGGGTTGGGCCTGTGCAAACCTTATGAAGTTCAGCAAGACCAAGTGCAAAGTCCTGCACCAAGTACAAATATAGGCTGGGTGGAGAATGGATTGAGACCAGCCCAAAGGAGAAGGACTGGGGAGTGCTGGTGGATGAGAGGCTGGACTTGGCCCAGCACTGTGCTCTTGCAGCCCCGAGGGCCAATTGTGTCCTGTGCAACATCAAAAGCTGCATGTCCAGCAGGCTGAGGGAGGGGATTCTGACCCCATACCCCTCTCCTGAGACCCCACACAGGGTGCTGTGTCCAGCTCAGGGACAACATGAACCTGCTGGAGCGAGTTCAGAGGAGGCCATGAAGATGATTAGAATGCTGAAGCACCTCTCCAGTGAGCACAAGCAAAGAGAGTTGAGGCTGTTCAGCTTTGAGAAGGCTCCAGGGAGCCCTTGCTTTCAGCCTGTCCAGTCTACAAGAAAGCTGGACAGAGCCTTTTTAGAGGGGCTAATAGTGAAAGGACAAGGGGGAATGGCTTTAAAATAATACTAGGTTGGATGTAAGGAAGAAATTTTTTTATTATAAGAGTGTTGAGGCACTGGAACAGGTTGCCCAGAGATAATGTGAATGCCCCATCCCTTTAAGTGTTGAAGACTGGGTTAGATGGGGCTTTAAGCATCCTGGTCTAGTGAAAGGTGTCCCTGCCTATGGCAGGAGTGTTGGAACTACATGATCTTTAAGGTCCCTTCCAACCCACAAATCTGTATTGGGAAAAGTCCCAGCCAACCTGGCTTTTCACAGTACATTGTAAGAAAAGGTCTCGTATTTCACGTGCAAGTTTTGAACTCTGAGCAATGCTTGCTTCAGTGTCAAGCTGATTTCAATTATCATTCATTTGATTGCTTTCTATTTGTTTTCAGCAGTGTCATTACATTAAAAAATAAAAAAATAAAAAAAAACCACATTTATTTAAAGGTACCAGTGCAGGATTTAGCTGTAGAAAAGTTAACTGAAGTTAATCACTGCTGGGGAAAATGGAGGTTTAAAATGACCTCACAGGAGAATAAATCAGGAACTGAACAAAGATTTTGAGATGCCCTCGAGGAGAACAGAGGTTGCAGTACTGAGCTGCAAATAGTGCCGGGTGTGGGCTGACTACACAAAGGAGAGAGTCCTGATTGCCCTTCTCTCAGTTGGTTCATTCTCCTTCCTGCCAGCTGTACTAAGCAAGAAAAATGGACCAAACAGCAGAACTCCTAGGTGAGCTTCCCATTTGGAAAATCAGAGCTACATGGGCTTTCTCATGCACTGTCTGTGAGCCATTTGCTCTCTGCAGACAAGGTGAGGTACCCAGGTGCCTGGCACATTCTCAGAAACTGGTCCTTTGCATCTGTGTGGTGAGAATCAGGATGCTGAGAATCAGGATGCTGGAAACAAGTCCTAGGTACACCTCCCCACTCATTCCTTTAGGCTCAAGAGAATCTGAGCCCAGGATCCCCTGTTGGGCCAGCTCAAATACAGAGTGGCACCAGAACTGGAAAGTTCCCTCCACACTCAGCTACTAGTTTCAAGTATATTTTGCAAATACCTGAGTACAAGTGATTTCTAACATGAGTGTCCTTTTGCAATTTTTTTTCTAAAACCAATTTTCTGTTGTAAACCAAAAATATTATACCCAGTTATGAATGATGTTGCTTTTACTGTATTCCATAAGACTTTACAGCTTGCCTCACATCCCTTTCTGGAACAATTCTTAAAATATAATATTCTCAGTGGTACCAAAATATAAATTATAATTTGGTATAATTTCAAAGCCACATTTCATTTGAAGTATTTTTGCAAAGTGTCTGATATGTTTTACTATTAAAATAATTTTCATATGGAGTGCGACCTTATTGCTACTGAACTGGAGAGAAACAGAAGTTTCAATTTCACATGGGGGAAGTTCAGAAGCAGAATTTTGAAGGAAAAAGTAAAGACAGAAATCCACAGTTTTCCCTGAACATCGGTACTGATGATACTGAACTATCAGCTTTGATTTTTAAGTAATTGGTTGACTATGGTATTTTCAAGGTAAATGCAGAGCCTACTCTCAGACAGATCCTTTGAAAACTAGTTTTAGGTTATAGTTTCTCTGAAAAGTTTGTCATAGTTAGTCATAATAAGAACCTGTTAAAGGCAAAACAAACAGGTGTGATGGACTAATGGTACCAGAGGACGCTCAGGATGGATGTAGAATCACATTGCTTAAGCTGTGGGATATACTTGTCCCTTCTCCTACAGTATAATGAGATAAATATTATCTGTGTGGTTTGCATTTTGGGCCTTTGCTTCCCCCACCCCAGAAAGCTTTCATTTTCAAGTGCAGGAGTCCATATCCATTTCATGACGCATTTTTTTATCACAGTTGAATGGCCTGTCATGCTCATGTTGGCTGTGGTTGTTGTATGATCTGCAGACATTTCAGCAGTTTCTGTAGTGACTGCTGCCCTGGCTGCCCAGGCCAGATGCCCAGGACACGCAAACTTTTTATTTGCATTCTTGCTCCCAAGTGCTGACTGGCTCGGTACTAGTTAATTAAAACTGGTTTAATCATCTGCAGCTGTATTCAACTCGACTTCTTCACATACAAAGTCCTAGCTGTCTTCCCCCAGCATTTATCTGTAGATATGTTAATAACATCTGTAAAGATAGATAATGATAATGTCAAGATTATCTATATTTATGTAAGTGCTTCATTTGGAGGTCCTCAGTGTAATGCACCAGTCATTCCCACATACTGGAATCCCAGGAGGGCAGTCATCTTCATTTCCTGGGCCACAGTGCACTTAACTCTTCAGGTCGTAGAGGGTTTTCTCCTTCAGTGCTTGATGTGGAGAATCGTCCCTGAGAATGGACACCTGTTAGTCACCCAAAACGCTCCACTCTTTCTGCTTGCAGGTGAACATATGACAGGATTCTTGTGTATCATGGACATTCTCTCTCCCTTTTACAAACATCCAGTGACTCAGGTTTCCTTTTGTGCAAAATTGCTGAAGAGGTGCTTTAGGAAGGAGAGCAAGTTGTGTCGGGATGCAAACAACAGACACTGTTTTTAATATGCTCAGAGCTGGCTAAGGAGAAATGGATCCCACAAAGCTCAGGATAAGTACAGGATTTAGAGGGTTTTTTTAGGGGCACTTTACAGCTTCCATCACAGGTGAGTAGCAGCTGAGAGAAATCCCTCCTGTCATATAAATGTGTTTTGCTGATTTACATCTGGAAGAAAGACGAGACCAGGGCTTCTTGCATGAGCCTGGGGAGAAATGCCACCAAACCTTGTACATCCATGTGCCGGGAAAACAGGAATCAAGGTGCAGGTACAGCATTAGCCTGGAGACTAGAAACTTCTGTCTTCAGGAAGGGCTGGATGTGGAAGGGGATAGATCAGCATGTCCTCAAGCTCCCATCCACAGTCAGGGACTTCCAGTGTCTCTCAGGCGTGAGGAGGCGAGTCCGGGGGTCCTGGCCTCTCCTCCCACATGCCAGGTACACATGAAATAAAAGATGATTTTGCAGAGCAGAAGCAGAAGGGGAGAAGTTTAATCAAGTTTGGTGGTGCATTTACACTGGCACGCATCTTTTTAGCAGAACTGGAGTGGGAAATTTGAGGCTGCAGGTGAAGAGAGACGTGAATAGATACAGCTCTGTGACAGGCAATTGACACTGAGAGAAGACAGTAGCACACAGTGCTAAGTTTTTTCACAGGTATGGGTGAAACATGTCATGACACTGGGAGATCTGGCTTCCCAGCTGTCTCTGCTGATCTTTCATATGCAATCAAATCAAAACCTTCCCTATTTTATAATTTTTGTTCTCTTTCCATCTTTTGTGTCATGGGTGGCAGTTCTGTTTATTCTTCTCAACACAAAATTTGAAGACTTAGGGGTCATGCTTCCATTTAAATGCTGAAGTTTAGTGTGGTCAGGGGATCAGACAAAACAGCAAGGGGGATTGGTCATTTATCTCTTGTACTTTATCCATAACTTTAGACAGAAAAATAATTTGTTTTGTTTTCAGGGAAAAGTATGGGCCTCAGTGTTACCATAGCATGAGGCATTTTATAAACTCTCAAACATTGTTTCTAAAACTATTTTGATAACACTCTGTTCTTTTGGGTTTACAGTTACAGATACCTTCTTGCTATGGTGATTGTCTGATACAAATACCAAATGTTGCTATTGAAAGAAAAACAGCAGTAGTTAAATTTAGGTAAAACTTAAGGAAATAAAATGTTGCCAAAACAAAGATGATAAACTGAGAATATGTTCCAATTTTTCAGCTGATACTAAAACTAGAGCTTAATTTAACAACAGTGACATTGCTAAAATACATTTGACCACATTCTTCAAAATATAATTAAGAAATTTCCTTGTTCCGTGAAAATTAATTAAAACTACTGTTTTCCTTAATATGAATGCAGTTTGGGTTGGTGCTGTATTTTTAAATGATCAGGAACCCAATCCTGAGAGTCACTTTTCCAATATGAACCTCGAGGCTGTTTCAGTGTGGTGTTTTAAGGGTTGTGTAGGACTCCTCAAGAAGGCAGGTACTATTTTGCCTCTTTTTTAATCAGCATCATTCCTTCTCTTTCCCACATTGGCCTCTCTAGAGCAAAAGGCTGCTTATCTACTCAACTGGAATGGGAACCTCTCTTCTTGTGGAAAAGCACTGGGGGAAGATATTCATTTGAATATAAGTAGGAAATGAATCCAGCCTGCCAGAGCTGGCACCCAAATGTATTAACTCTTTACAGACTCTTCTGCCAGAATGCCTTATGCCAAAACTCTGTATGGAATGTTTTTAAGGGAAATCAGTTGGATAAATGTCGGGAGAAGGCAAACCAGACAGCTGGCTTCAGCAGTGCTTGTGCTACCCACAGCCTTGACTCCATCCAACAGCCCCAGATGGATTCCCCAGAAACCCAGCTCAGGAGTGATACTTCTCCTGGGTACTTCAGTTCCTACTCTCTCTCACCATCTTGTCCCTCTATTTTCAAGCTGCTCTCAGCTGTGGTCGACAGTCGTTCTGCACATTGTTAAGGGGTCAGCTGCCCACAGCTGGTCCCAGCCTTTCTGGGGACCCCCTCCCCTGCAGAGCCATGCACAGGGAAGAAGAGGTGGACACAGGAAAGGGTCTTTCAGGTGAGCCCACGAGATACGGGTTGAAACCCCTTGCCCCTCTGAGATTTGGGAATAGGGTTGTTACAGTAGTTGTGAAGTTGGTTTTAGGCTTCATGTCTGAAGATTGAAACAAACTGGTTGCAGCTGGAGCCAGAACCCTGTTCAGCCATCTGAGTTGATGGCAGGCATCCAACCTGACTAATTTTAGCCAGGATGCTCTTCCATTTCCTGCGCAGCATTTCACACTTCAGTGAGTCAGAGTGAAAGTAGGTGTGGATATTATGAACGAGGTCCCAACTTGCACTTAGAGCTCTTTGGACATTGGCATGTGTATTGTATGGCCAGATGAAAGCAGAGAGACGTCCTATTGCAGTGCTCTCAGCTGGACACCGGAGTGTTTGATGTCCTGCACAATGACAGAGGTCACTGAAACGTGATGGTCAGTTTCTTTCCTTCTGTCTTCTTGGACCTTTCCTTTTGTTCCCCCTATAACTGTACTTCAGCATACTCCCAGCAGGAAAGCCAGGTTTGCCTTGGTAAAAGTCATGTAAAAACCTGTGGTTTACCTACTGTTAATAATCACATTTTCCTCGGAGATTTCTCTAGAAAGGCTTTTACACTCATCACAGGTCTGTGCCTGGTACTTAGCTTCCATGCTAATAGCAGATAGACACAGTTATATCTACACATTATTGTAATTGTTGATGGTGCCCTATTTAGTTCACACCATTTCTTTCTGTGTAGTAATAGATTTCCCAAATCTGTCCATTTTAGCTTTTGATAAATGAAAAAGAAGACACATTAACATGCTTTCAAAGAGATTTAGGAGAGGGAAACCACTACATCCCAGTGCATGAATTAAAAAAAATGCTAATAGGCCCATAAATGAAAATCAAGAGTTGTTTTTATTTCAAATAGTTGCATCTCTGTCAATGCAAGATTTATTGGTTTCCAGTCCTCCCAAGGCTTAGGAACGAGCTTGGTTGGACTCACTGAATTAATAAGCAGAGTTTCTTGCACACAGCAGAGCAGGGGCACAGGCGCTGGGTGAGTTTCAGCAGATCCTGTGAGCCTCACTTGTGCTTTGGCTGCATGGGTGCACAGTGACCTCCAGCAGTGAGCCTGTTCAGAAATTCCAGCTTTGTTGGATGTAATACAAGGCCTTCAGAGAGCCAGTTTACGTCTGATTTGCCTGTTGGAAGTCAGCCAGGTGATGGAGATGTGTTCTGCAAAATGTGATGGATAAAATGGCAGAGGATTTAGGCTTGTGCACACAGCCTTACCTGTGATTGGCTTGTCCATGATCCAGGTGGAGACTGCCTTGGGCCAGCACAAACAGCAAGGTGGTGGACCAGGTAAGGCAAGGTTCAATCTGTGCTTGTCTGAAGTCCGTGCACGAATGTGGGTTTGGATCCTCTCCAGAATTCTGGGGCTCTTCTTGCTTACAGGGAAGTGTTCACTCAGGTAAGAGCAGTGAGGAGATGGAAGTATCTCAGACACATTGCTGCTTCCTGCTGATCTCCCAGACTTATTTAGGCAAGTTGCTAAAAAGGACAAAAGATGGCTGTTGGCAAAGCACTGTAAGTAAAAACATTTGGGGTAAGATAATAAAGCAACATGTAAAATTGCAGCAAAATCCTTCAAAAATGTTGATGAGCCATGAAGTGTAATCAAATATTAAAGCAAGAGTTAAAAATACTTTTAGCTTAATGTACTTCCCTTAATCTTGTCTGTTACTTTTATCCTGTTAGTACTCTCCTCTGCCTTTGTATTAAAAAGCTGCACAAACAGAAGTGATGTTCAAGCTGTAAAGCAAACAAAAGGAAATAAAAATATACTTACTTACAGAATTGTTTAGTTTGAAGTAATTTTACATATAGCATAATAATAATAGCAATAGTAATAATAGCATATTTGGAAGTTGAAGATGTGATTATTAAAAAAAAAAGTTGATTGTATCTTATGAGGACTGTTCATGTTAAATACTATGGTTCCTTTTTAGTGAGAAGCCTTGTGAAACAAAATTCTGTTCGGGTTTCTTTTGCTTGAGAGCAAAATAACTTTCATAGCATTGAGGGAGGCATACTGTTGCAGCCCCACAGCAGAATGCTCATGCTGCCTGGCAGCACAGGAACACAGCAGCAAGCTTGAGAGAATATGTATGAAAGCAGATAGATGGGAATTTGTTCTTGTTGCCATGGTGTTGGACACTGTTTACTTCACCTATCAGCTGAGTCTGGTTCTTCCCCTGTCTTCTGGAAACCTGCAGACCCGACCTGTAGCCAGGTTCAGCCTCAGAGAGGCAGTCAGGTCCCAGTAACATATGGATGAGAAATGTATGGGTTTTTTCTTTTCTTTGAAATAAGGTTTCTGGCATCTGTGGCTGAGGAGGAAAGCTCCAGATGGCAAAGTGTGCGTTATCTGTTCAGTGGTGTTTCAGGTAGCCTAAACCCCTCCTAAGCACACAGTCAGCTGCCCACTGGAGCTTACAGCCCTGGGTTAGCAGCAGGCGCCCCACAGAGCTGTGTTCTGCTTCTTTTGCCCCCAGGCCCTGGGATAGGCAGGGGAAATCAGGGGTGGTCCTGAGGTCTCATTTAGCTGGTGGCCTCCTTGCTGCAGTCCCACTCTACCTGCCAGACTGCAAAATTGCTCTCAAATAGAGATGCTTAGCTGTTCTAAAATTCGTGGCCGCTTAATGTTTATCTCAGATGAGGGACCGGATGAGTGCTGCACATCAGTTTCCCTCATAGTACGTGCCAAGCTGTAAATACAAAATGCCAGGTTGTGGTTACAAAAGCAGTCTGTCAGTATATATATGGCACACTTCCCTTGATAGCCTTAAACTAGGTAAAACAAAGTAGACCAGACATGCATATCCATTTTAGCTTTTCAACTACTAATGTCATGGTGCTATCTTCAGTGACTTTGGTTTTATCATGGTGCTATGACTGCCAGTGAACTACTGTACTTAAAAGGTTGTTGGCATATCCTTTGTAATTTTGAAAATAAATATCCTTGTCTCCCTCTGGCTGAGTGGTTAAATCACACTACAGTGGCCCTACTTGATAATTTTCCCATGAAAGACTCAAATCCTAGGGTTAATTAAAGCATGGAATAAGTATCTGGGGAGGCATACATAAATGCTAACAGGATTCCTACCACATATCTACAGAGGCAAACATCACTGTGTAGAGTTTATGCTAAGCTGAGAAAATGAAATCCTTAGATCTCTTACAAGGCAGAATTTTTATATTTTGTGACAGATACAGGCAAAAGAAACCCCCTCAAACAGTAACAAAACCACATGAAATTTGATAATGACAGTATGTAAATACATCCCTAATAATCATAGGGATTAAACGTTCTGGGAGACTGTATAAAGCATTGTATTTGCAGGAATCTTAATACCCATTCCTATCAGAGGAACCTGGATCTAGATTCAGAAAGCAAGGAATTGTCTGACTGCAACTGCTGAGGAAACTTTAGCAATCAGCATTATCCACTGATAACATAATCTGGCCAGTACTGCCGGGCAGAATACTACGGAGAAGAACTGCGTGATTCATAGTGATAGGTGATCAGAAATATTGCTCAGCTTCTTGTCTAAAAGCCCTGTTTCTGAGAACATCCCCTGTCACTCACCATCCACCCCTGGCATGAGCACTGACTCAGGGGGAAGGGTGGCACTTCCTGGCTTCCACCCACATCCTTGGCTGGCCTCCATTTTGCCTACAAGGTTTGTTTATCTGTACTGGGTTGACCTTCTTCAGTTTGTGCTGGTTAGGTGAGGTAAAGGCAAATAAATGGATGAAGTGAGCTAGGGCTTTAGGCAGAAGCAAGCCCTCATTGCTATTCTCTCAGAAGTTATAACCACTCTGGCATAAGGGCATTCTGCAGAGGATCCCTCCAGCCCCTGGATCATCTGCATTTTAGGTCTGCACTCCCGTAATTTATTTTGTTCATTTTAAAAGAGGTTAGGGTTTGTCTACTTAGAGCAGAACCTTAGGAGATGTACTGATGCCATCTGCTTTAAGCATCCAACTTGGATGCATTTCAGACAACAGTATTAGGAGCAGCAATTCCCAGTAACTTCATCACAGAGAGGCAGGTGTCTCTACATGGGCAACTCAGGTCATTCATGTTAGATTCTTAAAATAGAATATATGCAAATTCAGACTGTCTGCTGCCTTCACCTTGTCCATTGCTTATGTCTGTGTATGTCTTAAAGGTGATTTACCATTGAACTGCTGAAAGAGACCTTGCACTCTTACAATTGTCTGTCTGCCCAATGTGAAAAAAAGGGCATGTGCATCACATGCAAATTACAGCATGTGTGTCCCCAGCACACAGTTCACACCTAAGCTGCTTGGGGGGTGGGACTGAGGTGCTGATGGGTGGGCAGTGGTGGGGGATGAGAGAGCAGGAGGTCTGGGCAGGACTGGAAGCAGCCCCATTGCTTTTGGATGAGTGGCCCAAGGCTGGTGGCTGGGCTGATTTAGCCCCAATGGTTTTTGAGGCAGTTTGAGCTGTTGCCTTTGCAGAAGTATGTTAAAATATAAATGAAGAAATGTGTTTCATATAAAACCATCTCTGCAGGAGTGTAGAAGCAACCGTGGTGGTAGGTAACCTAATTGCCAGTTTAGTTGTGGATGTTTTTTTAAATGCATCCTCTTGAGAACCATTAGAAAAAGGCTGTTTTATCAAACTGCTCCCTGGCCTCTTCTGTTTGCATGTTTGCTTCATTGCTTTGGAAGTGCTCGAGCTGTCACTCTGCTGTAGAGTTGTAGTCCAGTCTTCAAACATTTGTCCCATCCCCCCCC
>VXAC01007294.1:253102-413908 GCA_013399225.1 Rhipidura dahli | reverse complement strand
CCCCCCCCCCCCCCCCGTTACAGTGCTGCCTCATACGGCATCACTGGCCTTTTATTCAGTGCCATAGTAAACACTCTCTGGGAGGTGCAGCAGGATGAGGCAAGGAACATGTCAAGCACCTGAGAAACAGAGAAAATGCAAAGCTTGACTCGACAAAGTCTTGACATGGATGGCAAATACTGGACAATATTTTGTGATGGCCGGTGAGTTCTCCCCAGGAAGGAGAAATTCAGAATAGTGAGCAAAAATTCCAAGTGGTGCACCAGTAATTAACAAGGGCATTGCACAGACCAGTCCTGTGTTGGAAAGAATGTGCTGCTTGTAGGAGCATGGGGAGCACAGGTCAAACCCTTCAGTTCCTAGGCTGTTCATAGGCACTCTTGGGGAAGAGCCAGGAACGATGAAAAATAGGCTGGAAATTATGTATATCCTTCTTGCTTGCTTGCTTGCTTTCTCTCTTTTCCTCTTCTCCTGCCCATGTATCTGGACTTTCTCAGTTGTTTGGCAGTCCTGTAGGAGCCAGCTGAGGAGCTGGCAGGCTCCTTGCAGGCATCCATGGAGGTGTGTGCAGGCAGGGTCGCTGTACTTGCTCTCTGCCAAGGTGGGGTTCCTCGTTTGGGTTGGTGTGGCAGTGTCCCTGGGTGGCAGACCTGTCTTCCCAGCCACCCCGGGGCTCCATCACTGGTAGGCAAAAAGCAAGACTGAGCCCAGGCTTCAAAGGGTTTTTTTCATTCTGACCTATTTTGCATAAAGTCCTTTATTTTGCATTCGTAGTTTAATCTCAACCAGAGGCACACACTGTGTGAGAAATCCCACTCATCAAATAGTCAAAATAATTTTTTGGAACACTGTAGGTTCTTGCACCATAGGGCTTGAGTGTTTGTTTGGCTTCCAGTGGCATGCACTGCCAGTTACCAGATAGTTAGATCCTCGGGGAGGAGGGAGTAGGGGGAAGGAGGAGCTGTAAAGACTTCAGTTGTCACAACCTTTTTTCATCTGTTACAAGATAAGGGTGCAGTTTCGTAACACAAACTCTGCTTGCCTCGGTGCAGGGTCTCTGCCATGCCAAACCCAGGCTGCTCTCCCCTGTCTCTGCTGTCTGCCTTCCCAGCCATGCTGGAACTGGAACAAAACAATTGCAGTGTCATGAAGCAGCTCTGCCGCAGGGAGGACTCTGTGCTGTATTTCCACCACCGTGGCCTGAGGCGTTTTAGTCTGAGAAGGGCAGCCGGGTCAGCTTGAGCCCAGACTTGGGTTTGTTAGCTGCGGTGCAGCCACGGCCGTGCCCCCTGGCTGTCCCTGTCCTCCCGTGCCGTGGCTTGCATGGGGCTCGGGGCTGGGGACACCCACGCTGGTTCCATGCTGTTGGGGCTTGCAGAACCCAGGTCCCTGAGGAGCACCTGGTGGTTGCGTCCAAGTGACTGCAAGAGTAGCCTGGGTCCGGCATGGCTGGCTGTGAGCCAGAGCTGGCACAGCATTTTGACACTCCTCAGGAGCCAGCTGGGTGCCCTTGCACCATGCCCAGCAGCTGTGCCGAGACACAGAGGCTGGCTCAGCCAGGATGCATCTTGGATCAATGGGACTTAATGGTCCTGGCTCCTTGTGAAAGCTGTTAAATGAGGAAAGAAGACTGGGCACTGGTTTCTGTATAAAGGAAAGCCTAAAATTGTGATCATCTCTGGCTCAGAAATGTGACAGCAAACAGCCCCAACCACAGGTTGTTTCCTTTTAGTGTCTCGCAGTCTCCTTGGGTTGCAGACCAACCTTCAGCCCTTTGGGCAGCACTGGGGAGGCCTTTTCTGCCCATTGACCCAAGCAGCTGCCTGCTGCCTGGGCAGGGGTTCTGTGAAGGAAGTCATGCTGTCTGTCGGGCAGCTGGGGCAGCGAGGTGTGATTCCCTATGCCATTTCCTGCTTGGCTTTGGAAGTGCCAGAGCAGTGCCATTCCTCCATCCTTTGTGCTCACACTGCCTTTTAAAAGGGAGAGTCAACTCTTGGCAGCTGCTGCAAGCTGAGTTCATCCACAGGGAGTCAGCACTCGCAGGAGCTGGGCTTTACCTCTATTTTCTATGGCTCAAGTATTGTGTGAGAGGATGGGTTACCCTATGGCAGTAGGAACAGAGCCCTCTAGAAGGTTCAGTAGCAGTTCTGATGAGAAAATATTTTGATGGGAAAATAGCCATTCATCTTAGAAGCGCACATGTGCTTGATGCCATCTGTGTCAGGAAGTCCCTGGCCAACAGATGTTTAAAGAAAGCAGAGTAACCTTCCTCTGAGTACATTTGACATTGGCTCCTGCTCCTGTTGCATTTCCCAGGTAGTTATTAACTGACTCTGTTCCAGAACAGTAAGCACGCGTTGATGCTTCAAGCCGTGCCCGACCCTTTCCGTACAAAAGTAACTGCCATCTGGAAGCTGGTTTCCACCTTTCTTAGCACATTCCAGGTGCCTACTTGTGTTTAAAAAAACCTGAAGAGTTCAGGGCTGTCTGCCATTACTGACAGACACAATTTCTAAAACTGTCTGGGTTTTCCTGCAGGTCCCCTGAAGTTTTTTACAAACCCATGGGATGAAGGAGAACTGGGTTTGTGAGGAACACAGCAGGAAGAATAAAAACTGTGGAAGCATGAAATCATGAGTGACACGGGAGGCTGCTTTTGGCCTTGGGACATCAGAGCAGACATGAATTATTGAAATTATGGCTCTGTTAATCTATGTGTTGTCAGCCCTTCTATAAACAGTGAGCAGGTGCTGTATGACCGCAAGTCCTGTTGAGTGGGAAAGCCCTCTGGTCACGGGTGGGAGGGACTTCTGCTGGGGCTCCAGCCTGCAGCTTCAGCTGCCTGACCTGGATCATCTGTTGGTTCATACTGAGGGATATTGCTCTTCAAAAGCCTGTGTTCATTTCTCTTCTAACAGGTGATGTTGTTTAATAGTCCATTAGACTCCCTCAATGAGTTTTCTTTTTTACTTTTTTATTCTATACAGAATGTGAGTGAAGCCACTAACAGTACTCGAGACAGACTGTAATATTAACAGATGTGCATGGAAGGTTTGCTTGCCTTTCAGCTTTTGAGGCTTTTTTGCAATTGTTTGTGTGTAAAGTACTTAACGTAGAGTTTGCAAACTGTGTAGCAATTGAAACTCAGATGCATTGTTCAACTTCAGGATGTGCTTTATGGCCGATCTGTCCTGATAGTCAGCATCAGGGGAAGAAAATTCACTGTGTATTAACAAGAGGATGGCATTGAGTAATTGTAGAATTTATTCTGTGGAGAATCCTCTTGCACCATGTGTTTTGACCCTGTATCCAGAGTGCCGGACAGAATTTTAAAAGTGAATCAATAAGCAAATACCTATTTCAAGGCAAAGTAAGCTGACTCTTCCAGGAGCCTGCATTGCTGTTTTCCATCTTCAGAGGTCTCTTAGAACAGCTGCAGCTTTGAGCATTTTCAAAACTGGAGATCTGTGAACTCCAAAGCCAGCTTTTGCTGACAGATACGCAAGATGCAGATTCCACAAACAGCTTTGGCAAGTCTTGCATGAAAATAGGGTAAAAATATTATGAATTAACTTGGATAGAGTTTGACTCTACTTACAAAGCAGTAAAAGAGAATGAATTAGTAATTAGGGGTTTATTTTTATTTTTATTTTGGACTCTTAACAGAGTGGGTTGAGGTCTGTGATTGCAGTAGCTGTTTTTTCCACATCTTCCATTACATTCAGACAAATGGAGAATAAATAGAAAAGTTGACTTTTTGATGATGTAGTTGCTGAACTGCATTCTTACTTCAGGCACTCCTGGAACAATAGTATCTTTCACACCTTGAACAGGATTTTAATCTTGAAAATGAGAAGCAATTTGGCCTTCTCTAAATGCCTAGCACATTTTGGGGAAGGCGGGTTCCTGGGAAAACCTCATTAGGACCACTTCAGGAAAGCAAGGCCCAGTTCATATGGCAGGAATCAGGTTTGCTGTCGCTTCAGTCCCTGCTCTTGCAGGAGCTTTCTGCAGGTGAAAGGCTTTGCTACATTGCCTGTTTCATCCTTTTCTGTGCTGAAGCTGCTGGGGGAAAAATTTGGCCTGCTTTGCAGTAAGAATTTGTTCTCAAGGATGCAGTTACGAGACTGGGACCTTGGAGGTGTTAATCCATGTATTCTAGTACACTTCCTAAGGCAGACTTTGAATGGTATTACTAAGATGTCTCAGTAGTGCAAGAATACATTTGCAGCTGTACAGCATCAATGTTTAACTCAAAAGGCTCTGCTATGGTTAGTCCTCGCTCTTAATCTAGCAGGGCAGTATTAATAATGATTATTTAGCAGTTTACAGAGAAATTATTTTCTATTCCACAAGCAAACAATTTTATAAACTTTTTTTTCCAGACCACAATAGTGGAAGTGCATGGTTTCTTTATTTCTGAAGGTGTAAATCTGGTGTTTGTCACCTGTACTGGCTCTGTATCTGCACCTGTATTACCACGGCATTTCTGAGTGCTGAGCATGATTTTGTGATTGCAATTCCTATGGAGATAAGGACCTAAATTTTGAAACCAGTGAATGGCAGGAGCAGAAAAATAATGATTTTCTGTTTAAGGGGTGTTGATTTCATACTGTTGACTCATTTGTTTGCTTGAGAATAAACCCTAAGTGGTCCCCCAAAGCAAATCCAATAGTTTGTGTCTCTCCTTTTAGACTTTGCCATTACTTAGCTCTCACAGGTGACATGAGTCTATCTGGGTTAGATTTTCTGCAAAAGAAAACAACCCTGACTTTTACCGGGTGGGTGGACAGGAAAAAAACCCAACTTTTTGTCAGTCTTTTGTGTTGCAGCAGCTGGATTCATTGCTGCTATAGCAACACACCACATGATGAGGTGTATTAGATTGCTCTGCGCAGAACACGAGGGGGAGAAGGAACACAGCTCCTTGCTGAAGGTAAAGGTTGCACTGGAGTTTCTGCTGGAGAGCTGGGGAAGGTCAAATGCTCCAGCTCCCAGCACATGTTGTACACAGCGGAAGGTAGAGGCGTGTGGAGCTGTTAAACTGCAGAACCAGGTAAGGTACAGCTGCATCGATTAACCTGAGATCTTAACCCTCCTCCACGTGGCAGCTCAACTTCTCAGAGAGTTTTCTCTTAGCTTTTCCGAGTGTTGTTTTGTTTTTAAAGTAGCTTTGCTAATGTGACAATGTGAAAACATTGACAACGGTTGAAACTGTTAAAGAGACTCTTCTACTGCAGAGAGGCCAGTCCTACAGATTAGGAGGTGATTGTCCTCAAATCAGTGCAAAAAGTATATAGTGGTTTTTTGTTGTTTCAGCTTCACTTGAAGATGTTGAACAAGTTTTGGTTTTGTTACTGTCTGCACAGTGGTTCAGAACGTCTGTGTTGTCAGTCAGAATTCAGGGCATTATCTATTTAGTGATTTTTATTATCAGTACTTTTTCATGATCTGCTCCCTCTTGCATTTATTAACATTTCTTCCTCTCTCCTTCCCAATCTGCTTCATTAGGGTGCCTGAGTTTTCTTGGAAATAAATTTTCATGTCATTTACTCCTTCAGGTTTTCTGCTGCCTCCTTAAGTCTAGCAGTGTTGTTAATGCAGTTAAACAAACTTTAGTTCACCTGTAAAGACATGAAAGTGGAAACAGTGCCACAGGTTATTGTGGTTTTTACCCTGTTAACCATTCATCTGCACAGGTAAAGAGAAACAATTAATGTCAGCTTTGAACTTTTATGTTTATTCAGACCCATGTCAAACTCAAAAAACTATTTACTCCCCCATGTTCTTTATGCACCTTTTTTTTTTGCTTTTACTTATCACCAGTTTAAATGTGTCAGGTTTTCAAGTGGCATCCATTAGGTGGAGGAAGACAACAGTACTTTAGAAGGGGAAAAACTGGGGGACCAAATTGTTAGTGCAGAAGATGGAGAGCCTTCCTGAAATTCAAGTTAGATGGTTTAGTACTTTTCCTGCTTCCCATGAACGGTTTCCAACATTTTGAGTGCTTTCTATTATCTACAACTTAGAGCATATTTCTTTCTTACCACTTACCACTACTTCAGCATAGGGCAGCGTATCAAGAGTGTTGAAATGTGCAGTCTTCCTCCACTGCCCTAAGTAAAAGATTTCAAGTAACCTTTCTGTTTCTCCAGATACATTTATGCCCCTGGTGGTCCAGAGTTCAAAGCGCTCGTTGCTACTGTTGGCAGACTGGAAGCATTCCTGGGGAAACTGAGGGGTGGTGCAAAGGCCAAGCCTTCCCTATGCTCTCCCCTTTCAGCTGCAAGAAGGGACAGTGTGAGTTAGGGTATGACTGAACCAAATTGTGAGTGGTGGGCAGCATTCCCACAGCACAGAGCAAGTGTGCAGCACTGTGGGGACTGCACAGTCACAGCTCAGGGCTCAGGGAGGCTCCTCTGGCTGTAATGAGGTGGCTTCAACAGTGTCGAAGAAGCAGCCACTCTGCCTGTCAGCTCACAGAAGAGAATTTGTGAGATAAAAAACCATATAAATGTGCAGTCCCTTAATGATCCCTGATCCCAGAATGAGACAGGTTTGCAAGAAGGGGTTCTTGAAAATGAGGATTCAGAAAGGGTGGAAGTCTTTGAAGGGGAAGATTAGCTGTACAAGGGAAAACTCTAGTGAAGTAGGACAGTGATTTAGCTCTGATTCCACCACGTCAAGCAGAGCAAGGGAGTCCAGGTCAAATTATTTAAGACATCAGTGGAGCTTAATCTGTCTAGATTTAGGGACCTTGTTTGACTGGGTGAGTGAGGAACCTAATTCAAATACCCAGGAGCTCTTTCACTAATACAGGCCATCCATTGTGGCCCAAAGTGTAAGACACCAGGGATGCAAGTGATTCATAGCATAGTATCATTGACACTCTGACTGACTGTCACAGAGATGCACTGGGAGTGAGTTTGTCCAAGGAATTAAAAAATTAGGGAATCTACATAAAAGGAAACAGAGTACCTTCTTACTGAGTACTGCCACTCTCCATTTGTGTTTGGAATCACAGATGTGATAGTTTATCACAAGGAAGGGAGAAAAAGAACTGAGAGTAACAGTTAAAGGCTTTGTTAAGCAAAACCAGCAAAGCAACATTGGAAAGAGTGTCCAGCTAATCATCTTTGCTGGACTAGCAAAAAGGTAAGAGATTATGGATGTATGGGTATGGAAAATCATATTCTTGGTGAAACATGGTGAACAGAAGTAGTATGAGCACTGTCAGTGAAAGGTGGTTTCCTTCACCAAATAGCATTCCATTGCCTGGGTTTTTTCTATGACCATATTAGACTCTACAAATGTACTTAAAAATTTTAATCCTGGTCATGGTTTGGTGGAGAATAGCATGTTTTCAAATATCACATTTTATTTATTTATACTATCTGTGAGTACATAGGAACCTTCCTCCTTGGACTTTTGTTCCTCTTACTTTCTACTGTCTCATCAACCCTGCTGAATCTTTTTTAAAATCTTCAAAACAATTAATATGTGCACCTAGCTGAAACCTCTGAAAGGTGCAGTAAAACAAACAGTAATTCTTTAGTTTATGGGTGCCTCTTGTACATGAACCAGCTGAGAAAGTCATGGAAGACTGCTAAAATGCACTACTGTGCCATAAGAATAAATTTACTCTACAGTTTTGCAATGCAGATTTTATTCAGCATTAAAACTGTAACTCATTAATAATGTCAACAAATTTGCAAGGGAGATCACATCTGCCCACTCCTACAGATTAAAGCACACAATTTATTGATATGATAATCTTTTTACTAGATTTGGATTTGTGGAAAACAGCAGAAATACTTAACTGACTTGACTGGAAAGAAAAAAATTAATCCATTGAACTGACATGACTGTGTGTCAGCCTCTGAGAAGAAAGAAATCTGGATTCTTGGTTAATATGAATCAAAACAGACACAAAATTGCAAGGCTCAGTGATATGATGTGTATATGCCTTGTATGCAAATAGTAATGCAGGCAAAAATCCAATATGGAACAACTTGCAGCAACTAATTGATGTAGGAATATGTGCACCAGTAGGAGCAGGCCAGTCCCTCACTCAGGCATCAGATGGCTGAGATATTTTTCTAGGGATAAATATGTACAAGGATGATTACAGTAGCAGATGCTAACTCTAGGAGCTTGGGCTCCACATCCAAATGTTCATCTGGCTCAATCAAAATGAACAAAAGTGTTTCCAAAGGGAGGGCTAACATCTCCAGGGCCGAGTGGGCACTGGCAGCAGTCCAGAGTGTCTTCTTCACATGCAGGAACTGTGCTCTCAGGAAAAGTTATTTCCAAAAGGTCCAGCCACTGAAAGCATTCAACATGGAAAATTAAAGAATACTCTTCTCTTTGGAAGAAAGCTTATTATGAAATTGTCCTGGGAGAAGTTGATTCAGTTCTTCCTAGAGCACAAGAGCTTGTGGCATCAGGATGTTTCTCTCCGATGTCTGTAGGGCTGGCTTCAGCACCCATTTCAGGCTGAAACAGGTGAAACACATTCAACAACTTGGGGAAAAAGAGGCTCTGGTCCAGGACTGCTGTGGCCTCTAAGCAAGGAAAGGAGGCTTCTATATTAATGCCTCAAGGACAGATGTAAAGCTGACATTTGTCCACATTATCCGTTGTCAGACTTCCTATAATTCTGTCTCTGAGGAGCTTGCTTTCAATATTGCCATGTCCCAAGTGCTCACAGATCACGAGTCTGTGCTACAGAGCAGTCATGAGATGCTGGAGCTCCCCTGCTTTCAGGCTTGTTGCATGTTGTTTTCTGCAGCTCTGAACCGTGGAGAACATCTTTGTTCTTTTGCAGAGCAAAAGAGTCTGTTCAGCCTCCTTCTTCCAGCATTACAGCCTCCTAGGGAAAAATGCCAAATGCTGTGACAGCCTGAAAATTCTGTTATCCTGATGGAGTAGTAGAGGTACAGCCAAAAGAAAAGCTCTTCAAGGTGGCATATAGTGCAGACACCCTAAAATTTAAAGATGCATTTGAGAATATGTGCAAATGATTACTTTCAGTAAGGAATTAATTTCCTTTGAAAGAAGAAAATCAGCTCCTTTAGCCAGAAGCTCAGGGCCTCTGGTGGGTCTTAGAGATGTTAGGTCTTTGAGTTGAAAGGGAACACATCTTCTTCCAACAGATTTGTCCCCCAATAAACCTGTGCTGAGATAGTCTGTGGCTCTGAACATCAAAGACTAATGCTCCTATCCAGATGCTGAGCTAAGGAAAAGCTCTTCTCTGTGATTCTACCACCTCCTCCATCAACTTCAGGCTATACTAATTAATTAATCTATGACAAGACACCTCCCTCCCTCCCTGCCCGTCCCATGTAGCCCAAGCCTCACGTACTTACTTTTGTGTGTGCATATGTGCACAAATGCACACAGAGACGCACTTAAAGTGATTAATGTTTGTCATTAGACACAAATTATTGGGTTGAATTACTTCATTTTCCATGATTTCCAGAAAGAAGAATGACTGATTAAAAGACGAAATGTTGTGAGCTCTTTTTATTAAAGATAAGTGACCTAAGAAGTGCTGTCAGATTGGGCCAAGGAGAGTTGACTTGTCAACTGCAAGTCTCCCCTTGCTTTTGCTGGGCAGGTAGTCTGTTAATGGTGTCCAGCTGTGTGCTGTTCTTGTGAGATGGTGAAGCAGCTCTGGCTGCTTCTGAGGCCAACCATTCCAGGCTCACTGAGAGCCACAGCTAAACACTGGACTGAAAACAGCTGGATTTGCAGGGCTGAGAGGCACTGTGCCACCCACCCACCTACTGGCTGTCATTAGGAATGGTCCTTCTCACACTTCTGTGTCACGAGGTGAGGACTAAAAGCCTGTTAGCTGTCTCTAGTTAGGAGTATTTTTGTGTGGAGTGCTGCTTAGAATGGGAAGAGGCAGATTAGACTTTCAAGCACCCTTTGACAACAGCACTGAAGCTGAGGGTGCCCTGAGGAATGCTAATACTGGAAAACTAAGAACATCTTGACTGTTAATTCTGCTGAAGTTAGCAGAGCAAGACAAAAGAAAGGGTTGGGTTTTTTTTTTTCATTTCCATAACCTCTAGGCTTCATAAATGCATCACTGTTCTTTATTGTCAATTTGCTCAGAAAATCATTGCTGACATCTCACCTAAGGATTTATTATCATTCCAGTCAGGCTGTCTTTCACTTATGTTAAAGATTTCTTGGATTTTTACCAGCCTTAAATTATATTGAAAGTAGGCAGATGAACATTTAAATTGAAAGGTTAATTGAAACAGAAATATTGCACTGGCACAGTTAATTTGTTTCAGTTTAAATGTTTATTAGCTTAATTGAATATGTACAGAACCAAGAAAAAAAAAAGTTGTGCATCTATTTCCACAGACACAAAAGTAAATGTACTTGTATTCAATAGGTAAATACTAATAACTCTTAAAAACAACAGTCTGTAAGAAGGTATTTCCAAAACAAGGAATATTTTCTGTAGCTGAACATCAATTATTTTATGATATCCTACCAGTCACCAGTTTCTTTTACGGTTCTTTAGCATTTATGAGCACACTGAAGTCCTCAAAGATGTCAAGAGAAAGAGTTTATGTTGTATTAATGTTTGGGGCAGGAAACATTGATAAGATCTTCTGCCTGACAGGAGATAACCATATGATTCTCCTGTCTTCTCTGTGGACTTTTTGAGACTGATCATCAAGATACTCATGAGGAAGAGTTGTTAGAGAAATCTGTCAGCTTTTCTTTTCCCTAATTGGAGAGGAGTCAGGAACTACAGGAAAGGGAAAATGTGATCCTTTCTGGATTTCCTGGAAGAAACCATATTTCAGTTAGTTGGCTTTCCTAGGGTGCCTGATTTAATAGCATGGTCAAATTGTATTCCCAGTCTAGGGGGGCAAATTCAACAGCAGTAGTAACACCAAAATTTAGCTGATCAGGTTTCATCTGTATGAATACAAATGTGGTTTTTAGACAGAGCAAGTGCTGCAATAATTTCCAAAATAAAGAGTAACACAGTAGTTGGAATATGTTTAAACATGAAGAAGTGCTTTAATTGGATTATTTAAAAGAAGTTTATGTTTGAAAACATCTAACCTTAATAAAAATGGTATTGTGTGATTTCCTACTCAAAGAAACCTTATGGTCTTAAATAGCAACATGAATGGATTCTTTCCCACCCAATATCTAATAGATGGACTATTATAAATTCTACTTCATCCCCTGTATTAGTTTCCTGAGAGGATTTCCATCATCAGGCTTTAGGGAATACACTTAAGCGCTGAGCTCTTGAAATGATGGTAATTTTTAATCTCTAGCAAGCATCCAGTTAGACCTCATTGGCTTTATGGCATTCAGACTTCATATCTTACTAGGTAATTTTCTCCTTACAGCATCTGTCCCAGTTATACAGGTGGATGTACTGGGACAGTGTTTTACCAAAGCCACCAGTTTGTGACATGTGGGAAAGGGGCTTTCATCCCAAGACATGATTTTGTGAGTTTTTCATCTTAGCAGCACTGCAGGTTGGAAGACAGTTGGTAGTCTTGGGCAATGATGACCTTAGATACCAAGGTCAGGATATGCCTCCTGTTTTGCTGGAAGTGTGGCCATAGCAATCTTCAAGGAATATTATCCTCCCCTGTAACTAATTGCATCAGTCCTGAGCATCTTAAATGTGCTGCTTCCTGTGGCTTGAGAAACAAAGCCTAGTCCTTTGGCCTCTAAGCAAAAGAGTTACTGTGTGATTTTGATCATTTCCTGTCATCCATTTGTTGTTTCCTGAGCAGTGCACACACAGCTGCCACATCAGCAGCCATCCAGCAGGTGCCCAAAAGCTTCTCTGGTGCACTGCTTCAAGCTGATTGTGTTGTTCATCAGTAGGCTGACCAAAATTACCTGTTCTTGTTTTATTCCACAAGCCCACTGTGTTTGTTCCCTGTTAGAAATGTAACTGTTGACCTCTGAAAACTCTGTGTGCAAAGGTACAATTTGTTGTTTACAGTCGGCTTTGAAAATGCTTCCAATATCTGAATATGAAGGGCACTGATAGGAACCCCTTAGCTCCAGGCTGCATGTTCCCTGTATTTCCCTTCCCCTCTGGTATCCCCACTGCCTTCCCTTGTCTGCACTGTCACTCCCTTCTCTCCCATCTTATTTCTGAAGTGCCCTTAAGTGCTTTTGTACTGGACACTTGGAGATTCCTTCCCTAACTGCCAAGATAATCTGTTACAGGGGAACAGTGATGGTCTCTGCACCTTGAACATTTTACAATGATGTTTGGAAAGGAAAATCTGTGGGTGAATGACAGAAGGTGATGATGGGCGATTGTGAGCACAGAGACAGGACACTTCCCGCTTGCGAAAGAAGAAACCTCTTCTTACAGCTGCACCATGTGTAAGGTTATGAAACCAGCCCCTGCCATGCCTTCTTTTTCATGTTGTTGCTGCACCTCAGTGCTGAATCTCCTTTACAGAGTGAATTTATTACAGTGATACATTAAATGCAGGAAAATGGAGTAATCCTGAACCATGATTAGAATCTAAAAGAGTAGGTTTTAAGCTAGCCATTAGTAGGGATTTTTTTTCCTCTGAGTTGGTAGTGTAAAATTCTGTAAATCGCATAAATAACCTAAAATACTAAAAGCAGAATTAAATAATTACTGATTCTGAATCAGGTTTTGGGTTTTAAGAGCCTAAGTGTAATTATTTTGGCACCAGAGACCTTCTAATGGTTTTAAAGCAAACAGAGCTGGCTGCAACAGGAAACTTTGTGCCATCAAACCATCAAGCACACCCAGCTGGGAGAAGGAGTGAGGCAGATTCCCGGGAGCTGGAGTATCCCCAGCTTAGGCTTGCAGTGGGTCTGGGAGGTTGCAGGCCTGGGGCATCTTCCTTGCAGGAGATATTGTAACCACACATGTGGACTGTGTATGGCTAACAGTGAAGCCTGTTCTTTGCAGGGCTTTTTTTCCAGCCTGCTCTGTGCTCACTCTCAGTTAAACAAGGGGCTCAGCTCATTTAACTGAGCTGCAGGGAGAGAGAGATGTGATTTTAAACTACTGAAATTGTAGGAGTGCTTTCTTTGTAAGGCAGAGAATGAATCAGGTAGGTGCAAAAATAGCTCTTGTGGTTCAGAAATATATTTTGAATGGGAGAACATCCCAGGCCCTTAAGTTTTGGGTGAAGTTCAAAGAAATCCTTCCAGAAGGCCAATTCAGAATGTAGCCAGGCCATTCTGTTCCCATTTGTCTTTCTAAAGCTAGGAAATAAGAAGTTTTTTCAGCAGTCCACCAGTGCAATTAGTTCAGAAAATTTTCTTTGGTTTGGGGTTTGACTTGTCAATGTAGAGAACAGCTACAGATCTGAAAATAGTGAGATAAGGAGCAGAAAGTGCTTTTGCTTCCTTTTACTAAGTTCACATAACTGTATTTTGAATTCTGGCCAAAACCAGGATAATAAAAAGTTGTAAATAGCATAAGGACAACATTGCAATGATCTCACCAGTTTGTAAAAAAAAAGTATTACATATTCTCTTTAGCTGAAATGCTCTCCCCTTGTCCATAAACATGAACTTTAAAGCGTAAATTGTAATTTCTAACAGAAATAAAATACTCTACGTGGTGTATTTTAAATTGAGTGCTACCACATGAGAGAATATCTCTTCATAATGATGTGTCTGATCATGAATTAACTGTCAAGCTAGGGCATTTATATTGCACAGTTGTACCTGTTGGAGGGGGATAGTAAAAATCTCAAGCCCCATTCCGGTTTCTGAAATGGATCTTTTAGGGAAGTAATGCCAGGGCTTTAAGTACATTCTGCCTGGGAAAATGCTAATCCATCTTCTCTTCCACTGTGGCTGGTCAGATGCAAACAGAAAGGTCCCAGTGGAGTGCTGGAGGCAGAACAGACCGTGAGTGGTCTTTAAAAACACCTGCAGGCCAAGAAGAGTTTTTATTGGTATGCTCACATTTTAAAATAACCTCCCCCTCCCTTCTTTGATTTATTGCATAAAGAGACAATATTTTAAACCTTTCTCTCCTGGGAGTGTCCCATGCAAACTCTGTGTCTTTNTTTTTTTTTTTTTGTATTCACTGTTTGCTAGTTATACTTTTCATGCCAAAATTGTGGACAGCTGAGGTTTAGATTACTTTCATGGGAATCAGTGACTGAAATTATTACCTCAAGGTCATTAGGTTACTTCCCTATCTTTGTAAAAACAGCTTATTATTTAAAGTTATTAAACTGGATAAAGATGTGGAAAAAACAAGCTGATTAAATGGTGTATACAGTCTCCATCAGTGACTGTTTCACATCTGCCACTCCAGGATGAACCAGATTCTGTGGTTTGTAACAAAAGCCACCTTTTTCATCGAGAGCCTCGCAGTGACTAAAGAGCAGAAGAGATTGTTGATCCCCACGTTGCCGTCATTCATCTCTTATGAGTGTTATTTCTGATGTTGCTGTTCTTTTGTCTTGGCTCCCTCTTGATTTTGAATCTGATCACATTACAATTTAACCTTGCAGCATTCTAATTTTAACACTGCAACACTACAAAATAAACATACAAACAAGACTGTTTTCAAAGGATGATGTTTATTTTCATTGCCCAGCTTGATCTTTTGGGACAGAATGAGAACTCTTCTTCTGTGGAAGTGGACATCTAATGGACATTTTACAATATATCCAGAAATAGAGGTATCCTAAATCACAGGTTGCTTTTGAAAACACAAGCTGTTATGGCTAAAATTAAACACAGGTAAAATCCTGGCAAAATTGACTTCATTGTCATTGAAGTAATTGAAAGCCTTTCCATTGATTTAAGTGGAACTGAGATTAAACTCTGTATTTATAGAGAAGAATTTTTTTCACTTGCAGACATATGCACCCTTTCTATTCCTCTTTTTTTGCTCTAAATGTACCGTGCTGGAGAAGAGCCACTTCAAAGTTCACAACCTGTAGGAAAGTTGGCCAGCAGCGAAGGAACATCAGTCAGTGCAAGCCAAGCATGGCTGCAAATGTCAGCCAGTGCCTTTTAGTCCACAAACAGGAAGGTATTTCGCTTGGCAGGACTTCAGCAAAAAACTCCAGGTAGATTTCAACAGGCTTCAGTGCCAAATGTTCAGGGGAGAGATTTTAGACATGTTTACTGGGGCTTTGAGTTCCACGCAAGACATTTTTCATAAGACTCTGTGCAGGCTGCATTTGTGAAAGGATGTTGTTGTAGCAGCTTGTGTTGGGTATCAGCTCAAGGGAGTAAGTCTACAGCAAGCTAAGCAATAGCAATACTCAGAGTAAATGACTTCTGACTTTTAGAAGTGTTTGTTTCTATGGAGAGATGTTAATTTTGCCCTTTGTCTCTGTGGCAGAAATTAGAGGAGCAGTGTTACGTCTGTCTTGTCCCAGGTGTTGATGCTGAGGGAGATTACCTGGGGGCCTGCAAGGAATAGAGCAAGTGCTATTGCATTTTACAGTGGACATCTTCAAGGGAGAAGCAGGGGTTGTACGAGGATGCCATGTTTTCAAAATAAAATTCACACTGTTTGTTCCAGACAAGAGAAATTCACCACAATATTTTGCTCCAGGACTCGTGGTAAGTCTGACTAGGAGCTGTCAAATGGAAATCTCTTTAAGTGCCTGCTCTTCATCATTCGAGCAAAACTTTGTCTCAGCTTCTGAAGAAACCTAAACCCTTTCTTTCAAAGAACTAACATTTACTTTCCCATGCAATTACCTGCCTGGAATACAAGAGAATTGTTTACAGAGAAAAAAAAAAAAAAGGAAAAAAAAAATTTTTTTAAAGTCACCCTGTAAAAAGGATGGAAAGTATAGGTTAAGGTCCCTTTCTTTCCAAATCTGTACTTTTCCCCCATAAATATCAGCATAAATTGATGTATATATTGGAGTTTGTGTTTGATACTTTGTGACTTCAGGCACAAGTAAAATCCTTCCTACCAGGTCAGAGATGGTCCAGATGCTGTATTTTGCATGGAAGGACAGAAAATGTGTATAGAAATCTTTTTTATGCATAGGAGTTTAGAAGAAAAAATTATTCTGAGTAGATGTTGCCTGTGGGAAGCTTAAAAAGTTTAATTTTAAAAGGTTTTCTATCCCATAAACATTCAGGTGTTACCTGTTTTGCAGTCAGTGTTTGTAATACTTGGGAAATAAATATAAAATGAATACTTTTTTATCTTGGTGTAACAAAATGTGTGCAGATATGATCACTGTTTGTTTGGTGTGCATGAGGAGAATGGGAACATCTTTCCTTTAGACATTTGAGAGAGTGCTGTATTCATTGTTTTTCTAATCCTTTGTCATGTCAAGGACTGAGCAGTCAGGACAAAGATTGTGTGATGTGTCATTTTGATCCTAGTAAATACAATATTCAAGTTGGATACGGTGCTGATTCTTTAAAAATGTTTGTAGCTAGCTTTTCTGTTGAAATTTCAGAGGTGAACAGAGAGCAGTCACATGTGAAGCATTCTCATTGGACTTGGTGCTCAATATTCTTCTTCAGAGTAGCTCAGCTAAAACTGTTTCAGTATCTGAGTTTTTGTCAGTGTTTAAGAACTCAGCTGATGTTTCAAACTGTTGCTGACAGATTCAGCAATTTCCCAGGGCTTAAAAATGTTGATTCTCCAACTCTTTTAAGTGCATTAGTTTATCATATTTATGTGTATGTATTTTTACAGTTTTATAAATATATAATCTTAAAAACTTGAAAGCTTTTCAATGTTTTCTAATGTCCCCCTTAAGAAAGTGATACTGTTTCAGTCAGAACAATTTCAGCAGATCATTCTGAAATGATCCGATGAAGTTTAGTTATTTGTGTCTCAGCCTTGAGTATGTTCCTAACATGATTATCAAAAAAAAGCAAGATGTTAGATGAAGCTAAAGTTTGAAGGGATCCTGTAATTTTTCTTTCCCCCCCTCATTATTTTGACCTTATTAATGCTGCCAGATTATTTATAGGTCCATGACTGCTATGTTAAAACCTCTGCAGGCTGACTGACTGTCAGAAACTGCATTTTTGAAAGGCTTCCAGGGTTTCTGCTATTGGCATCCTGGTTTCTCATGGACCCTTTGGGGCTTCTGCTCTGGGAAGCCCTGCTGGTGTAGCCAGCTCATAGGAATAACTACAAATGCTACCTACAAAAGTGCTACCCTGTATGCTTTTCTACCTCCCCCAAATCTCTGTGATGCTGTGCGTTAGAGGGTACAGCCTTAAATAGTGAGGATAATAGTGAGGAATGACTGGCATTTGATATGAACAGACCTCCTTGTGCTGGAGATTGCCACTGGAAATTCTGGAGTTGCTTCTCCTCAGCTGCAGAATAAAGCGGTGTATGGAAGGGACTCCACCAAAGGACCTTTGCCAAATATTGCAGCACTCTGCAGCAAAGGTCTTTGCTAGCTCTTCTGAAAGTAGGACTGAGTGTCAAAGTAAATTAAAAAAAATAAAAAAATTTAAGCATCTGGGAAAAAATCTGCCTTTCTGACTCTTTTGAGGCCCCTTTTCCATTCATTTGTGTTGTAAAACACACTTTCACTGGATTGCTTAAAACCAAGCCTGCAGCTAAATATTTACCCAATGGATTTCGTTAAATCTGTTTCAGTGCCTCTGGAAATGAATTCACACCTCTAATTCCTAAGTACCCTTTGCCTCTGGGCATCTGTAGTGAAATGCAGGTATTAGAAGAGTTGAAATCAGTTGAGATAACTGATAACCTGAGTCAATATACAATGGATTGAGAAGACAGAATGATCTTTTGTCTCTCCAGGGCTTCGAAATGAAAATTTTTACGCTCAGACTGGTTTTTCAGATAATGCTTGAAAAGTATCTTCCAGGCCTGTTGTCAGCCTTCCTGCATCAGTTAAGTACCAGCTAATTTAGTCCAAAAATACTGCCCACCAGCACTTCTAGTAGCAGGTGGGGAACACCTGAGGAGGCACTTGTGCCAAAAGGCTTTGCCAGCCCCTTTTTCTAAGGGAGGGGCTGCTTCTTAACAGCTCTAATACTGCTCACAGTCAGCTTGTATCTTTAGTGCACTTCACTGGTGTGTAGGGTGTTAGTGTCATCTCAGTCACAGGTAAAATGGGAATTTGCCAATTTTTCTGTATTTTTCATGTGTCAGCCTTCGGCATCTCTTTAACACAAGGGCGATGTGAGCCCAAAATCCAGCTGCATGGTTTGCTCCCTTCCTTTGCTCTCTGTTAAACATTCACAGGACTGAGGCAAGAAGCAAAGTGGATAAGCTGTCACTGAGCACTCTGCTGCTGGGCATCACAGCTCCATGATCTAACAGAGGGGCAGTCTGAGAAATCACAAGTCAGTAGAGGCAAATGGATGGTTTGGGTGAGAAGGGTCAAAACAAAGGTAGTAGTGAAGGTAGAAAGAGCAATGGAGGAGTAGGATGTGGCTTCTGAAATAGTCTATTTTGAACATTCCATGTTTAAAAAACTAAATTATGAAATATGTAGGAGGAAAAAAACATATCCACAAATAAGGAATGCAAGATGAGCCTCTGCTGATAAAACTCTACTACATGTTACACCACTGAGATTCTCATCCAGAAATATGTCTGGAATCTCCATTTCACCTCATTGAAAGTAGCAATGGGCCAGCAATATATGTTTCATAAGATTTATTGGGATAGTTTTAAAAGCCACAGACTGTAGGGCATTCACCATATCTCCTGAGAGACTGTCTACAGCCTCATACATTTCTCTCTTCAGAGTTCCCCTGCTGAGATCAGGCGTCTTCTGTGTTTAAATATTATTCCTGTTATTCTTAATTAAACCCTGTATATCACACCTTATAATTCTCTCCTCAACATGAACAGCAGATAGCTGCTTTATTCCCAGTTCATCAGCATTTAACAAAGCTGTGTGGATTTGATGTTACCCTCTTCCCAGAAATCAGACTCTCCGGTCTCAGTCCTCTGAGTGTTTTCCATCTCTTCACCTCTCTCCTTCCACTCTGTCAATGGCTTCCAGACAACTTGGTGCCTAAACTAAAATATAGTAGTTGAGTGTAGTTGAACCAGAGCCAAACAGAAGGAGAAGGTCTCTTGCTTTCTGTTCTGATGTGATGCACTTGATAAGGCAGACCAAAAATATACTGCTGCTTTCTTGCCAGGATACCCAGAAGAATATTAGACATGGTCTCAGAATTAAGTAAATGACACCTGAGGTGTGAATGTACATATTCTTGTTTGCAAATATCATTAACCAGCTTAGCTCAAATCTGCTTATTACCAACTCAGATGCCATAGATTTAGATGCCTCTGGACCGATTTAAGGATTGTCTCCTCTTATCAACAGGGCTGAATTGGGCATGTTTTTTTTCCAGGCAATGGTGTAGCACTTGTAACTCACACTGATTTCTCCTTAGAGCCAGTCTCTGTTGCTCTCTCACTGAGAGTAGCCTGGTGGCTGGTCCGACAGCATCACTCGGGAGAGCTGCCTGCTGGCTCAGAGAATGGCTGGTTGTACACAGGGCACTCTGGGGCTGGAGGGGGCTGTAATTGCCCATGGAAATTGTCACCGTGGCAGTGAATTCAAGTCCGTTTTTCTTGTCAAAATCCAGGTCTGTAGATACTACTGCTCTGCAAGGATTCATGTAATGCTCTTGCTTTTGTGGCCTAGTTGAAGCGCCCCTGTATGCTTGGCCACTGTGCCACTGTGGTACATGGCTGTGTGTGCTCAGTGCTTCATACTGAAAGCATCTGTAAAGTGTTTTATCTGCTCAGAACCAATGCATTTCATAAACATAAAAATTGGCTTGTAACAGTTTGCATTGGTATTCTCTGTCCAAGGATTTATTGTGTCTTGCAAGCTGCTGGAGGCCCTAGTGCCCCATGCTTTTCTGTAGGATGTCTCTGTGCCTTCACACTGACCATCCCTTCCTCTTCTCCTGCCAGCTGTGGGGCTTCCTCATAGGTGATGGCTGCTGAGTTTTGGTGACTGTAAAAGTCATTGTCAAATAACTCTTCAAGTGTGGTGGGTCTTGGGAATGGCACCTTTACAGCTTGTAGTTCAGTGATTGAGTTTCTCCCTGGAGTGGTTTTTGAGGTGTTCTCCTACAACTGCTGTGTTGTGCTAGAAGAAAAATGAGATCGTTTCAAAGGAAGGAGGTGTTGAAAAATTATTTTGAGGACATTTAGTCTTTGGGAAGACTGGGAGAACGTGACATACTGGCATAAAGTGCTGTGTGTCAGTGTCTTGCCTGTTTTGGCACCTCTTATTTCCTGTTGTTAATGATACAAATGTCATCTTTCCACAAAAGTTGATGCATTGTGTGCATCTTAGAGCAATGCTTATGTAGGAGTGTGTCTTCTGCCTTGACTACCCTTAGATGAGTGTTTCTGAGAAGTGACCTACTTCATTTTACATGAAGAAAAATCTTTAAACAACCATTTGGGGATTTCAAAGCACATTAGAATTCTTTGCAGCCATGAGTGCCAGCCTGCTTAGATGTGCTTCTTCTGGGCTTTCATGTGCTCCCCTTGGCTTTCTTCACATTCCCTTCTTGCCATAGGAGAGGTGAATTCAGGGCACCAAAATTTCTCCAGGCAAGAGTCTGCTTACAAGCCCATTTCTAGCAGCTGAAATGTTTGTGCAATTTTGGAGGGATTTTTATAATCTAAATGTTCTTTTGCAGTGTAATTGATACTGTTTTATTAAAAACATTCCTCCTCAAACATATACAACACTAACTTGAGTTTAGCAGGGTCCAGCCAGTGTTAGAGGTAATGTGCATATTTGAGAGGAGAGACCCAGATGAGTGAATCATATGGAGCAGCCTGTTTCTGTTGTGTCCATTTACAAGCATCACCAGCCATTATCTCTGAATTCAATATTTCAAGCATTAGCTTTTTGTTCTGGCTTATTATATGATACTATTTGCTACATAATTATATTGTATTTCATTTTTTTTGTATGCTATTGTAATAATGATATTGCCTAATAAAATAATGTCAGATTTTAATTAGGTTAAAAGTAATTTGTTGTATTAGGTTTTTTATTTGAGCAAACAAACTAGCTGATAGTGCATATGAAGCTGTCCTTTTTTTTGTTGTTTGTTTGCCTTTGCTTTCATTTCCTGTCGCCCTTTACCTGTTGAAATAAGGGTGGGGTTTTTTCTTGAATTGTTTCAAGTTATTACAGCCCTCCACAGCCTTAAGTCTAACATATTGATATTCTAGTGAGGACATAAGATGCCTACCTTGCTATTTATTAAAAGTATAGTTTTGCAAAAATTTCTGCTCCTAGTTAATAGCTGCACGTTTTTAATCACTGAAATAAATTAGCTAGACTAATGTGAAAGGGTATGATAATGCTCGAGGAGAGTACTCCAGCAAAGGGAGGCCTAAATTTGCAGGGAGGCAAAGACAGACGACATTTGCATCAAAGTCAGTTTTGGAAAAGAAAAGCTTGTGCTAACTTTTGTGGTGGGATACTTCAGGAATAACCAGTGATGTAGGAGCTGGCACAAAGTGTGGTTCTCCTCATAATTTACTTTTAGAATAGTGTCATGAATAGCATCTCAACAATGAAGTTGTTACACATCCAAATAATGAAGAGAAGGATGAAGGGGTGAAAGATCCTTCTGTTTCTTAATGCCCTTCTCTTTAATTCTTTAATTCCTTTTGCTTTCAAAGTGACCTCAGTACTCTGTAAACTTCCACATCACATGCAGAGGAGCTATGTTCCCTGTTACGTGACTAAAGCTTATCTTTATTGGGAGATACTCTGACTCCTCCTTGAAGTGCTGTTTCCAAGTACATTTCCTTTTATGTAACTTACTGTTTGTAGGCTGTCCTTTTTTGTTAGACATTTATTAAGAGCTAAATAGAAAACCTCTGAGCCCAGTTCAGCAGCCCATTCCTCTTTAGCTAGGTACGGTCATCACAATGGAATTCAAGCATACGCTTTGGGTTCAGTGTGTATGTGAAGGTTTTGCAGGACAAGGAAAGATTAAAGAAAGCTTTTGTTGAACCAGAGTCCTTCTGACTTTGCCTTTTCTATGCATTCATCATTAGAAGACTCAGAAATAATTGTATTGACCTGTAATTTCTTATCATTTAAGTTTTACACAAATTTAGACATCTCATTGCTGGTTTTGTCTGCTGATTCTTCTGTTACCACGTGGTACTGCCAGCCTACCTGTTCTTTCCCTGCTGTGTTCAACCACTGCGTTGCTGTACTGCTTGTGTGGTTATTCATGGGCATGCAGGCAGGCAGTTATGGGACAAGAATGTACAGACCCTGATTTCAAGCATTCTGACTTTGTGAGAGGCACTATCTTAACTGAGTGTCTCGAGGACTGAACTTTATTATAACTAAGGCTGCCTAGTGAAATCGTTTTAACAATGCATGTGAATCTTCTTTTTCCACCACAAAATTTGAGACATAGAGGTGTGACCTTCAATGAGACCTGATATTTGAAAACAGAATTAAAGTTATTAAGTTGACATCTGCATTTAAAGCATCTTCATTTGAATGCAGCCAACAAACAATCAAGTTGTATCCCTCTTACCCAGGTTATCCCTTACCCCTTTTACCAGGTCATTCACGGAAGGGATATGGCCAGGTAAAAGAGATAAAATCTTGTATTTCCTTATGCCCTGACAGCAGCTAATTGCTAAAAATGCCTTCTTCAGATATTAATTAGATCAGCCTGGAGGCTGCTCCTACTTGCGTTAAGGATCTGATTTCTCTCTGCGTGAGATCCTTACAGACTCAGTAATCAAAGCTTTCTTTGTCTCAGAAGGTATATACTTAACCCAAATATGCTCCTGAACGCCTTAATTCCCCATCCTAGTGCCATTCTTCTGTCCTAGTGCCTGCTCTCACTGAGCTTCAAGACAAATCAACAGCTACCACTATGAAAGAGTATATGTGAACAATTTCATCAGTGCCTCATCATTCTTTCATTTGTAATTTATTTCCTACCTTTCTGGCAAATAGATCTGGAGGGACTTGGATTTCCATGGGTTTGTTTTTAAGGATTCTTCTTTTTAGCTGTGTTGTTTAGATATAGTTCAGACTTTCTTTTTTATAAATCTGTTTGTTTTAACATTTCAGTAGATGGAAAAGTGAAAAAAACCCAAAGGCATCTGTTTCAGGCATAAAGATAAAAAAGCTTAAATACTTCTTGGTTGTCAGTTGTATAATGGAAAGCTCGTCGTAGCTGATAAGATTTTTTTTCTACTTCTCTGGATCAGTGGCTGTTGCATTAATTGTTTGGGCACCAAAACTTTTCATCAGGTGAGGTTACAAAAGCCAGTAGTATTTCTATTAACTTTATTGTCTCCTCACAGTACTTAATTTTAGTGAGATATTCCCAGTACATGCAAAGGATTTTAATAATTTCAACTGCCTAGGAATGCATTTTCTCCTGCAGCTACCATTAGACTTATTTAGTGGGTTTTGTAATTCTAGGACATGAAAGTACCTACTGTCCTGCAGCAAATAATCATCAAATCTGTATTTACAAAAACTGACAACTTGTATTATTAAAATTGGCAGAAGCCAGGAAATGCTTCCTAACACAATTGTTTCACTGACAGCTTACTCTCAAATGAATTTGGGTTTAATTATGGCAGCACAAGAAGAACTGAAAGATCCCTTTGACTAAGTAGGAATTTAATTATATTTGAAATCCTGCAAACTCCTTTTTGCCTCTACAATGGCAAATAAAAAAGAAAGAGGGCTAGACTACCAAAGTATCAGAGTATCAATTAAATGCTTCCTGTGATAAAGGCCTTATAATTCTTTATCCCTTGAGTTTCATTACAGTTTTCTCTATCAATTATGCCTTCTCTCACCAATTGAAAGTATTAGAATTGCAAATTTGATTGTTCAGAGGTCATCAGTTCTTTATCGATCTTGGCTTCTAGAAAAATAGTTTTAAAAACCAATATTTTGAAGGAAAAACTACCACTTCAGTGAAACCCAGCTCCAAAATGAGTTAATGGGAAAACTCCATAAAGGTATTTTCACACATCAGAAAAATCAGATTTGGTATTGTATATTGCCAGCTTTTGTGTGTGAGTTTTGGGGGCTTCTTTTTTTCCTCGAATGTGTTTTGAGTGGAACAAAAAAGAAGTAACTCTTAGTGGAAGTTATTTCTAACTACGCCTTAGTAGAATGAAGGCTCCGAAATGTTGTATTCAAAGGAAATCACCATCTTCTTTATTGTTTTAAAATATTTAATAAAATTTAGACAAAATATAGTTTTTAATCTCATTTGAATAGAAGTTTGAAACACTGCATTGAAATTTCCTAGCAGTTAACTGGAATCAATCCCTAGTGTTTAGCAGAAGTGATGGCAGTGAAGCCCTGGAGAAAAGTTTTTTGGAGGTGACCAAAATTATTTTATTGGATAATCTTACACTCTCAAAAAATGAAAACATATTTGAAGCACTGAACATTAACTTGCCTTCCATATTTCCTCCAATAGAGTAGTTTCTTGTAGTGTCAGGAAGGCTGACTCAAAAAGAGCATGGCTAGAAAAATTAATCTAAGCAATGCCTGTAAGACAGCTTTTTAAAGTTTCATATGTATATTTTAAGTTACAAGTACTAATTTTATTAATTGTCTCTCATGTCTGGAGTAGTAAGATTCTCTAAGAGAAGTTCTTCATGTTGCAGAGAAAAGCTGAAAATTACACTGTGCAAGTACCCATGAAAAGAAGAAAAATAAGGATTTTGGTATATATTTCTGCCTAGGTAGTAACATTTTGAACTCCTAAACCTAATAATGCCTAGTGCACATGGAAAGCAGCTCAGGTTTCCTTTGTCATGGCATCCTCTAGTAAACTGCTGATTCCATACGGTAGGAAATTAAAGGAAATTTTAAATTAGTCCGACTCTCACATTTTATGTCTCAGAATTAAACTTTTTCTTTTTTTAAAGTGATTAATCCCTTCACACTTGCTTTTTAGACCTGAGAGATAAGATTTGCATACCACTGAAACTTCCTTGAAGGCTGTGCATTATGGAAATCAGTTGCAGTGGGTGCCTTATTAGGCATTTTTGACAGTTTCCCACCAAGGATACAAAACTCCCAAAAGGGGAGCTGATGAAAAATATGTTGGAAAATTCTTTCTTAAAAACAAAACCACATTTCAGTAAAGGAATAAATCAAGACAGAATATCAATTTTTTTGGTGGTATTAAAAGTGAAAAATATGACAAAAATGAGAATAGTCAGGCTTGCTGAGACTCATGTTGGAGATGAACTTAGCAACAGCTTTTGTTTTCTTTCTTCGCTGTAAAAATCTCATCTAGATAAAGTACAAACACACTTTGTAAGTGCAATGCAATTATAGCTAGCCTCAGGAAAGAGCATTGACCAATTTTATTACAGTGCCAAAGATTAGTCCTGGAATGTAAAGCTGAGAGAGGCCTGTTAGGGACTTGCTTCATTAGAACATGTGGAACAAGACATTCATAAGGCACCAATAAATCCATTAAGGGGAAGAGGGCTCTGAAATAGCCCTTCAGGATTTTTAATATTAACTACAAGGGTTGCTGAGGTTGGTGATGTCAGAAATACGGTTTTAGCCAGTACTCACTGTCCCTTTTAACTCACTGTTCTCCAGTCCAAATCCACTTTGAAATAAGCAGCCATAACTCTTCTAGTAAGCTGAGGAGAATCTACCTAACACACCTGAATTTGGAGAAAATAGGAGAAAATAAAAGATGAGTGGAAAATCTCCTCTCTCACATTGCCATGAATCCTGCATGAACAGAATTCTAGCTGTTGACTACAGTTTTTAAGTTCCTCATAAAGTCACTGTTAGATAGACCCTAGCAGGCTCATTCATTTTCATAAATTTAAATTTCTGATGCTGGTAAATCCCAAACAGAAACAACAGTTTGTTATGTATGGAGGGCATTTTGATAAAACTGTCCCGAGCAGACAGACAAGAAGCCTGGGCTGCTGAAAAATGGTCATTTTGTCTGCTCAAACTGGATTTAAATATTGTCCAGCTGCATAGAAAATAGCATTAGATTTGTCAACAGCATAAAAAATAGCCACTGAGAAACCAGCACATTTGTCTGCATCCTAAGGCTTCTAATTCCCAGAGATACCAAAGTGAGTATCATTTCATGGAAGAAAAAATAGCTTCTATATCAAGAGTTTGAGATTTCCTCACTGGGGAATTACAGACTGCTTGGATAAAAGATGCTTGATCCTGGTTGATATTTTCTACCAAATGGTGGTACTCTTTCCAAAAAGTTATTCTGAGATACTCGCTGTTGGGTTTACCAGTCTTGTGGTGCAAAACTTCCAGCTAGAAGTTGGGTCCCAAAATGCTCCCAACAGCTTCAGAGCCCCAGCAGGCTCAGCTGGACAAGACTGGAGCAGAGAGAAGTGTTTCTCTTTTTCCTCTGTGCCTGCTTCAACAGAAAAACAACTTTTATCCAGCCTAAAAGACTGTCAGAAGTGTCACTGGCCAGGATTCAGAGCCTCTTTTTTCAAACCCCCGGCTGCGTCACAACCATCACATGGGACTTGATAAATTTTTCATGCCAGAATTAATCAATTTCAGTGGGCAGTTTTCCTCGCTGGCGTGTATCCTGCCTCCCTGGGGCACTTCATCTGTCACAGACAAATGGGATGGGGATTGGTGGAAGTGCTCGTGGGGTGGCTTTTCTCAGGCCCATCAAATGTGTGTGTGCATGTCAGGTCAGGAATTTTTGAGTCTCCTGGGATGTGTGTGGGGCTTTCCAGAGGGGAGTGCCAGGTACGTAGGCAGCTGCTTCTTGAGATGGTGTGGTGCTTTAACCCCAGCTGGTAACTGAGTCGCATGGAACTGCTTGCTTAGTCCACCACCAGCCCCACCCCCAGTGGCAGGTAGAATCAGGAAAAAAAAAGTGAAACTCATGGATTCAGATAAAAACAATAATTGAAACAAAGCAAAACATAATAATAGCAATAGTGAGACAGAGAGAGGTAGTCATAATGAGACAGACAGAGTGATACAACCCAAGATAAATAAGTGATGCCCAATACAATTGCTCACCATCCACTGACTGATGCCCAGCCCATCTCTGAGCAATGACTGGCACCTCCAGGCCAATTGCCCCCAGTTTATATACTGGAAATGATGCTCTGTGGTGCGGAATATCCCTTTCGCCAGTTCAGGTCAGCTGTCCTGGCCTTGCTCCCTTCCAGTCATTTGTGCACCTGCCCACTGGCAGAGCCTGGGAATCTGAAAAGTCCTTGAGTTAGGGTAAGCACTACTTAGCAACAGCTAAAACATCAGTGTGTTATCAACATATTCTCAAACTGAATCTATCACAGCACTGCACCAGCTACTAGGAGTAAAATTAACTCTATTCCAGCCTAAACCAGGATAGATTGGTTTTTTGGAGCTAATAATTGAAGTGTAGCATGCATTCCTTTTACCATGCACAGCCGTAGCTCGAGAAATGGAAATGTAATGGAAATATACTATTTATGAAAAGAATGACATATAGTGGGGTTTAATAAAATACATTATTTACCCTATAAATACTAAAACAAGAAAAACACTTATTTGTGAGAGAGATTATTGCAGTGCTCATAATCCAAGCAGCACAACAGGAAAGGAAAGATAAATGAGGCATTTAGTTCTCACCTTATGCATATTATATTATATTCCCATCCACATTTTATAGACCAGAAAAGTATATTAAAAACAGACTAATTATGCTTCTTTTACTGGTAAGCATGAAGATGAAATTGTAGTCAAAATAGTTCCAGTCAAACTGTATTCTTTCTTTATTTATTCTTTCTGACATCACTAATGTGATAAAAGTTTTCAGCTTGAAACATGGGTAAAAATTAAGCACTCACGGTATCTTTTACAGAGGCTGGAAACCTCATGCTTGGAATGGTTTCTGCTTTGGAATGTCTGTAATATACTGAAGCCTTAATACCATGCTAATTGGTACCTTACTAATTAGCTTGTGACTAGAATTTTAATTAGATGCACAATAGGTGTTCTCCTTACCTGCAGTGGAGGAGCTATTTCCTGGGAAGAAAAGTGAAGGGAAAAAGATAGTGAAAGGAATCCATGGAAGACAAATATAATCTAATCCCTACCATGAGAAATGCATACATTAATTAATATTTTTCAAAATTATGTCTCTGCAAATTTATTCTGTTTTGTAAAGCACATTAAAGTTTGCTTTGTGATTTGCTTTTCTCCCTTGTAGAACAAATTGTACATTTTTTTTCTGTGACGTGACATGTGCTGTGAGCAAAATGAGAAATAGTGGAACACGACTGTAGTCACTTAGCTCAGGGCCAGCCCCAGGGACTGAGGTGAGCACATGATGGGCTCAAAGCAGGAGTCTGTAATCTGAGTTGAAGAGCAGAGCTGGGTCACAGGGAACAAGGCTGAAAAGGGAGATGCCCAGCACCTTGACAATGGCATTAGTTGACCCTGGGCTGTAGCACATTCTAGAGTTAAAAATGCATGTGAGAAGCTTGGAAGACACAGTTGAGTGAATTCCTGTCGGTGGCAACTCAGAAGTACCAATACTTTGGTAGATGAGCATCATCTATCACTTTTCTTCTATCAGGGGAAGATAGGAAAGAGGGATAGAATGGATCTCTCTGAAAATACTGCCACCACTAATGTTCTCATTAGCCTAATGGCATTTACCCTGGTACAGGGAATTCTAGGATTGTCATTTGGGGTGAATGGCTGTTTTAAAATCTGCAAAATATCTGGTGCAAGAAGAGTTCTAAAAAAGATAAATATGAAGTTCCTTCCTTCTCCAGTGAAGCCTGAGTTGTGTGTTTATAAATATAAAGTTATTTGTCAGGCCTGGTAATCCCCATAAGCCCCAGCAGTGAAAAGGGTGATTCAATTTCAGAAGATAATGGGACATTCTGAAAAATGATGATCAGGTCCAGGGAACATTTTTATATGAGGAGATATAAACAGTAAAATAAAGGGAGGATGAANCTAAAGGGACACTTTGAGGACAGGCTTTTTGAGAAGGAAGTGGAAAACATACTGTACAATTTGCATGATTTGAAAAATACTTTTTGTTACATAATTTACACTGGGAAAATTCTTCTGCGTGGTGAATAAGGTCACAGGTGAGCCACGTTCCATATTCTGTGAGATATTTAAAAGCAATAGCTAAGGAATATTTTTCTCCAGGTGGCAATATGAGGGAAGTGAGAATAAAGTTGCACCCCTTATGTTTTCAGTAAAATTTGTAGCAATCACTCTGAGACCAGCAATTATTTCACCAATCTTAGAGAACATTGGTGGAATGAAAACAGCAAATTATTAACTGGAGAAAAATCAGTAAGATTTAAGTGTCAGTTGTGTCAAGAAACGAACATGATGTCATCCTTGTGCCAAAATCAAATTAACCCAATCTCGGTCAAATAACACAAATAGTATGGGGTCTGAAAACAAGTTGCATGTTGTTTGTGGAAAAATGCTGAATATAGGAGAGGTCAGAGGAAATTATGATGGCCTATAACCAACTCTACAAGCAGTTAATATTAATCAAAAATTGTGTTTGCTCTGAAGTATTCACTCAACTGCCCTGCCTAGTAAAAGATGCTATCTTTTCAAAGGGCTTTGTTAACCCACCTGTTCTTCGAGATCTGGTCATTTCCTGTGGCAAATTTGTCTCCTACTATGAGTTTCATTAGAAACAGAAAGGAGCAGGGAACTCAAGCCATGGCTAGTGGAATTATATTGCTTTTAATCTTTCATGGGCAGAGATTTAAGGCTGATTCATGTAAAAAAGATATTACTTCTTGCTGTCTAATTAAGATGCTGGTTGGGCCGTGGTGTATCTTGAGGTATCACATTTTGCAGGGAGGTTGGAGTCTTCCTGACTCCTCAAAGCTAGCAAAGACACCAGCTACCTCCAGATCAGAGGCTGTGTGACCACTTCTGTGAAGCACTATACTGAGAGCTGTTATCTCTGCAGCAAGGGAGGACACATTAGCTCAGGCTTAATGCCGTGCTGCACACATCCCTATCACTCCCAGACAAATGAGAGCATAAGGGTGAGCTTGAATATCCCTGCAAAGAGGCTGCATCCATACCCTTTGTCCACTTCCTCGTGGGACTGCTGCTCACATCACAAAATGTCCACCACAGATAGCACTTCAGCCGAGTCTTTATCAGTACTCTGAGAATTGAATAGGCTATTTGGAAAAGGCAATTATAATGTACCACCACTTCATTTGAACACTGCCTTTTGAAAGGGAAAAAAATAAACCCCACACAACAAAACATCCCTTATGTGATTGCCTTTCTGTCTTTGAGAAATAAAAGGAAACTGGTTTTCTATCTTGAGTTCTGTGGTGGTGGTAGACTTCAGCATCCCATACTTCTATTCCTTCTTGTTGTATACATATGGAAGTTTGCCATGGGATACCGTGCAATTTTTGATTGCAGGCTTCTACAGAGCATCTCTTTTATAACCTAGGTAGTCTGATGTTATTTTACACAGTCTAGTTGACATGAGGATGTAGATTAAAATGCAGGTCAGAAGCCCTAACCAGGCTTGGCAGGCAGGAAAGGATATTGGTTCGACAGGGTAATTACCCATAGGAAGTGGTGATGCTGACACTAGTTTTAATTTTTTGAGTGCTGCTAAAGATGTTTATCTTTACTCTGAAGGCTTTAGTCTTTTATGGTTTGAATGCTGGCTGTGAGAGAATCTGTCGCTTTTCTCTATGCTCTATCCAGCAGTAGTGCTCTTCAAAATATTTGAAAGATTTTTTTCATCTGAAAACTGAAGGAAAGTATATTCTTACTTCCGAGCCTTTCTCTGAAACTCATTTAATCAGAGATATACTGTCCTGAATTTGAATGAATATCGGGAGAGTGTGTGCTTGGGTAAATATGTATTATGTTATGGAGTAGAGATTTAGTTGCTGCTGTTTGGTTTTGGGTTTTTTTGTCTCCTCCAAATAGAATTGGCTAGAACATAGCTTTTAAGACTATAAAATAATATCTGAATCTTTTATGATTTCTTCTCTCTTGCATAATTTAAACTGAGGATTCCTTATTTAAGAAAACCTTAAATGAATTTCAGAGCTTGTGTTATGTAAGCCAGTTAGTTACATCAAGCAGAAAAACTGAACACTGCCTTTGGGAGAGAGGGGTGTGGGGGGGGGGAAACAAATGCTTGAAAGCAGAGTCCAGGCAATGGAGGACAGTTTGAGGACCGGGTTCTCCATGAACCACGCCACACAGAGGCTGGCAAAAGGCATCAGCTACACGTGGAGCAGCAGCCAACCTCAAAGGTTCTTCGGGATCAGTTTTGGATGCTTTTGTACGTATGTTCAGTCTGGGAATAATACTTAATGTTTTCACATGATTTTGTCTTCCAGAATGATTGAAGACTGTGGGAAAAGAGGGAATACCATGGCAGAAAGAAGGCAGCTGTTTGCAGAAATGCGTAAGTACTTCCTGGAAATGTTTTGCTGTGATAGACCAAGCCAGTTGCTATGCAGGGTCAGTAAAATTTATGCAAGCTTTCCACCTCAAATCTCTGTTGCACAAATGAGTATCATGAGACCAAAACTGCACAAAAATGGGCTGATTTGACCAAAGCAGGAACGAGGGATTTTCTACATCAGATTTTTTGATTGAATTATTTTAATCACTAGCTTCTTGAGACAAAGATGCTGCAATACACAGGTTGCAATGAAGAGGGATAAAGATCTCCAAAAGCTACATTTTTTATTGGAGGTATCTGTAGTGGGTTGACCCCAGCCAGCTGCCAAACTCTCACACACTTGCTTAATCCCTAACCAGCCCCCAGTGGGGTGGAAGAGAATAGGGAGAGCAAAAGCAAGCAAACTCATTGCTTGAGATAAACACTTGATTAAGTGACAGAAAGAGAGGGAAAAAATTACAACAGAAACCAAGAACCAGTGATGCAAAGGTAGCTAGTCCCCACTTCCCAAAGGCAGACTAATGCCCAGCCAGTTTCCTCCTTGGAAGACAAAACTCCCCACTCCCTACCCCAGTTTTATTGCTGAACATGACATTACATGGTATGGACTAACCTTTTGGCCAGGTTGGTTTGGCAAGGCCACCTGTCCTTGCTGTGTCTCCTCCCAGCCTCTTGCCCATCCCCAAACAACCCTGGGAGGTGACAGAGTAGGAAATGAAAAAGCCTGGGTGCTGTGGAAGCACTCTTCTGTAACAGCTGGAACAGTGGTGTGTTACCGACACATTTTTAGCTGCAAATCTAAAACACAGCAGCATGCAGACTGCTGTAAAGAAAGTTAACTGCATCTCAGCCAGACGCAGTACAGGGACTCATGTACATCATACCCTCATTTGGCGTATTTTTTACAGTTCCTAGCGAGGTTCTGTGCTCGCTGCAGGATAGTGTGTCAGGGATGTACTGTACCAACAATGTACCTACATTTCTGACAGTCATTTCTGATTTCTCTTACAACCAATCCACTGTTTCTCCAGGAAATTCTATTAAATATCAAGTTTTAGACTGTCACTCTGTTACTAGATTTACCTGAGTTTTGTGTGTAATTACTAAGCTTCCTGTTGTTAGTCCCCTGCCATGTAGTAAACAACAACAGAGCATCTCCCTGATCTTTGGTGGGAGACTGAGATGGGCATTACTGGGACTGGAGTTATTGAGCATACTGAAGGGCCAGGTGTGTGCTGGTGAATTCAGTGTGCTCAGGACTGTTCCCTAGGGGTGAGCCCTACATCTGAGCTCTCCAAATTAAAGACTTCTCACTCACATGGCCTACCACGAACTGTCTTGGTCCATTCCACATTCAGCAAGATCTGTTGTGCCATTATATATTGTTAAATTATGTTGAATTATTTTAGTATCACACTGTTGTAACTCATGAATATTTCTCACTGATCTTTTCTCTCTGGTGACCACTGACAGGACCTGAGGAAATGGAATGAAGCTGTGTCATGGGAGGTCTAGGCTGGACATTAGAAAAAGGTTCTTCATCCGGAAAGGGGATGGTTGGGCACTGGAGCAGGCTCCCCAAGGAAGTGGTCACAGCAGCAAGCCTGACAGAATTCAAAAAGCATTTGGACAATGCTCTCAGGCACATGGTGTGATTTTTGGGATTATCCTGTGCAGGGCAAGGAGTTGGACTCAATGATTCCCTTCCAACTCAGGATATTCTATGATTTACTTGTCTCTTGTGTACAACATCTTGGACCCTTGGAGAGAGGCATCGTTCTTTGGCCAGAGTCAAAAAATGCATTTATCCGTTATCAGAACATACTATAGTTTTAGTTAGAATTACAGAGGGATCTAGATTTTTTATCAGCTAAAGTCAGTTGCACAGGTACCATTAATTTCAATTCGTTTGAAAGATTACTATAGTGCTTAGGACTTGGTTGTGAGGTATTTATGGTTGGTTTCCACAGTTTTGAAGGCTGTTTTGATGTGGAATTGTTTTGGAGGAGTTTAGGAGGTGTAGGGAAAATCAGTAGTCAGAAGCAAAGGAGGGACTGCTTTCCTGTGTTGTACATCATAGTTATAGTGTACTGTTTTTTTCCTCTTACAATCCAGTATTTTGGCATACTTATCTGAGTCTGGTTTATCTCACGTGAACTTCCCTTCTCTGTTTGCCTGCCTCCGTTCCTCCACCTACTACATATGTACACAGAGAACTGGGTGTTCCAGCTAGGTAAAAAAAAGGGGAAAATATTAAGTCTTTGTGAAAAACTAAATGTATTTTAGCCATACTCATAAAACACTCAGCTTTGCATTCTTAGAGCCCCTTAGATGCCTCTGTGTGGAGGGTGTGCTTCACTGAAACCAAAGTTTATCCTGGCATTGCATTCAGGTGCCCGCAGCTGTGTGCAAGCCCACCCATTTAACATGTTTGACAAAAACCATGTCCTCCTGATGCCTGCCCTACGTATTGTGGGCCATGTGAAGGTTCTTAACGTTCTCTTAGGCATAAGCCTATGGTAAAAAGTTAAACTCCACAACCTGCCAATATCAGAGGATGAAAATTTGTAATATAAAGGCTTTTGCCAGTAGTTTTGGTTCTTGGGACTTACATCTGCAAGTCTGTAATTAAAACCCCACAATAATTTTAGAAAGTGGGTCATGTTCCAGACTACACAAGGTAGAAAAGAGAAAAAAAATATCCAACTTTCCAAGCCTTTTAAAGGGGAAAGTTTGTCCTGAACAAGGAATAGAACGATTTAATTCTAGCTTTAAATTTGGACCACTGGGATTTTGCCTGTATTTTGAGACGTTCAGTTCGACCTTCTTGTTCCCTTTCCTTCAGAACAGGCATCCTTCTAGTTCCAGATCACAAACTTCTGCAAATTAATGTCATAATCAGTGTCACCTTCTGTAGAGTTCTGTGGTTAAAGCTTGTCTTATAACTCAGAATGCACTGTTGGACATCAATGCACTAGGTCTTAGTCTTTCCTTAGTCTGACCTGACATGCCCAGGTATATCCACACTGATGAAGAGTTTAAAATGTACATCATTGTTGGCACGTATTATCCAGCAAGAAAACAAAGCCAAAGCTTGCAGTGTGTTCCTTCATTATTTTTGCAAACTGCAAACAGTGTTACATGACATGAGCATATTCAAAGGAAACAGAGTGAGGCACTGCCAGCAGTGGAAGGAGAAGGCCACTGGCAATCCTGTAGGGAAGTTACAAATTCACTGTCTCATTTGCCATGCTCAGTCTTGCACGTCTTTCCACTTGTTTTCCAGGATTCTCCATCATGTAAGTGATAGCACTTTTCTGCAGAAGTTATTTGACAAATAGATCTCTGACTGTGGCAAAATGTGAATCATGACAAAATTAAATTATCTTTCCCAGGGTATTATCAGCAACACCTACTCCCCAAATAATATCAAAATAATACCATCCACTGTGTGTGCAAATAGTAAAAAAGAAAGAAAAATAGCAACCTTGCCTATAAATTTGTTTTTTTAGGATTATTACTGCAACCTCAGAAGCTCAATGAAGCAGAGTCTCACTTTGCTTTTACTCTCTAAATCTTGTTAAAAGGCTGGAGTTTACCAAAGTAAAGGAGCAGTGGAAGTTTACTGGTAGCTTTCACTAAAGTTAAGAGGGGAAAATTTACATTCAGTTTACTCATTTTTCCTATTAAAAAAGAAAAACTTAGTGTTGCAAGCTTTATCCTCCCTTTCACCTGTGAGGAAATTTTCCAAAAGCTGTCAGTGAGATACTAATGGAGAAGGAGAAAACCTGTATAATTTTAACAGTAGAGGATATGATGGAAAAAACACAAAAAAATACTTCCCATACCTGATGTTAAGTAGTCAAAGGTAGTTTCTCCCAGGAGCAGATGGTGTTAAGACAGCTAACTGGCAAAAGGGAGTAGCTGGGAGCCCTAGGAAGACAGTGTGGGAGAATTTGGTCAGGAAAAGAGCAGAATCTGGGGAGAATAGAGAGTGTCATTCTCATTTTCATCTCATAGGTCAGAGCACATTTGAAAAATCTGGGTCTGAAGAATGACATTGTTTAAGAAAGTGTGGGTGAACAATCCTGCCACAGGCAGAATGGAAGCTTCAGGCAAGATGTATCAGGGGAGGAAGCCCTCCCATTGAGCCACAAGGTGCAGAAAGGACCACCCTCACTCTGGAATCTCCTTCTCAGAGAGTAGTCTGGGTAGAGCTCAGTCCTAGTCCCAGACTTGGTCAAGAGTTCATGTTTTACGGATTATATAGATGTAATTGACATTTTAGATGACTTCATCATGCAGGATTAAGGATAGCAAACAAAATATATTTATAGGAATAAAATAAATATTTATTTAAATTGATTCTAATGATAATAATTAAACTAAAGTATTTTAATCAAAACTAGTTACCAGACAGTATAGATAGTTATAACTATTAATATAGGGCACTATTCATTAAATACATTATTTCAAAGCTAGTTTAATAATTTTTAAGTAGAGATTGGTGTTACTGAGCCATATCAACACCATGGGCAAACCTCTTTCACTTGCCTCAAGGAATAACCTTGAGTGGCATCCCCACATACATATCCAGAAGGAGCAAGTTAGAAGTCCCTGCCATTAAAAATGGAACTGAGCTTTTACAGTGTAAAGTGATTGACTGTCAATCAAATGTTTCAAGGCTACCCATGCCACCTCAGCAGCTCTTGAAAAGTTATCAGTACTATCACTTGTTGCTTCTTTTATCAGGAATTTTGTGTGCCACATCCTCACCAGTGCTGTTTTCTGTCAGGCAAGACTGTTTTTCATGTCCTCAGAAGGTTTAGGTCTGGGATTGTGGAGTCAGGCTTGTCTCAGCATTCCTGAGCACCAAGAGCAGCAGCATGATCTGCCTTCTCCATGCATCACTGATACTTCTGCAAATAGGAGAAGATTTGAGCTGTTTTACCCCCACTCACACAGAGTACCCTGCTACAGATGCCAACGGATGGCAGCCGTTCAGCTGAAGAAATCTTAAAGCATTTAGGAAGCTTGTGGAAAGCAGGGCTGTATTCCACTCCTCTTACATCCTGACTGTAGCTTGTTTGGATGAGTTTGTTGGACACTGTGCCAGGTTCTGCCCCCACACTGGCCCCTGTGTACTGTCCTTGTGTGTGAGGTAGCTGCCACTTAGGTTGTTCCCATCTCCTGGACAGCTGCTTTGGAAATGTTACTGGATCTTTAAGCTGCAGCAGCCAGGGCCAAGCTTTGTGTGGAGCATAGAGCTGACCCTCAGAGGTCTCTGTTGCAGAGAACATACATCCAAAAAATGGAGAAAGGCCTCACACCCCTGGCATTGTCGTTGCCTCCTTCTGCACTTTGCCTTAAGTTACAGCACGGTATGTTTTCTGATTTGGTTTGCTGGCAATACCTTGTTCTGATATGACATGTCAGCTAAAGATATTTGTTATGAGCTTTTTTTGTTAAATATTAAAATTCCGCTGAGGTTTTCCCTGCTGTTGGAGCCTGGCCAGTGTGTCTTTTAGCCTGCAGCTTGACCAGATTGTTCTTCAAAGTGACAGACACAGGGGGCTGACTATTCCTTGCCTTCCTTTATAAAATTCTTTTAACACTGTAGCTCCTGACATCCCCCTTCTTACTCCTCACTCCTCTCTACTCTCTCTGCAAAGCAGAGAGCCTTGAAAATTGTTAAGCAGAGGCAGCTCATGTGTCCTCTTTGTTCTCTGGCTTCCCTGCTAGCAAAGATACTCTCAGGTCATATTCCATACAAATGTCACCGTTATTCTCTTCCACTAGGGGCTCAGGATCTGGATCGCATCCGTTTGTCCACCTACCGAACAGCATGCAAGCTTAGATTTGTTCAGAAGAAATGCAACTGTAAGTATGCCAGCACTTCTTTCACCTACCACTGTTGTAAGCTTTCCACTGCACTCCCCAGTCTGTGCTTTGTACCGCTGACAAACCAGGACTGTGTGATTGGGCATTGCAAAGAACACTAATGAGAGTGCCTGGGCAGACTTCAGATATTAACCTGTTTTCATAAGGACCTTGCCTCAAATATGCCAGTGATTCAGTCACAGAAGGGTGGCTCAGGATACAGGCCACGACTTTAATTAATAGGTATGTTAACTGCATTCTCTGGTTCTTGTCAATAGTGCTTGTGGGTTCCAGCACAGCCCTGCAAATTAAATGCTGTTATAGCAGCTCTGTGAGAAAAAGTGGTGGTTCCAGTCCCCTTCTATTTAGGGTGCAGCAAAGTAAGTGCAATGTTGGACAGACCCCTTTATTTCCAGAAGGCCAGCTAGACACAGCTCTTCTGAGAGACTGAACCTGCTTGTAATCTCTGCATATCTGTCTTGCTCCCTCTGGGTTTTAGTGAGAAATTTGCCACTTGATTAGTGACTTTTTTTAACTTTTCTTCTGAGATTCAGTCTTTTTCCCTTTACAGCTACATTTTCTATTAGCACAGTCATGTGCTGTGAACTTTAAAGGGGAAATACATATAAAATCTGTAATGGAGTGTACCTCCATGTACTTCTTCTCCATTCAAAATAGTATGCAAATACTTAAAGGGGCAGGTTTGGGTATATGTGGTTTAGCAGACCTTTCCACACCAAGCTAAAAAAAACCCTAACCAAGGGAACTCTTATCTGCAGTAGCAGAAGGGAGAGGACCAATGCAGAGAAAACAAGTGGGTTTTAGTTCTCATGTATAGACAAGAATGACAACCTGGCTATGCTTGTGCTGTACACAGTGGTAAGTATGTTAAAAAATGCTCACTGTAGATAGAAATTTACCACCCTGTTAAGTTCCTAGTTTTGGGGTTACATCTGTCTGTGTTACAGAAATGTTTAGCTAATGCTGTCCAAACATACTGGAGAGGCCAAGTTGTGATGGAAAATATTTTGGAGAGTGTTTACTCTGTTATTAGCCACAGAGCTGATAGTTTAATCACTTCTGTTGTACATTTTTCATATTTTTAATATGTCCTTAGCTGAAGTATGAATTGAAGGTTTGGTAGGTTTATGAGCAGTCTGCCAGACACAAAACCCAGGGTAGGTTTAGTACCTGCCTGGCAGCTGGCTTCTCCCATTCAGGAGAAAATGTGTTGAAAGACACTATTATGTTGTGTTCAGTTGTTTCATTTTTTAAATCTTATGTTTAGGAGGATGACATTTTCACTTCATTTTCGTGGTAACAGAATACTGTAGTCTGAGGGGACAAAAGTATCCAATTAAATGGACAGTGATAGCAAAGTGTGTATGCAGCTGCATGCAAAGCAAATGAAAAAAACCTAAGGGCTAACAATAGCCTCACTTCTGGCAGTGTCTGGCTGGCTGAAAATACACTGGTTGTTAGTCTTAATTTTGTGCCTCTTATTTATCAATCTGCTTTTGTGGAATTGTTGTTTCTCTTTGTAAAGAATTAGTGCAGATGCCCTGCAGTTTGCCAGTTTCTGCCAGGTCACTCATGGACAGGTCTTAGCGTCTGGTCTCCACTGATAACCTAGGAGGAGTAATTAGCTGATCTTGCTTCAAGATTTATACTGTATCAATCTCTTCTGAAGGGAAAAAAAAAAAAGGGGGAAACTTAAAATGTCATCCTAAGAATTAGGTTCTGTGCAACTTAAGGAATAATGCCTGTTGCTCTGGACCAAGCTGGATTGTGTGTGTCTTTCCACCATCAAGTACAGGTTACTTCTGGTTGTTTTGGGGAGACTGCTGCTCTCCCAGATGGGTTTCCCTTATCAGTTGGAAAAGAAGTCATTCATTCACCTGGCAGGTATTCAAGTAATGTCTGTCCAAGAAAGAGCTGCTAAACATAGGGCCACTAAACTGAGCACTGCCCTTGCAGTGGTTAATATCAGACCTCTGGATCATGTCACCTACTGTTTTGGGGGATTTTCTTCCCCTACAGAAATTGTCATTATGCACCATACAACAGTAAGTTCATGAGACAAAAAAAAGAGGATTCACGGGGAAAAAACCTTTCTGCTGCATCTGAGCTGCTTCATTTAGGGTAGAATATAACAAGAAAAAGCTCAAAGACAGCTCTTCTCCACTCCCAGTGCATAGCACCTCCTGTCACTCAAGCCATCCTTGTCTTCTTTCATCTGTGCTCTCCTGCCCTGCCCTGGCACACTGGCCCAGACTTATTAGGGAAAAAATGCTTGAAAAGACTGTATTTGAGGGGTTCTTTTAAAGAGCTAATTTAATAAATTGCCGAGAACTGCTCTTGGCTACAGTCTGAAGGTGTACGAGGATGGAAGCAGAGAGCTGCTTTGAGTGCCAGAAGTGTTTGTTCCGAGGAAAGCAGAGCAGAGGCTTTATTAGCACCATCTTTTTTACCTCGAGGTGCCCATTAGCATAGGCAGTCATGGGATATCATTTAACAGGCAGCTACACTTACCACACACAGTGCACTGTTTGTTTCTGCTGCCTTTAATGTAGGCACAGACACAGGTTCATCTCCTGGCCTTCCTTTGTGAATTCTTCTCTCAGTACCAAAGTGGGTTTTTTTGCTGAAACCTTCAGCAGCAGGCTGGGTTTTACTGGCAAAGTAGGCAGTATGCAATGGACAAAAATCATATTCTAAGAGCCATTCTCTCTTGCAGAGTTTCTTCTGAAACTAATTAAACTATCTGGGCAAAAATGATAGATAACATGACAGCTTACCACCTTTTACCAGAATATCTCTACATATGTTGCACCTTGAGTACTAACACTATTGATCAAATAATTCACTTTGTGAAATTATTTCATTTTCAGAAGAAGAAGATTTCTTTGCAGATATTTATCCAACAGTCTTCAAAATTGAAATATATGTCCTTCTGATAATTCTATAAAACTTTGGGGAAATACTCTGTGTGTGGAAAGTATTTATTTTATAAAAATGTCTCTGAGTATTTTAAAGCGACAGTTTAAATGCAGTAATCAAAGTGTGAAAAGTCATTATCAGTCATTGCAATTATTTGTTAAACAGGATAGAATTTAATCCAGTTCAGCCTTGTTCTTCAGAAAAGCAAGAAATTCTTCGCAAGGACTCAGGAAAAAAAAGTAGATAAATTTGAAAAATCTCTGTTATCTTTCAAAGAAAAATTCCTGCAAGTTTAAGCATTCCTCTTTACCTAAGTTAACCCTGCAAATAAATAATAATAACATTTACAAATTATTGTTGCCACACCAATGAATCTGCTTAGTGCCCAAATATGGGATGCTATATGTGACAAAAATCCCAAAAGCAGGAGACATGCAACATTTTGAATGCGGAAATCCTAAAAGCCGGGAAACCTTGTTAATTCACCATGAATATAAACTAATTTTCTGCTTCTTATTTCTGCTCACAATTTCTAAAATTGGAAATAATGAAAAGAGAAACTCTGTAGGTAATGTAGGTACCTTTGAGGATGTGGTGGGTATAGAAAGAGATAATTGCAGGCTACTTGCTGATTGCTTTACAGAACTGCTGTAACATTAGACCTGTTGCAATAACAATAGTCTTCCCTGGGTTATAAATACCAGCACAAGACATAGATGCCTATTCTGGAAAAAAAAAAAGAGAGAAAAATCAAATAAATACTAAGGAAGTCCTGAGAAGATACTGAAATTTGGGAATGGATAATCCCACAGGAATGTGAAGATTTGTGGGCAGATGGACGCTGGAGAACACATTGCTGGTGATTATGTCATCTTGAAATCCCAGACTGTAAAGCCAGGAGTGTGTGAGCTGACTGTGGCCGCTCTACTGGTGGATGGTGTTGGATATAGTCTCTGAAATAGCAGCACCCTAATTGTTTGAGGTTAAATTTCATTATTTGGGGTAATAAAAGCAGGTAGGAAGCAGGTAGAGGAACCTGATCAAACATGCTATGTGTTTATTCCAGTCTGGACTGTACAAAATTCACCAAATAGGAATAGCTGAATTTATCATAAAAATTTTCTAAATGTGCTTTAAAGGTGGTCCTAGACAGTGCACACTGCAAGCCAAGCATCAAGGAGGGAGATGGAAAAACTATAGGTTAGCACCATGAGGTGTGAAACAGTTGCAGAACTTGAAAAACCTGTGAACCAATGTTGCTCTGACCAAGTCAAACAGAAGAGTATTGTCCTTTATTTCACCTCCAGTTTGAGGTGAAAACTATCTTAGCAGGTTTTGGAGCCCCTGAGTACATTCTCAGCAAACATAACTCCTGCTCAGTTCCCCTTACTGCCAGGAGAATGCTGTCTTGGCAAGGTTGATTGGCTGCTGTTTATCCATGGCGTCCAGGCACAGAAGCATCATAGACTTTCCTAAAACCAGGCTGAAAGACCAAAGACAGCAGTCAGACATATTTCTGGACATTCACCAGTATCCAGGAACCACCAAAACCCACAATTTATAGTTACTCCCAGTGATCATTGTGCAGTTGATTTATTTTAGTACTTGGTTCTCAGTGAATTTATTAACATGCAGAGATGAAATACCATGTTCACATGCAAATTTCCTCTGGGCTATGATGACAGCCAGGAGTAGAACATAACAACATATCATAATCAAAACCATTATACCATTAAACATCACTCACTAATACAGAACTGTATGGCTGTACTGCTGTCCGTGATGAACTATCCTAAGTGTGTTGTGAGATCATTCTGTGGCTGTGGCTGCAAAAGCAGATTTTGCTGATTTCCCTAGATCAGAATAAATCATTGACAGTTAAAAGTGTGAATCAAAAGCTGTGCTGGTGGTGGTAACATGTGTCTTAATAAATGCAGACAAAAAGGGAGTGTGTTTTTCTGGCAGTTGAATCTCAACACCTTAGCCTGTTGGTGTCTTTGTTTCTCCCTTTAATATTGTTCTGTGAGAGTGATTGGGTTTTTTTATTATTATTCTTTTGGCCTATCCAGGTTGTAGTACAGCTGTTTCCACATGGGGAGCACAGCTGCCATGACTGTGATGGAAACCTTATGTATGTCCAAGGCAGTCTCCTCCACCTCCAACCTCCTCTTTGCTGTGCTTCCTCTGGGCTCGTGTAGTCACAGCTGAGGCACGTGGGCATGTCAGCTTAATCTCCATACATGCTTTGGGTGCTTCCCTGATCTGATCTGCCTTTTTACATTTGTTTTAAGTAAGGATCATTTCTCCCCTCCTGAAATGTAATAATTTCCTAGTGAAAATGAATGACAGTTATTGTAAATACTTTATCTTTAGGTGCTTTTCTTAAAGCTCTTGTCTGTCTGTACTCTTAGACCTCTGTAATGCTACAGCAAGCTGCTGAAAATGGGTTTGTCCTAGAAACTGACAATCTGGGTATGAAATGATGATATCAGCTTGTATGAGCTACTGGCCCTCATCATGATGGCAAGCAATTTTTAAAAAATGATTTGACTTAACCTAAATAAAATTGCTGGGGTTTGGGGTTTGACTGTATTTTTCTATGCTGGGCTGACACTTGAAGTATAATTTTATGCCATCCCATTCAATATGCCATTCACCACAAAATGAAAAGACATGATATCTGGTACTTGCAGTAGAAGGAAAGGATAAGCAACTCTTGATTCCACAATGGAAATGGTGCTGTGACCTTTGTGTTATCCAGTGGCTGAGGACATTAACAGGACATCCAAGTTCAACTTTCTCTTCTGCATGAGAACATCTGCGTTGATCTTACGTATCCAAAAGAGTTCCCTAAACACAAAGCTAGAGGATATTCACAAGTGTTCCAGTCTGTCCTGCTGATGTTTAACCACCAAATCTTTCATCTTTACATGTTGATTGATGTGGGACCATGTAACTGCTTCTCTTTACTCAAACTAGACCTCTTGCCAGTGTAGTATAAAGACATTCGTCCTTTGACTCAGTGAGGATTGATTTTCTCAACTGTGAAATAGAGTGCACAACAAATGTGCAAAGGTGCAAGAATCCCATGAAGATCCCTGCCATGGCAGGAGGTATTCACTGTCACTATGCTGCCTTTTACATCTCAATGACTGTATAGCCCATGCAGCTTTGTGCTTGCCCTTCTTTTTCTCAGGACGACCATCAGAAACAGAGCCACCAAATCATGATGATTACAGAATTTTGTAGATTAAATAATTTAGTCCTTCATCACTGTAGGTTTCCATGGTTAGTGCTCTGTTCTTATTCTCGGGTTTTTTCCTGTTTTTCATTTCATCTTGGAAGCAATAAAGCACAAGATAGTTTCAGGCTGGGTCACAGAGCAATCAAACTGAATGACAAGCAGTGTTGCCTACTTGAGAAGTGCAAAAGGTCTTCTTGGCTGCAATTTGAAACAATCTGCCTCTTGAATTTGTGGTCATGGGATTCTCATATTCTTCTAAACCCTGAGTGATCAGTCTTTTATGAGATTTGCTTAAAATTCTGTAATTTGGAAAGAAAATCACCATTTTGCATTCTTATTTTTGTTCTTCCTTGTTGACCACCTTGGATATTCTACGATTGGCTTATTACTATTACATAAATGTAGAGGCTGGAAATATTAGTTGTGTTCTTTGTTTTCTATTTTAACAAAAGCTGAGTCTTACAAGTTGCCTTACAGCGAATGGCATTATTCACGGGGCTCCAAGAGATACAGCTTTAAAAAAAAGCCAGTCTATATTACAAGAGTCATGATACCATTGTGTAAGTTACTAATTCTGGTATCCTGCAGTATTTGAAGAATGGAAAGAGAGATGAGTTAATGATTTTAAAAACTTTTTTGTTCCTTTGTCTTCACCAACGACTTAGAGACTAAATGCTTCTGGAATTGCTAGTACTGTTCCATATGGGTTTCTAGGCAACTATGGAGAAAGGATGCATATATTATACATTCTGCATTATGCATCAATTATTTAATCAAAAGTTCAAAAGGGCTTGATTTAGCATATTCCCTGCAGACAAATCCTCAGTCTGTAAGTGTTCGCTCAGAGCACAATATCCTGAAAATAGGTTCAGATTTTTTTTTCCTTTCAACTCTAAAAGTTTATTAATATGCTTGACAATCATAATAGCTGTTAGAGAGCTGGCATATAACCTGTATGTTTGGCATGTTCATTAAGGGACTGCTGTTCAGCCTTTTCTTCAGGGTTAGCATGAAGTGTACTCTTGTTATGTAAGAGGGTTGTGTTATCTCAGATGTCCCTGAGTATTTGCTTTTAAAGGCTGCCACTGCAAGTCTGTCTCTTCCAAGACTGAGAGAAGAACTATTAGTGGATATTTGGAATTAATTTTAATGTCAGAAGGAGTGAAACATTGATATCTGCCTTAAAACTCTTACATTTTCAGTTGCATGGAGATAAATTTGTCAAACAGACCCATGATCCCAAGTGGCTCCTGTTGAAAACAGGAGTTGCAGAAGATTGTCAGCTAATATTATTTTATCCTTTAAAGAGGAACATGACTGATTTGGCTTAAGTCCAAAGTTGACAGACACGTGGCCTAGGTCACATTCCAAGTATACCTACATGCTGCCCTCTGCTACACAGGTGGCACAGCTCTGCCTGAATGCAGACAGCTTTTGTTATTGGATCATAGCTGAAAATCTCCTCTTACTGACTTCCTGAACTCTATGAAGACTGCCATTCACTGTGCTATTTCTGATGGCTTTCCTGATGAACGTGTAAGGTTGGACAGTCTGTGCCGTTCCCGCTCATGTCTCTGAACATCTGCTGCTGGTAATAGGCATCACTCACCTTTGTCTGGCAGCCTTTGGCTTAGTTACCCCAATCAAGAAAGTTTTTTATCCTATTTCACATTGGACCTCCTTATAAACAATTCAAACAGAAGAAAATAAATTATTATTGTTGTTATTGTTGTTATTATTTTTATTATTATTATTATTTTGGTAATCTTGTGGACAGTCTAAAAATTGCAAAATATATGTAGACTTACTGTTTGATGGAAACAAACCAATACCTTTGCGATCACAGAATCACTGTATCTTCTTATTCTTTGCATAAGAGCTTTTTTTCTTCTTTCACCCTTGTGTTTTTCCCCTCAATCTGTTGCTGTTTGTAAGTCACCTTCATTATTTCCCTATCCTTTCTTCAGCTTCATGTCATTATCTGTGGTATTTGCTTTATCTCTGACTTCTCTGCAACCTTCATTCTCTTGTCTGCTCTCTCTCTTTTCCTGTTATCCTCTTGGTTCCAAGAACATTTTTTCAGGCAAACCCTCTTTTAGACTTGAGCCTTTGTTCCCTTTCCTTGGGCTGTTCTGATCTGCCCTGTTTGGGTATTTTGCTGTGTCTGCCCTGATGTCACACGACTGAGCACCTCCATAATGTGTCAGAGTGCATTAAGCAGTGTGACATAAGGCCTGTCACATGTGGGTCATTCTCTCAGGGGTTCTTCTGTATGACATCCTGTTTATGTGGAAAGGGGGAAAAGGAGTAACAAGTCATCTTTGGAGCAGTTACCAGTGAGTTTGGTGATCATGGTCCTTTGTTCCTAAGGACCTTCGTCTTGAGGCCCTGCATCTCTGTTCTGGACTTGAAGCAATTATTCTTGAGGAGTCATACATGAGCCCAGTGCGCACATACATGTTTTCTGTCATGACTCAGTGAGAGTTTTTATGTCCTTGCAGATTCCTGACAAGATAAGCTCAACTATTTTGCCCAATATGTGTATTGTAGCATTGCATTCACAGAATTATGAAGATTGGAAAAGACCTCCAAGATCATCAAGTCCAACCTTTGACACATCACAGACTAGACCACAACTAGACCACAGCACTTAGTACCATGTCCAGGCATTTCTTGAACACCTCCACGGGTGGTGACTCCCCCAGCTAATTCCCTGGGCAGCCTATTCCAATACTTAACAACTCCTCCAGTGAAGAAATTCTTCCTGATGTTTTGAACTCCTTCTCCATTGCATCTGCCAAGTTGTATATTTTGCTGAACTTTTTTGCCCTGTCCTGGTTTCTTAGCTGTCAGTTGGCTCAGGAGAACAAGTAGGCACTACGGAGCTTTCTTCCACCTTAACCACAGTCTGCACCATCTTCCTGCCTAAACAGTGGTCTCCATCACAACCTCACACAGAAAGTCTGACCTGTCCCCAGCCATTTCTCATTCCTGTCTCCAGTAACTTTTACAAATAAGACCTCTGTGGAGCCAGCCCACTGTGGAGCCAGCCACAGCCAGTGGGGAATGTTCTCAGCAATTATGGGCTTCTTCAGGGTGAAGATAGCAAATAGTCCCTAGAAGGGAAGTAAGAATGTGGAACCTGATGCCATTTTTATTATAACTCTCTCCTCATGTAATTCCCAAAGAGTGGTTTTTTCCATGCTTATTTGTCTTCAGTTACAACAAAAGTCAAGTCTGTGTAACTCTAGTAATATAGATCAACTTCATAACACCCAGAATATTCAGAGAGAAGCTTTAATTTAGCTATTATATCATATTTTACTGCATCTAGTTTTATTTTCTGTAAGTCTTAGTGGAAGATTTCATACAGCAAGTATCTGCTATGCTAGGACAAATTGTGCTAACAGAAGATGTTGGCCATAAAAATAATTTCCTGCTTTTGTAAGTGTGAAGAGACTTCACAATATAATGTCCTCAGTGGGTATTGTTATTAATACAGTTCTGGGTCTCTATACAATGAACATTAAGCTTCCTGCATTAATGTTTGTGATATACAATGGCTTTACAGAGGCATTTTCCTTGTGCTGAATCAAGGCATTCCCAGGCTGAATTCAGTCTGAGTTGTATCTGTGATACTATTTTTGACTGCAGAGGTTTTCTAGCAGGGTCTTTGGCCCTTTAAGTGTGGGCTAAATCCACACAAGTTCTCTGTCTGTTCAGCCTTTTCTTTGGTCCATGTGGATGGATTGATGGATGTCTCCTGACAGGGAGAAAATTGAAAGTAACTCTTTTGAACTCATTGACATCACTATGGCACAAAGGAAAGAATGAATCAGTCTCTCAGTGTGTATTGTTTGAGGAGGTTGAACTCAATTTCTGATAAATGAAGTTGACACTAGTATCATACTGCATCTCTTGTAAAGGTCCTGATCTTCCCTGAGTTTAATTTTCCACAGTTCATTCATCTGTATTTTGCCTTGAAACTCTTTATTTTGTCATGGATTTGCAGGATATCTTTAAGGACTGCATGTGTAAAATACAGGATGACAGATAAGTGGCCATGTACGTCAAGACTCTTACTCCATCTAGGGGCCCTAACAACATCATTAAAGAGCTTCTGTCACACGCAGGGGGAAGGATAGATGTGTGAAACTTCACCTAAATCTCATTTATCTGTCACTGCACATTCTGCAGTCTTGTTGCCTTTCTCAGTGTTGCTGATTGTCAAGCTGTTTGTATCAACTGGAGCTTTTTTCCTTTGCCTAGTCCTTATTTCCTCAAGAGATGTGAAGTTTTAGAGCATGGTATTTTAAGAGGAGACACTGCAGTTGCCTTCTGGTTTGGGAGTCCTGGTTACTGAGGGAATCAGCTGGGGAAGTGGAGCACCGATCCACTCTTACAGAAGGCATTGCTTTGAATATGAGTAATGTCAGGAGAGAAAATCTGGAAAGATTATGTGAATACAAAACCAGAGTTTAGTTAAATATGCTGTATAGTTTCTCTGAATACGATACTGTCTGCTCAAAATGAAATTGATACCCCAAAAATGAGTATTTCAGATACCAGGATTCATCTTTCCCTCTTTTCAAGCTGATTATATGCATCATATCCCAGAAGATTTTGGGGCAAATAAATTGCATTGTTTTCAACTGGGTTACATGATTAAATGAAAAAAATGAAAACTTGAACCTATGACAGTAAATAGCAATTTGATTACCATACTCAGCAAAAGGTCTGAACTGTCCTTGCGACTTCAGGCATAAGATGCTTTTTCACCATAATCCTGTGTGTCACATGAATTGTCTTGCTTCATAGCAGTGCTCTCGTTCTCAACAGCTGAAGTTGGTACTGGGATTTTTCCCAGAAACCCTCTGGACTGAACCAAACTCTTCATAAGAGAGAAGCATATGCTAATAGTCTTTAGTAAGTCTCTTCTGCTCTGGGGAGGAAAAATGAAGTTGTGGTATCAGACTGTTTACCCAAGCATTAAGTTCAGCTTAAGAATTTCTCTAATTATTTTTAATTGATGAAAATGTTATGGGTCAAATTCAGTCCACATTACATAAGAAAATATTTAAATTAATAGAATAAGGATCAGATTAAGAATTTGCATATATGTAAAATATCACATCTTTTATATTCAAGAAAGTGAACGATTCATCTTTCATTAGTATTCTGTTCCTTGTGTTGCTGTTTACAGTCTGGCCAACCCTAAATTATTTTAAAAATAATGCTACAGAAAACAAAGTGACCATGGATCATACTATGAAAAACAGGATATATGCCAAGTAGAGCTTTTGTTTCCAAGTAGTTGTAAATGTATAATAGGCATTCATTCTTTTTCATTGACCTTTGTGATATGACTGAACCCTAAAGGTGGATAATGTAATCTCAACTTGTTTTCTATAGCTATTAGGTAAGAAATTATTGTAAAGAACTGGTAAATCACATTTTCTCTTATCATCACAAGCTGGTTTTTAAAGGAAAAAGCAGTTAATATGAGATTGGGGATAATACCCTGTATCCTTAAGCTGGTATCGTGCACTGCTTCAAAATTAAGGGAAAGCATAAATAACCCAATTTGTTAACATTTGTATTCACTCTACACTTGCTTTTGGCTGGTGACAGTGCCAAGCAAGCTGTAGTTGCATGGCATGGGGAGTGTTTTAGGGGGGTGGATGGAGCTGGCAGCGGTTGTACCGGAGGGGAAAATGAAATTATTGATGAAAGAACGATGTGGTATAAGTCAGACTTGGCATTTGAAGAAGCATACTGCTGGAGAAGATGTTATCAGTGTAATAAGGGCATCCAACACGAAGACACTGTGCCTTTTCCACCGGAAGGGCTTGGCGTTGTTTGCCCGCCACGTGTAATCGCGGGTACAGGACATCCACACAGCCAAATCTCCCCGCACACAGCCTTGGTTCGACTAAATACGGAGACAAGGCCATTTTCGGGAGGCAGCGGTGGGGATGCACCGCCTTGTCGCTTCTCATCGTGCCAGGAGAGAGTTAAAGTGTTGTAGCGAGCGTGGCTGCGTTTAAAATGCACCCGGTAGTGCCATCCTGTGGCGAGCACCGCGGCCGCCGGGAGCGTGTGCCGCGTGTCCCGCCGGCTGCCGGGGATCTCAGCTGGCGTGCCTTGCGTTCCTGCACACTAGCTGAGCTGTGCCAGCCGCTCCCGTCATGCCTTCCTCCTCGGATGTTCAGGCATCCCTGAGCTTCTGCTCTAATCTCCGAAGTAGGAGGGTTAGACGTGGCTTCTGATTCTCCTCTGGAAACATTTTTTTTAAAGTCTCCGTGATTCAGTTGCTGTATTCACTGCCAGGTTCGCCAGTTCTGTATTTTACAAATTGACCTGAGGACTCAAATGTAAGGCAAACCGACCTTTTTTAAGAGAAATGAGAAAGCTGTTGTGTATCGTACATATCTATTGACCAAGTCTTGTTACCTCATGAGTTCTGTGGCTGTTTAAAAGCTGACACTTGCAAAACCCTTTTGAAGGAGCTATTAAGTCAGACTGAGGCCTGATCAGACAGTGCCACAAATAAAGCTGTTGTCATTAAAATAGTTTTTTAGTGGGATCGCAGGAATAATAGAGACACAATCTAGAAATAGCATGGTTTTTTGCAGAGGGGGTGGGTATAAAGTTTCTGACTGTGGAATACATGTAGCAACAGCTCTGATACTCTCAGGTTGGTCTTTAATTCATGAATATGTTTAACTCCTGAAATAAGAAAATTATGTGTAATCAATGGTCTTAAACCATTGTTTAAACTTCTTAGCAACAGGGCAGGGTCTTAATTCTTTCCTGGTTGTCATCAAAATACTAAGAAGCTTAGAGTTAGATTTTTTTATTATTTCATTTTATATATGTCATACTTCAGTTATCATTTCAAATAAATCATTTCAAAGCACGTTTATAAAAAAGGAAACACTTTGCCAGCATCTGGGTGACAAGTAGATGATAACAGTTTCCCAGCCCAGCACTCAGGGTGGATCACCCACTGTTCCCTTCTGCAGAACTGACTGTCATTAGCGCTGCTCCATGGGAAAACTGATGGCTTCTGCCACCCACAGAGTGCCCTTCAGGCTTAGGTTAAATATAGGTGAGACAAGATGGTCAGGAATTGACAGCAGGGGAAGAAGGAACTTCTATTGTAAGTTAAATTAATGCATAAGAGAAATTTTACTGGAGATCTTTACAAACTCCTAACACCTTGGTGGATTTGTCAGGTACCATATTAAAAGTGAAAAGACCACATTTCAGTGTATGTTAGCCTAATAATTATTCCTCATTAGTAACACTTGACCAAAGTGCTGTAGTGATCAGAATCCCAGGAGGTTTTAGAATAACTCATTTTACCTTCTGGGCACAACACAGGTTGAGTATAATGGGGTGCCAGTCCAGCTATGCAGACAGGGGAACCTTTAAAACTTTCCCTAAATTTTTAGTTCCTCAGTTGTACACATCATGTCCTGCAGGTTTCCAGACACCCAGCAGCCAGGTTTGGCACCCCCCCAGGAATGTCTTTTGTGCATGCAGTGTGCAGCTGGCTGGCACATACACAGACAACCCAGCTCCTGATGGCTGGGACATCACTTGTCCCATGTGGCATCACGTGGATGGGTGATGTGTGTGCATCCATTGAGTCCAAATGCAGCTGACTTACTCCATGTGCACATGGGTTCAGGAAAAAGCTGCTTCTGTTGGCTGTTCTAAATGTTCAGTTCCTAGTCCAGCCACTCCTCCTCACCACTGGGATGATCAGGTAGAAGTGGATAGCCTTATTCCAGCTTCCTGCTGAGCCAGTGCATACCACACACCTGTGCAGTCTCACAGCACAGGCAGAAAGGTGAGGAGAAGGAGGAGGAGGAATGCATGTAGCTGAGAGGGGACTAAAGGGGAACCATGGCCTCCCTCTGAAATCTCTTGGTCTTCAAGGGAAAGCTAAAGGGAATACCTGAGTATGCACAGTGCTGTGAAGGCCTGCTGTACACCTCACACAAAACCTCTTGAGGATGTGGAGAACTGTCTCTAACATTCAAGGGGCCTCAGGATAGGTTCTGTGGTTTTTTAATTTATTACGTGTTAGGAAAGGGCCTTGGAGCACAGCTTACTTGGGTAATGATTTTAGAGAGAAGTCACTGGGGCAACACTGATTCCTTTCTACTAAGAGTTGCTGTGTTTTTGCAGTATAGGTTCATGATCAAACAAGGACATCACAGAGTCACTGGGGTTGTCAGGGACTTCTGGAGAAAACAGGGTCTGCTACAGCAGCTTGCTCAGGGTTTTGTCCTGTTCAGGTTTGATTATTTTCAAGGATGGAGACTGCTCAGCCTTTGTGGGCACTGTCTCAGTGTTTGAAAATCCTCACAGGGAAGATCTTTTCCTTACATCTAAATGCTTTTCTGTATTTCAATTTGTGCCTGTTTCCTTTGGTCCTTTCACTCTCCTTTCCCTGAGAAGAGTGTGGCTCCATGTTCTCTACTCCCTTGCATTGGATCATAGAATCATAAAATGTCTCGGAGTGAAAGGGATCTTAAAGATCATTTGGTTCTAACCCTCCTGCATGAGCAGAGATACCTTTCTTTAGAGCAGGGTGCTCAAATCCCCATCCAATCTGGCCTTGAATACTTACAGCAATGGGACATCCACAACTTCTCTGGGCAACTTGTTCCAGTGCCTCACCACCCTGACCGTGAAGAACTTCTTCCCCATATCTGATCTAAACCTACTCTCAGTTTAAACCTATTCCCCCTTGTCTTATCCTTACATACCCTTGTAAAAAGTTCCTCTGCAGTTCTCTTGTAGGCTCTCTTCAGGTACTGGAAGACTGCAATTAGGTCACCACAAAGCCTTGTCTTCTCCAGGCTGAACAATACCAATTGTCTTTGCCTTTCCTCATAGGAGAGGTGCTCCACCTCTCTCTAATCATGGAGGGCAGATGTTTATACACTCTTACAAAGCCCTTCTGAGCCTGCCTTCCTGCAGTCTCAGCAGTCCCACCTCTCTCAGCCTCTCTCCATATGTTCCAGTCAATTCATGATCTTCGCTGTCACCAAGGCAGAGTAGAGAGGAAGAGTCACTTCCTTCCACCTGTTGGCAGTACACTGCCCAGTGCAGCCAAGGAGGATGCTGTCTGCGTTTTGCATGTCAGCATCCAGCCTGTATTGGTACATGGAGCTCTTCCTTTTGATGCTCAGTACTCTGTATTTCCATTTGTTGCTCTTCCTGAAGGTCCTGTTGGCGTATTTCTCCAGCCTAGTGAGGTCCCTCTGAGAGGCAGCCCAGCCCTGGCGTATCAGTCACTCTTCCTGGTTTTGTGTCACTTGCAGACCTGCTGAGGGCCCTCTGTCCCATCATTCAGGTCGTTAAGGAAGGTGCTAAACAGTTCATCAGCTGCCTAGCAGATGCCCAGCTGGGCTAGAAATCACTGGGCTGTAGGAACATTGCCTGGCAGCAGCAGTGGGCAAGGGAGGTAGATGAGAAGCCTGAGATGTGGGAGCAGGAACAGGAACATCCAGGACATAGCCAGGTACAGACTGAGCAAAGGTTCAGATATTTGGGCCGTGAGTAGTCTGGGTGTGCCTGACTGTGTAGAGTGACCAGGTGTCACCAGGTGTACCCTGCCAAAGCACACCTCATTTTCACTTCAGCAGAAGCAGCACCCTGGGACATTTTCTTTGTCATGAAATTCTGTATCTACAGAGCATAAAAACCTGCCAGCCTTCATCACTAGCACTTTGATCTGCCTAGTGCTGGGATGGGCAGGTAAAGCTTTCAGTGATCCCATTACAGCTGACTGATTTGAGGGGCAGCTTGGCCACCAACAGGTGTAGTTCAGAGGAAAAACACACCTTGGTCAGTCCTCTGTTACCTGCCTGGCAGCAGGAGAGAGGGATCCAAACAGAAAATGTGAATAACTTCCCAGGGCTTCTTAGCAATGACGATGACAAATGGCTCCAATACCCTGATCTGTGATGGGTTCATGGATTCTAATGAAAAAAAAAAAGAATTGTCTAACATATTTTATAATATTTTTAGGGTTGTTAGACAAGGAAGCATAAATCTTTCCCTTTTAATGGAATGCACCTGAAATACCTGACGTACAGTCAAGTGCCATTGATTTCAAATGACAGTACAAGTATGCTTAAACTCAAGCATGTGTGTAAGAGCTTTGCTGGACTAAAATCTTCATGAAATGTATAGTAAAATTTTGGAAATAAATTAATATTTCTTTTAAAGATTTTCCTATATTCACCAACAAAGGAAAATACATCAGGGAGGATTTTGATCCTAACTATCATTTGAACGTGTTTAACTTATATTTACGTAGACCTACTGTATGTTAAATAAATTTTGAATTGATTGTTAAAGCCCTAATATAGTCTTTTTCTGTGTTCAATTAAGTGTAGTCTCTTCCATGTTCATTTAATAATAAATGGAGAGATAACCTTGTGAAGTTCATGGTTCAGGTGTAATAAAAAGAATTAAATAGAACAGATGAGGATTTTTGTACAAGTGGATCCATTTAATGGTAAGAAAGCTTAAGCCCACAGACCGTTTTTAATTTTTTAAAATTTTTTTACTAGTTAGAAGATAAACTTTGCTACAGTTTTTTCATTTTTATGTTTGCTTAGGGCAACATCATTTCTTGACAGCTGATGTTTGAAGTAATCTGCCTCCTTTGAGATTAGTGATATATCCAAGATTATCTGTATCTCACAGCCTTTACATAATTATAAATTGCATGGAGAGAAAAATTCATTTTTCACTGCATAAGTAAATATTAATTTCTTTGCTTTGAGTTCAAAAAAGGTAGTGTAGTCCATCTCTTCTCTCTCATTTTGGCTGTTGAGATACTGTATCTAGCAAAGAGAAAATTACTTATTGCCAATAAATTAAAGTTACTAGTTAAAATAAATTTAAAAATACATTGTTTTTTTGACAATTAAGAATGAAGGGCCTAGGAAATACCTGAAGAAAAGAGGGAGGATCAAGATCAGTGAAACTTATGTATGTGTGTCTAATGAGCAACATAAGATTGCTGAAGTCTGTTTTCTCTAAATGTATCCAGGGTACCTCTCCTGCACAAATGGACCTGTTGACAGAGTTGTAGGTGATGGAATTCTGCACTGTAAATACTAATTGCTTGTTTTCATTATAAAACTAGTAAAAAGTAAAAGGCAAAAGTGTTCTGAACACAGGTAAAGGCAGAAAAGCAGGATGTAAAACTTGATGGCTCTGAAAACTGAGGAAAACACAAAACTCCTTTCAAACTGAGCCAGCCATCTTCATCCACCCTTGCATCCTGCTGGGACGGACTGATCAGTTCTGTCTCAATGCGCTGGCAACAGGCACTCTCCAAATGTTGTTTTAACAGCTGAAGGAGTCCACTGAAGGAAACAACATTTGCTATTTGGAGTGTATTTTCGTGCATTAATCTCAATTCTCTGCTTCAGCCCGTGTCTCCTCAAAGAGGGCACTTTTTGGTAATGATTGCTGTGGAGTGAATGGCAGCCATCTGTAATGCTCCTCATCTGTGTCATCCCACTTGTGTCCAGACACTGAACTTTATTTACATTCACTAATGTCTGTTACTGAGCATGCTCAAATATGAAACCTTCCATGATGCTATTTAAGTATTACATAATGTCATAGAAGTTAAATTAGTAATAATGCAGAGCTTTAGCTTAGCTGTGACTTTAGAGATCACTTTACAGGAAATCTAAAGAGAAACATAGTTCAGCAATTGCTTGTGGAGATTGCCTACATTTTTTCAGACATGAGGCAAATGAGTGAGATCTACACCTCAGTAGCTGTGCTGTTTACAGAGTGTGAGGCCTTCCTGAAGGGTCCATGAAGGTTGGCTGGGCTTCATGGTTTTTGATTGCCTTGTATCACACAGGCATTAGATACAAGCAGCTTTTACTCCTACTGCATAGTGATCATCTGCTGGCACTGAAGAAACAACTGACAGATTTCTCTAGTTTTCCAAATCTGTTTCCGAAGGGGCGTATTTCACGTGCCAAAGCATAATTCACTTTTCAGTGGGAAATGTGGGCAAGGCAACTAAAGCAACAACAGCAATTAGAAGTTAAAAACAAACTTTTGGAGTTTCAGTCTCTTGAGAGAATTCAAGGCAGATTTTAGGAGAAAGCTCTCCCACATTTATATGCTGCTTTGTTGCTCTGCAGACTCTTCTTGTTAGCATCATAGTAGCATGTAGAAATCAGATTTGGGGTTTATCGCACTACGTGGTCTTCAAATTGCCTTTGGAGATATGCCTTCTTCAGTGAGATTAAAACAGTCTCAGGGATGGATAAATAAATAAATGAGCATAGCAGGTATTATGGAAAACAGGTAGAAGACAAGATGAGGAATGTAAGCTTATGCACAGTTTGCAAGGTTGACTTTCTTTTATTACACTGAAAAGAATACAGATGCCACATTAGCTATAGGCATAAATTTCTATTAGCACAAATGAGTGGAGCTTGCAGAGTCCTGTGTTTTACTTTCCCTTTTGCCAGTCCTGACAGATTGACTTGGCAGCATGATATAGTATGGAGAAGTTTGCTTACTCTATGAGTAACATTAATAAAAAGTAGAATTTGAGGTGATCAGTAGGGCACTACACCTGAATGTAATCTGCACAAGGTCAAGTGATGCAGTGTCAAAGGTAGTGACTATGACAGTATCTGGTAGCTGTTCATACAGATTGAAGTATTTATTATTCATATTTTACATAAAACCTGAATTATTCCAGGTCATGTAGCAGTCAGACTAGTAAAGACATTTTCTTAATGTTTAAGGAGGAAGGTGAGGTGTTCAACTCAGTTAACTTTACCAGCTCCAAGGTTATATGTTTTATGTAAACATGTTGCTTTGTCTGTAGTCAGTGAAAAACTATGGGCAGATTCAAAGCACTGTTCATCCCCTCTGTCTCCCAGCAGATGCTTTAAGGTGCTTTTTTCTTTCACTGACATGAGAGGGAGCCTTGCTCACCAGTCAACAGTAGACACTTTGTTTTTTACATCTAATTCAGCTACATGATTCTTGTCTGTAACAACTGACTTGAGTAAAGGTCAGAGACTTCAGTCATCTGTACAGCAGCCTAACAAACTCTCCTTGTGATTTGGAGCTAGACATCTGAGCAGGTATTTTCAAAATTAGTAGTTCTCGTTAAATGTCTGGCTCATGTCCACCTTCCATCTCCTCCTCCAGGAAATATTACTTCCCAGCCTCTTAGATATATGTAAAATTAATGAATAACTGCAAACTAAAATAGTGCACTAGGATTGATGTTTATTCAGCTTCAAGTGGAACCAAAGTGTTTCTGAAGGAAAAAAAAAAAAAAAAAGCTCGAGTAAAATTATTTATAGCACAAATACACAGCAGTTCCTTGAGACTAATATTTCATGGTGGGTAGGGAACTCTTACAGCTGTATAATTTCCAATAAGTCATTTTCTTAGTCTTGTACCCTACCTTTCTGGCATACCAATGAACATCAGGAGAGCTTATGAGGCTTTCAGGTTAGAGTTAACAATAAAACCAGTAATTTTCTCGCAGATGTGTTTAGTGTACTGATGTTATTAGTCTCATGTCTGCTAGCCTCTGGACATTTTCCTTCCCAAGACCATCATCAAAACTAACTCTGGATGTGACTGTGTAATGAGAAATAAAATACCAGTAGGAAAACAAAACAACAAAAAAACCCCCATTAAAATCTGACAGCCATGTAGTATCAGTACTACATCGTGTGAAGAATAAAGACACCAGCCCCCATTTCAGCCTTATTCATAGTGCCAGCTCTTTTCCTCCATATTCTTTTATTCAAGAATTTTCCACTACTAGGCTACAGCAATTAAAGTTTAATTACGGCATGAAATTCTCACTGTTAGGGAGTCTGGATGTCTGGTTCTTCCTCCCTGGGTAACCTTTCATCAGTGTTAGGGAAACCAGCACAGCTTCCAGTGAATGCAGAAGTGAACATGTATGGTCAAAACAATTCCTGCACAGGCTGTTTGAAAGGTATCCCAGCAGTTCTGATGACATGATTTGTTACCCTTCAAATTGCCCTGTTCCACTCTCAGTGCTTCTCTCCACTACCACACTCATGCACTCCCAGATAAACAGCCCGTCCCTGTTTATTCTTTTCCCACCAGCTGTAACGTTGCTGATTTTACATCCTTATTCAGTATTTATAATAAGGTTGTCCTAATAATTTCTGCCTTGGTCAGTAGTGCTGGTAGCCCTGTTTGTTCTGTTTCTTGGATTGCTCTCTTGTTAGTGTAGCCTCAAGTCAAGGCGAACCATCTGCATATGGCAGGATTGCAAATTTTGCAATTTGTTATGTCTGGTAATTTCACACATTGTTATCTTTCTATAGTTCATGTTTGATGGTTTGCACACATAACCAGTGATGCCTTAGGTTTTAACTTTTATATTTTTCAAATCCTGTACTGCCCAGTGTGTAACTCTGCAGTTTCTTATAGCCTGTTCACTTCTGCTCTCTTGTACTGGGCAGACATAACAAAGCCTCTCCAGGCCTGCTCTTCAAGGACACCCAGACTGTCCTAGGCCCAAAAAGTATAAACCAAAGAGCCTCTAAGGGGGAACAAGCTGAGGGGAATTACATCATTAAACTGAAGCTTTAATTGGAGAATTAACCCTGATATGCAAATGAACCAAACCTATAAAGTGTGAAGAACTTGTGACCTGTCGTCCATCTCGGGATCCATCTTGGCAGCAGCCTCTGGCTCCCCAGGGGTACATTTGAAGGACCTTCAAATACATTGCCACCTTTATTCCCTTACTCCTGTCTAGTGTCTGCTTCTAGGAGGCATCTTAAGGCATCACCAGAAGCCAACTTGGTGAAACTGCTGGTTGGAAGCACCTTTTTCATCTGCTTGGTCTGAATGACCAGAGACAGCCTCCGTGGCCAGCGATGGCCTGCATGGCCATAGAACTTGAGGGAAACATCCTGCCTCATCTGTTGCTTTCTGTCTGTCCTTCCCTCTTAAAATATAAATACCACAAAATACATGCACGTGGTCCGGCCTGCTCCTGCATCTTCTGGCATGTTGCTCTGTATTTCTGATGTTTTCCTTGGCTGCCTTATGTGGTGGAATGATCATTAACCCTTCTGTCCTGGACCAGACAATGGCCTGCTCTCTGGTGACTTCCTCCATTCTCTGGCCTCTGAGCCGTGTGGAGAAGCTGCCCAGAAGGGATCAGTGCCAGCTGTCTTCCTGGAGGTCGTTCGTCTTCCATTTGTCCAGATTACCTCTGTGACAGTGAAAACTGATTGAGTGGGAATGGGAATGACTGCATTAAAGGGATCTGAGAGCTATGCCAGATTTTTAATGGGAAAGTTTTTCTCTTCCACTGGCTAGAAAAGAACAGAATAGTTCAGTTGCTGTATACTCCACCCACCCAGCTGTAGTGGGTTGACTCCAATTGGATGCCAGACACCCACCAAAGCCTCTCTATCACTCCCCTCTACAGCTGGTCAAGGGGTAGAAAACAAAACAAAGGGATAAGAGATAAGGACAGAGAGAAATCACCCACCAAATACCATCACAGGCAAAGCAGATTCTAATTAGAGATATGAACTGAATTTATTACTAACAAAATCAGAGCAGGATAATGAGAAGTAAAATAAGACCTTAAAAACACCTTTCCCCCACTCCTCCCTGCTTCACAAGCTCTACCTCCTCCACCCCACTGGCACAGGGAGATGGGGAAGGGGGATAATGGTAAGTTCATGACAGGTTGTTTCTGCTGCTGCTCAGGGAGAGGAGTCCTTCCCCTCCTCCAGCCTGGGATTCTTCCCATAGGAGACAGTTCTCCATGAACTTCTCCAGCTGAAGTCCATCCTGTGGACAGCAGTTCTCCACAGACTGCTGCAGCATGGGACAGTCTTCCACCGGGTGCTGTCCTTCAGGGACAGGCTGCTCCAGCATGGTTCCCCCACAGAGTGACAAGTCCTACGAGGACACTGCTCCATTGTGGGTTCCTCTCTCCATAGGTTTGCAGCTCCCTGCCAGGACCCTGCTCCAGCAGGGGCCTCCCACAGGTTCACAGCCTCCTCTCAGGTGCCCACCTGCTCCTCAAGGGCTGCGGGTGGATCTCTGCACCCCTGTGGATGTCCATGGGCTGCAGGGCAATGTCAGCTCCAGTGCCTGGAGCATCTCCTGTCCCTCCTTTCCACAGACCTTGTTGTGTGCAGGGCTGTTCCTCTCACATATTCTCACCCTGCTATTCTCTGGCAGCAATTACAACTGTGCAAAACCCTTTTTTAAATTCTTCTTAAATATGTTATCCCAGAGGCATTATCACTTGCTCCAGGAACTTCTGGATGGTGCAGACTTGGCTGGCAGTGAGTCCATCCTGGAATCGGCTGCATTGGCTCTGCCAAACATGGGGGAAACTTCTGGAAGCTTCTTACAGAAACCACCCATGTAGCGCCCTGCTACTTAAACCTGGCCATGCAAACCCAAAGCATCAGCTTAATTCAGGATAACATTTTGAAGGCAACCTGCCAGCATACAAGGTTGCCTACAGAAGTTTCCTTTTAATACAGAGATAAAATAAATACTTCGGTGTCACAATGGAACTGCATCTTGTAGGTTTTCACAGTTGTTTGCTAGGGAACAGCAGGAAGAAGGGGGTAAGTGCCTTGTCTAGTCCCTAAAGTAGTTGCTGCTGCTGTTACCACTCATCTATGGTGTATCTTCCTCTTTGGGCTTACACATGAGCTGGCAGGGTGTTGGAGGCTATTTATTCCTGAGGCAAAAGAAGGGAAACCCAATCATGGGGCAGAATTCGAGACTAAGTCAAATGACTGTATCTCGTTTCATCATCCATCTACTATCAGCTTACATTTCCCTGCCATCAGACCATCATGTCACCATGCAGTCTGAGACAGCACCTGCAAACCAATCAAGTAAAAATATAATGAGGAGGACTTAAATTAAGTTTCTCTATCCACAAAAAAAAAAAATCTCCTTCTACATACAGGTGGCTCTTGATGCATCACAAGACTTATCCTCATGCTGTGTAATGAGAACTGTGCAGTAGTTTCTCTGGTGAAAAAAGAATTTGCACCTTGAGCCTCCTGTTTTGTTTTTTATTGACACTTTAGTAGGACAGTAGGTAATACTGAAGATAAAGGGATGAACCTTTGTGGTCAGGTTTGAACTAAATCCAGTGTTTAAATTACTGTAGGGTTTTCTTTATTTTTGGCACAATCCACCTCTTCTGGAAATGGCAATCCACGGCAAGCCAGTCATACTGCCACAATAACAAGATTTCTGTTTTGGTACAATAGGAAAGGTGAGCAGAGATTGTCCTTTAAGCTGTCCTTCTAGGTAAAAACAGCCCCCCATCAAACACAGCTCAGACCACGACTTCATCAAAGAGAGAGATTTAACAAATCATTTGGCAAATATATTTAAACAACACAAAATATGACTTTCAGATCACTTCATTATGGGTTATTTGTTTAACTGTAGCTTGTCTACCCTGACTCAATAACAATTATGTTTCTGTAAAATATTTTGCTTTCCATACAAATTGCTGAAAAGAATTTTCAAAATATCAGTATGATAAGCACTTAGTATTTGTAGGATCTTCTGAAAAGCCCATCTGCTATGCAAATTAATACCTAAGAGTAATTTCTGAATGGGGTTTCATAAAGGCATGGTTCAGAAAAACAGTTAGCATATGTTTACCTTTCAGTGATTTCTTTAAAATACAGACTTTGAATACTTTATACAATGAGCAGTGATTTCCCGAGGTGAGGTTGTACTCATTACAACTAGTAATATCAGTGTATTGTTTGCTTATTAACGGATTTGAATTTTATTTGCTCATTCCTCCACCAGATTCAATATTCGGTGATGGGAAACACATTAATTTGTTCAATTATTCATGAAGAGTGTTATACATGGTTGTGTTATTCCCCACGCCGTGGGAGGAGGTGACTCTTTGTCTCAGTTGCTTTCAGGAGCACGTTTCCCCAGCTGAGTCTCTCTGTCCTGTTGCCTAGTGCACCTGGTGGACATCTGGAATGTGATAGAAGCCTTGCGGGAAAACGCCCTGAACAACCTGGACCCCAGCATCGAGCTGAACGTGGCTCGCCTGGAAGCCGTGATTTCAACCATCTTCTACCAGCTCAACAAGAGGATGCCAACAACCCATCAGATCAATGTGGAGCAATCCATCAGCTTGCTGCTCAACTTCCTGCTAGCGGCCTTTGATCCGTAAGTCTGCCTTCCTTCCCTCCTCTCCTGACTGCTGAAAGGATTTTACTTCCTCCAGAAATATCTCTGGAAAACAATTGAGCAGGCTCAATTCTGTCCCAGATAATGAGCATGTGAATAGTGCTAACTAGGGAGACAACCTAAATTGAGGGCCTCTGCTTTCCTTTCTTTCGAGCCAAATTCAGCACAACTGTGTTTTCATCCAGCTACTCAGATTTGTTCCAGTTTATATCAAAGAAGAATTATCTACAGAAACAAATTCACATGCACTTCTAATTTGGCTTGTTGTTTATTGACACACCAGTGGCTGACACCACTGCAATGCCTCTGCAGCAGTGCCATGGGTTAATAGCTCATTATTTTGAAAGAGCTCATTTCCCTGCAAGTTCTTGCAGCTGTAAGCAATTTTTTTTCTGGCTCATGCCAGTGCAGCATGATTTTGAGACCATGACAGAAATAGGATTAAAGACCTGGAGGTGATGAAATTCATGTTGTTTATTTGCTGCATGGGACTCCTATTACAAAAAGAACAAGTTTGAGATAGAGCATATTCTGTGTATACCTATTACCGTTTCTGAATATGTAGTTGGCAACCTGTACTGCAATATTTGCAGTCCTCACAACTGAGTTATTGGAGAACAGTGGTTAAGTCTGACAGATGCAGATGTTGTCGCTTTATGGCTTATTTTTTGAAAATTCACCAGCAGAAGACACTGGCCATTAAGCATTAAAATAAGGATGCTTTCCCTCTTTCTTCCCAGTCCTCTCTTGCTGGCCTGGTACTGGGTGTCATTGAGCACCTCTCAGTGCCAGACCAGCCAGTGCCTCAGTCACCATGGCAACGAGGAGAAAAAGTAGATGTTCCACATGAGAAGGCTGCACTCAACCTCCAGCCCCTCTGAGGGGAAGAAAAGAATCCATTGTGAAACCATAGCCTTCAGGAATATTTTCCTCCCCTCAAGGGCAATAGAAGAAGGAACAGGCATTTTAATTCATACCATTATGGCTGTGACAAGAACACTGAGGGCTGTGGCCAGATGCATTTATTGGTGCATGCCACAAGTAAACTGCTTCCTGGCTGGTAATCACAGGGAAAGACTCTGGAGTATGGAAGCAAGACCTGTGATAATGTGCTTATTTTGTAGTTCACTGTAAAGGGCTAAAGATCTCAGCTACACAGCACAGCTACTTGCAGCAAAATGGAGTAGAGGAATTTAGTCACCTGGAGGGAATCAGAGAATGTTTTTAAGGGGGTGAAAGCATCCCATGTGCTGATCCCTGAAAGTATCTCATATGCTGTGTTTCATGACCTGTTTCTGGGCTCCCATCAGGCCCCTCCCAGGGGTGAGGAAGCTGTGACCCTCACTCCATTTGTCAAGCAGCAGCTCAGTCTGTTGTGCTGCCTCTGAGTGGAGTGCATGGGATGCACTTCCCAGAAGGGCAGAGACACCCAAGGAATCCCTAGTAAGAGGCTCTCAGCTCTGGGGTCAGAGATAGGGACTAGCTGCTTATCACCCCATAATAAATACACCAAACATATGAGATGAGGTTCAGATGCAATCTGAGATACCTAAGTTCAGGCTTCATGCAGATACATGTCAGCTAGATCCCTCTGTACCGTAATGCAAGTCTAGACACCTTTCACAAATACAGACATACCAGCTAAGCATCTGATTCTCAAAATGTGCCCTACCCTCTAGTATGACTCATGTTATTGAAGTTTTGGGTTGAATATTGGTTTAATAACCACTCAGGTTTCCTGGTTTCTGGGAGGTTTCCCACCAGGAGGGAGGTGGCTCTAGATGCTATGTGGACAGTGTGAGAGCTTCTGGAGTCTAACCAGAGCTGCTGCCTCTGCTTCCCATTCTGCTCCTTTCCCTCCCCTCCAGTGCAGCAGAAAGATCATTCTCTGCTGAAAGTTAGAAGTTGGTGGAAGGAGGGGCAAGGTTTTTTCTTGTGGTCTCATGTCCAGAGAAAAGCATCGCTCTGCCTGCCATCCAGGGGGATTCAGCACACCAGAGAAGCGGGCCCATGGGAATCCTCTCAGGAAGTTTAACAAGGCCAAGTACAAGGTGCTGCAGGTCCAGAGAAGGTGGTGCAGTTTCTCATGTCCCGTTTAAAATCCAAAGAAAGTGGAGAAATGGACCTAACATATATGGAAGGACCACAAGGGACAAGTCATTTCATGTTTTAAAATCTATTAAGCCTGCCACTGTCTCATTTATTTAGTTCTGTTTAATAGATACGTTGCTGTTTGTGTACTGTGCTGGCTGAAGAGCCTCCAAACTTTAAACAGAGCCCCTTCCTTCATTTACAGCCTCCTGAAAACCTGGAAGGTTTCTCTGCCCTCTGGCAAGGAGTGTTTCCCTAGGCCTGCAGTACAGATGTCTTCTCAGGAGCTAAAACTTGGCTAGCAAAACATAAAAGGAACCACAGTGTATTGCCATGGCATCTGGGCCAACTTGGCCACTGCTGTGCTGAGCTTACATCCTGACTTTTTATGGTTTTTTCATGGCCTTGAGGATTCATTAGGCCTACAGATAATTATATTTCTCTGCTGCTCAACCCTGAAGGGAGGAAAAGTGGGGAAAATTATAGTGTATAGAATTTCACGTGACACTCTGTGTGATAATCCTTCATGCTGCTAAAACTAAACTGAAGTGCAACCTTATAAAACTGTAAGCCAACAAATTCAAAATTCACAAACAGAAATACTTCTCCAATTAACTTATCATTAGTGTGTGGAAGTCAGCATCAGGTGGTAGATGACCCTGACAGACCAAAACCAGTGAGCAGAATGAGGTGGTCAGACTTTGAAAAATCTAGACAGAAACATGCCTGATCTACATTTTTAACTACAGATTAAAATTGGGCAGTAATTTTTGCTTCAAGGCCTAAGGTGACTAACTGGCTTTATGAAATAACAGCACATTTCCTTCACTGGCACGCAAGTACTACATAAGTTGACAAGTTCAAACCTCCCTGAAAAATTCATCCCAGGCTGGTGTCAAAGCCTAGGCAGCGAGGTGGAATGTCAGCCTCATTCAGTCGAGTCGTTCCCCAAAAAGCTCCTTTTAAACAGACTCTGAAATATTCTGTTCTAGATCAGCTCCAGCTATTCCTGCTGCAAAGTTTAACTGATAAGAAAACAGCTGAATTTTCTGTGTTCCTTGACATACCCTTTCCTATGGAGCTGTGGGCCCTGGGCTGTGAAACAGACCCTGTCTGGTTGGGGGAGGCTTGACTTCTATAGAGAAAAGAGGAAATATTCATGCCCTTGTTTAATCAAATGAACGTTTGAATTGTACTGATTTCAGTACATAAAGATGATCAATACCTATTTTGGAAATACAACTTCTTGTTCATCCATCTTTTCAGAGCAGTAAAGTGTTTAATTCCCTCTCTTCTCCACCTTTGCTATTCATTGAAAGCCACAGAAGCATTTACAAAGGAAGTCCAGCAAAAAAAATGCATTTCAGAGATTTGGACATCATGCATTTTGCTCTTCTACATGAAAGATTTCTGCTCAATGTCAATAAAATTTGGTCTCTGAAACCTCTTTGTGAAAATGCGAATTTGTAATTACAGCCTCTGACATTTCTTGACTGCCTTGATTACAGTGGGTAGTAACCAATAGCTGAAGAAATTTTGTTACTTTTGCAAAAAATACCTCAAAGTATTAGGGGAGCACTGCTTAAGCCTCATTAATGAGAAGAATCATATTTTCTCAATGTCCTTTTCATGGGGCACATTTGCTGTTTCTAAAGATGTTATTTCTTGATAGCTTTCCCCACCATATGGCTGTCTCAGTATGGGTGTTGCTAGAGATCCTGACAAATGACAGTGTCATCTATTTGGTACCACTCTCCTTGGTGAGCCAAAAGGCAAAATCAGGCCCTGGAGCTGGACTCAGCCTTGTATGGTCTGTGGGTTTTGTCAGGCAGTCTGTGGGGTTTCCTTCCTCTGGGGACAGGCTGTCTCTCTCTGCAGCTATGCAGTGGAAGAAGAAGCCTTCAGCTGTGCTCTGGTTTCTAAAAGCATGTATTATTTTTTGCCCTTTTTTCCCCAAGCAGCAGGAGATAACCTTCAACCCTGGCCATCAATCCCTTTCCTAAGTACTCCGTCCTGTACTGTTGCTAAGTGCACATCAGCTTCAAGGTTTGCTTTTGACATCATTTATGCTTCTAGTGCTTTTCTTGCTGAAGAGTAACCTCAGCAAGAGAGGTGCAATATGAAATCAAAATATTTTCCATCCTCTCCTACTTCCACTAGTAAAATTTATTTCTCTTTCCATTAGCCAGCCCGAAGCTGCTTTCAGGGAGCGCCGACTTCTACCGAGATCTTCCCGCTGCTGTGAGCCACTGCTTCAGCATTTGCTTTTGCACAGCAAACACTGTGAGGCCTCCAGTGCTGCCAGTCAAGGGCATCTGTAGTGCTTAGACATAGCTTAGGGCACCTCTGCATCCAAATGATCCTGGCGAGTCTCAGGCCCCATTACCCTGTCTGGTCATCAGTCATATGCATCTAAATATGCATGTGTCTGTATGCACACACACGGACATACATATTTGGAGGGCAAATTGGGTTCATACTGGCTCTCGTGATGCTGTTAGGAATACAGATGTCCAATACAAAATACAGTGTCAAAACTAATCAACTCCAATGAAGGGATTGAAGAGATAAATGATATCTCTTATTTTTCTGTTCCTCTGTTCCATAACCGTTTGAGTATGGGAAAAGCCAATGGCTCTAGGGTGGAAAGCTGAAGCCAAGTTGATATGTGTCTGGCATGCAAGAATATAATCCTATTAGTAAATGTAACTAAACCTCCTGGGAAAAATAATCTAAATCTGAAGCACTTCCACATGAGCTTTTTTTTAATCTCTAAATCTTCCATTGCTTCTTAATAATGTCATTGCTTCTACTTAACGGGTTTTTTTTCAGTATTACAACTCTTTTAAAGGCAGATGGAAGCCTCATGTTGAAACAGTGCAGAAAAATTCCTAAGGGTCTAAAGGGTAGCATGCACAAAAAGAATATAAAAGGACCACATTCTCAGCCATAGCAATGCTGAGTCTGGTTTACACAAATCAGAATCCAATCAACAAAGGATGGGAATACAGAAGTCTGGAAATTACTATGCTGTGATTTTGATCTTATGAAGCCAGTCAAAAGGAAATCAATGTAATGAAAAAGAGTGCACAAAAGTATTGAAGAACACAGTAAATACTTCTTTCTTAAATACTGAAGTAGGGAATTTCTTACTTTTTGCCTGTATTTGTAGTTGATTTCCTGGCAAAAAGCAGAATTTTAAATGAGTGTAATGGATAATTAGAATTAATAATTAGAATGATGGGTTACACTAATGTAGAACTAAATCCAATTCAGTGCACTTTAATGATTATTACCTAGTCAAGCTTAGGGAAATAACTCATTTTCTAAAGTCTGACTGACATAATGAATGTAGCAGTGAAGTATGCAGCATGCATCAATGTACAGATATGAATATACCATTCATGTCTGTCTTACATGTCTATGTTACTGCATTATTCTACTTTGGGATTAGCAGAGAAAGAGGCATAGTCACAGGCTCTGTTGTCCTTCCAGAATCAGTTCATCCTTTAGTTCTGATCAGGCACAATTTTCTTCCTTAAAATTATGAGTGACAGTGACCAGGGTAATTTTAAAAATATTGGTAAAGAGCTAAATTTCTATATACTGCTGTTGCCAGTGCAGTTAGACCATCTTACCTAGGACGTGATTGTATACATTAAACAGGAAATCCCTTATAAACATTGTGTTCCTTCGTAGAGTCGACTGAAGATCACAGAAACTCCCATTTCCAAAAACTTACACAGAACTTTATTATGTAGCCTTGTCATTGGTCCTGTCAGCAGAATTTAGAAGGAAACATGACTGCCATTTTGCTAAGCTCAGAAATATTGGTTGTCTCTTTTGTAAAGCATGATGATGTGTTCTCACTGATGTCATTAATTAATATCATTAATTCATGTGGGAAGCTATTAAAGTAATGCCAAGGAGTTTGGATGACAGGTACAAGTCGCTCCAGTGCAACTTTGGGCTCCTACTGCCTGTACTGGTTTGAAAACAAACCAGTGGGAGGTCACAAGTCAGGATTGAAATTAATAGAAAAAAGTAGAAACAAGCAAAATAATATAAGGAAAAAGCACTGACAAAGTCAGATACAACCTGATACCCTGTTAGGGTGGTCACAGCAGTCCAAATGAAGGGATCCAGTTGAAGTGATGATCCAATTGAAGGTCCAGTCTCCAGCTGACAGTCCATGGTGGCTCTTGTCCTCTGGTCACCCAGCAGACAGGGCTGAGGCCAGGCAGTTCTAAGGGCAGCTTATATCCAGGTGGGAATGCCCGGCTCCCCACTCCTGGGTGGAGCATCTCACAATAGGATGAGATAAGTCCATGAGTCATGTGGTGGTTTCTTGATGGCCCATTGTCTGTTATCAGGGGTGGGTCGTTAGCAGGTGATAACAGCTAATGACCCACAGCTGGTGGTAATAGAACACTTAAATACATCTATTGTAACCTAGGACACTGCCTCATGTAAGATTCAGAGAATTCCAAGAGAAAGCACATTTCACCATTTAGGTGTCAAGAAAATTAACATGAAGAAGCAGATGAACTTAGGAGCGCGTGTCTATCCTCATCTTTGGAAAGAGGCTGAGCACTAAACTGGGGCTGATAGGTGTTTTAGGGGCTAAGTGTGCCATGCAGTGTGAGAAGTCGTTTCATTCATGCACCTCAAATAAACCAGGGGTTCTGTGATGGCATGTGGTCATTGGGGACCGTCATGGCTGCAGAAGGAGAATGAATATCGTTTAAAAGGCAATTGTAGGACTTACTGACAGGTACAGATGATGTTTGTGCAATGATGTGAGCCCTTTCTTATTTTTCACTTGTGTTCCCAGTGTTGATTTTTTTCACTTACTTGCAATCTGCTAGGTCCAAAAGATTCCCAGAGCACTGAGGGTAGGGAAACCATAAGTGTGATAGGTGTCTCCTGGTGCTACAAATAGCAGTAATAATTATCACTGTGATGTACAATGAGATAAACAGTTTAACAGTCAGCTTCATATGTGTAATAAATCTGCTCTGAGGTCTTTACAGAACAGTGTACTGATGTGTGTTCCCACAAAACAAACATTCTTTTTAAAGTTCTTATTTCTCCGTGTGTCAATCCTGATATATTGTCCATTACAGTAAGTGATGTCAGAAAATGCATTTTAATTGAACAGATTCTCATAAAATGGACATATAAAATACGTCTACTTTCTACTTTTGAACAGGGAAGGACATGGTAAAATTTCCGTTTTTGCTGTCAAAATGGCCTTGGCAACTCTTTGTGGAGGAAAAATCATGGACAAATTAAGATGTAAGTGACGTTTTTTGCCTGTTGAAAATTGTTATTGTTGGCAAAATAAGAGTACAGGTAGAAAAGGGTACTAGGGATTTAGAATAAGTTACAGTTTCATGGCTGGGTTTGGGAGTTGCACCATGTATATCTCCAAGTAAATCCCACTAAATGTTTGGTTGAACTTTACACTGAGTGTTTTCAAGACAAATTGCATACATTGAGGTTCTTATTGGTGGATTTTAGTTTTTCCATTGGGGTTATTGAATTTGGATTACACATAAGTACGTCAACATTATGAAGCATCATTTAACAATTTCTTCTGATTGTTTTTTAATAACATCTATATATTTTCATACCTAGAAGAATAATACACTTATGTACTATTTATATATTTTTCCACAGGGCATTCTTATGCCATGTATTTTGGTGAACAGATTTCTCATTTCACAAGATTTATTTCCAGTTCCCCTATAGCAAAGGCATAGTTTGCTTGTAGCTGCAGTGGAAGACTTTCTGTTTAGTGAAACAATGTCTGAGCTCGGTTCAGAACACCATTTTCCAAACTTTTTGACCAAAAAACCTTCAGTTTCTGCTGAGCCTTCTACCTCAGCCCAAGAAAACTGAGTCTAAAAATTACTGTTGATTAGAGTAGACAAGTAGAAATCCCAGGTGTTGATTTCGTCTTCCAGACTTGGTGCCATTTTTTAATACATTATTTCTATGTAGAAACTCAAATAAAGACTGAACTAAAGTTATAAATTGAGCACCACTTGTTCCCTAAGCTGCTTTAAGAATAGGAACTGGGTGCATCCAGTAGAAGGCTGCAGTACAGTGATGATTTTTTGGGTCAGCAGTCCCAGAGACCTGTTGTCAGAATTTCCCTTCCAGATTCCTGAGATGAAGCAGCTGACATGACAGCCTGAAAAACAATAAATGTTCCTTAGTCAGAGATCTCCTGCTAAGCAGAGGATAATTTTAAACAAGCAGAGAAATAAGGGCTGACAAACTGACATCACTGCAATAATAAAAGTGTGATATTTTTATATACGAAGAAATGAAGAAGAGGGAAAACCAATGCATTTGCAGGACCTTCAGTGCTTTGTGTGTCCAAGACAATAATAACTGACTTAATAAACCCGTTGTCAAGATTTTGATTTGACATGGTAGGCAAAAAGCTGATGTAGCATATCTTGTCAAATCAGAGCCTTCTTATCTGATTAAATTACTGCCTCATGCCATGCATCAGACTTTGCTTAAAAATGACCACCTATAAAGAAAAAAAACCAGGAATATTAGTATTAAAATCAGCAATTAATTCCTCTTGTTTTCTATTGAACGTGGTCAGAATTAAAAATGCAGTAATAATGGAGGTTTCCATAAGCCAACCATGTTTAGTACTTGTCTTTCAAATCAGATGATGCTGAACTCAGAGCAAACCTGTAGCTCACACTGAAGTTGCTGTGCTCTTTCCTTGTCTCTTCCCCCCTCAGATATTTTCTCCATGATTTCTGACTCCAGTGGGGTGATGGTTTACGGCAGGTATGACATGTTTCTGCGCGAGGTTCTCAAGCTGCCCACCGCTGTCTTCGAGGGGCCTTCATTTGGTTACACTGAGCAGTCAGCAAAATCCTGTTTCTCACAACAGGTAAATGAAGAGATGCAGGATCTCAATCACCCCTCTGAGCAGGCCAAGACTCTTCCTGTCTTACACCTATGTGCATATTTTCCCTGGAAACACAGGGCTGGATGAGGGGAAGGTCCACTCCACTGATTTCTGGTGTGTAGGTTTGGTGTCTTCAACAGGAAACTGGTCTCTGTAGGTTCCCTATATAACCATGAAGAGAGAGGCTTAGTCAGAAAGTGATTCAGAGCAGGATCTTGACTTACATGTTTCTAAATTAGGGAATCTCCTAATTTAAGCACCTGTTACATATGTACATTTAGGTATTATATATATTTGTACCCCAAGACATGCAGTCCTCCACTCCACTTAGTTGGTGTTGGTATAAGCATACACAAGACTAACTTCTCCATACAAAGCTCAAGTCACACCAAAACAAAAATCAAACTTCAGGTTTTCCCAGTGATAGACACACAAGTTTAAGCATGAGAAGAAAATCACCTTAAAACTTTTTTGTAAATGGGAATCAGTATGTATTAGAAAATCCCTAGTTTCTTACCAGTAACACCAGTGAGATAGGGTCAGGAAAGCAATTAATTTATCCTGAAGAAAATACAAGATTTTTTCACAACTCAGCAGACTTCATAGGTACACTAAATACAGTACATTGGCTTTAGCTAATACTTAATTGGGGCTGGTTGTCCACTTCTTCAGTTAAGAAGGAGAGAATTCATCTGGCTCTTGTCACACATCACACTGTATAATTCCTTAAATATATAGTAGGGGGATATGCTGAAACTGGCACAGTGTTAGAAAAAAAGTTGTATTTTCCTTCTCGTTATCCTTTCATTTACTAACTGAATACTGTTGAACAAGTAAGTTCAATGGAGCAGGAATAGTGTCATTTTCATGCAAAATAGAGTCTCATTTTTTGTATCCTCTGTTCCATCACTAATCAATAGGCACTCTGGTCAACCAAAAGGCATGTTGAAATTCATTTATTGAATCATCTCCCAATTAATTTTAAATGGTAATGTCTGCATATGTGAAACTAGTCTTGTTTCGCAGAGGGAGACTTAAAACAGCACTTCATCTTATGTTGAAGAGTTTACATGGTGAAGTGACTTCTGGTAGTTTTGTGTTAAAATAATGAAAGAGTGCTCTTGCACAGCAACAGGGCATTCAAGCTTTGCATGTTGAACATGCTGTTGTTATAAATGAAAAAGGAATTATGAAAAAAATGTAATCCAGGCCTCATTTTTTATCTCAGTAGCCATCAGAAATGGCAATTACTTTGAGATTGCATCCAGGTGAGTGGACCAGATGCATTAAGGTACCTTTAGAAACAACATCTTCAAGCAGGCATTTGATGGTTTTGTTTACAAGCTCCACTTCGAGCTAACAAGAGTTAAATAGGTAGGTACACAGCAGGTTTACAAAGCTGCTGGTTTGCATCTGGAGGTAGGTAGCCAAGTACTTTGTAAATCTAGTCTAATATTTCACTTAAATTGACTTTATGTAGTTCTCATTACGTCCTCATTAGGGGTGAACCAGAGTTTTGAAATGAGATTCAGAAAACCAGATCTTTATGACACCATGATAAATAGTATTTATAGTCTTAGTCACTCACAAGTCATTCTTTCACCCTCTTATATTGCATGTAGCATTATCAGAAGTTGATACCTTGGAATAAGTTTGGCATTCTCACTTGCTGTTCTCACTATGGATCACTTTTGCTTACCAGAAGCCTTTCAACCCTCTGATATTCTTCAGATTTCAGGGAAAGAAAAAATTGTGGGAATTATCTGCTTATGGTGTCAAATCCATTTCAGTTTACATCTGCAAGGATTTTTCCTATTACAGAAATGTTTTATTATTCCCCATTGTACTGGTTTACTTGATCAAACCATGTATTTTCTTCTGCCTGTGAACCACTGCGAGATTGAATGGCTATTCAAAGTAGAAACAACAATGTTTCTTCATCAGCAAATTTAGGGGACAGAAATGCCTGAGCAAGTGACTTAATGTTTCAGAATACAAATCTGTGGCTCAAAAAGGAGTTTATCATCACCACTTTACCCCATAGGTAGGACTTATGTGGTGTTATACTCTATTTGTATTAAACAGTATTGTTATTATTGTAAAAACCACTTAAAAAAAAAATTACCCTGAGCTAAAAAGATAGACACTAACTTCATTTTCTTAGCACTTGTCTAAGTGTTATTCCACAAACCTAGACTCCATCTGTGTGTAGTGTATATTTAGAAAACAGCTTTCAGTTTCAACTTTCCCAGCAGCTGAAAGAAAATTGCAGGAGGGAAATGTATGGAAATTGCTCTGATGATGTCCTTCTAAGGGACACTGCTTTTTTCTCTAATCCATAAAATCAGTGATCACCAGAGCAGTTTGGCCATAAAGCTGTCACTGAAGCTAAGTTGCCTTATTTGGTGCCAATCAGATTTTAAAGTTACAGCTGCATTCAAAAGCCCACTGCAGAGCTGTTCTTGTCTCCTCATCTGTTTGCTTGTTAGACAAGCTCTGTGTATCCCTTCAAGAGCAGAGGGAAGACCTAAGGCTACTCAACTCTGCAGTGTGGGGCACTGGAGGTCCCTTCTTTTCCTGGGCTTCCTTCCACCTTTTTTCCCCCATGTGCTCTCAGTTCTGCTGCAGACAACACAGACATTTGCTGGCAGCATTGGTCAGCAAAGCCATGCCAAGCATCCACAGCAGAAAAAGAAATCCACATCTCCAAAAGAAAGATCTTTTTCTGTGAGCTGATGCTTACAGCATAGGATGCCTGTTTGGGAAATGGTTCTCCACTCTCCATGGCTGGGAAGATAATTCATGCAACAAGCAGGTGGTTGAAAGTGTTGGACTGGACTTTCACACTGCAGTTATTGTGGGAAAAGGTAGTATTCCAGTGAGATTTGGAGCTCATATTCTGGCTATTTCTGGTCATTAAAGAATCAAGTCCATTTTCACAGTAGCCTGAGGTACTTTCTCCTAGGGACAAACATCTCTGTGTCTTTCCAAATGCCTTGCAGTATCTCATCCCTGAGACTGTTGCAGTGTGAGATGTTTTCCATTGATCACTAAGTGTATAAGAGAAGTCATGCTTTTATTTACATCTGGTGGTAATTGTGTATAAATGGAGCACAGATACTCCATCTGGAAATCTCAGCTCTTAAAAGAATTCCACAACACACAGAGATGATACATGTCACTGCATAACTGCTGCTTTGCCTCCTCATGGGGTAACCACAGTTCTTTAGCAAGTTAAAGCAGCAGCTTATGCAATCAGAAATGAAAATTCAGCCATCCCTTTGGATATGAGGATACTACTTAAATATGTATGTCTATAAAATATATCTGCATGTATTCTCAGCAGGGCTCGATATTTTTGCATCTTAAATTTTATTTAAGGAAGGCTCAGTTGCTGATTGGAAAAACAAATGAACTAAAATTTGTGATGACTTTTTCCAGACACCTAAGAAATTTAAGGCCCTAGACTGCATTTTTAAAATCAACAGGGATATCTTAGAGTTTAAATCTCTTCAAAATTTAAAGGGGCATAGATCTCCAAGTGCTTAAAGGCATGAAGAGGTTAGGAACAGTTGCAGTCCCTGAGTATATGCAAATATGACATCCCACAATCACAGTTCACCCATAACTAGTTGACATTTCTCCTCAGACAAGCATAGTTTCTTAAATTACAGTAACAAATTGCCTGTGCTGGTCTCTCCTTACCCTGTATTTCTTTTGGATTTGTACTCCCTTGCCAGTATTTTCTTTCATTTTCTTTTTTGGAGTACTATCAGCAGTGATTTTTCATTTGAAAATTGGTCATACACAGTGATACCCTACATGCACTTGTACTTGTCACACAGTACTCAAAACAGACAAGAACATGCAGGGTTGAATAGCATCCTTAACCGCAAAGCATCTTCAGGCAGTGACTCTAGAACTAGAGAGTCTGGAAGTGAGTGGGAGCTAAGTGTCTCCAACCCAGCCTTGTGAGAATGTCTGCTAGTCATCAGTTGTATCATTGTACCTACTAAAAACAGTCTGGAAAAGCTCTGCTAGTATCACTTGTTCTTTTTAGTAAATCAGGCCTACAGGAAAACAGTGTTTGAAACTTATTCCCAAGTGTTTCTGTAGAGACAAAATAAAGTAATTTTGAGATGTCTAATTACTGATTTTTTTGTGCATGTTTGTTTGCTTGTTTGAGCAGAAAAAGGTCACATTAAACACTTTCTTGGATACTCTCATGTCTGATCCCCCGCCACAGTGTCTAGTGTGGTTACCACTTCTGCATCGACTGGCAAATGTTGAAAATGGTAAGTAAAGACAGGCTGCCAAACACAGTTACAAGAATAAACTTTGGTGTGATGATTTTCACACTCCGTAGATGGTTTTGTACTGGGTTCATTGAGTCCATGGGCTATTTTTACAGTGACTGGTAAAATATTTGGAGAAGTCTGTTGGTCATTCAGCCAGGAACATGGGTTAAATTTTGCTGTGTTCAGGAAGTTAACCTGATTGTGTCTCCTCCTGTGCTCTGGATAAGCAAAGAGCAATAGGACTTCATCCATTGACACACTCATATTTGGTAAATTATCAAGACCACAACTTTTATTAGCTATGACATATGGCAGCAGAGAGGGAACAGCTTGGCAGTTTCCATTCATGCAGTATTCTCGGCAGGAGATGTCCAGTGCAGTGCAAAACACCAGCCAAAAGGTCCTTAGGAAGGATCTCCTCCTAAGTCTACACTGCCAGACCATATCCTCTGAAGAGGAAGTTTCATGTGGATGGTGTGCACCCACCTTTGGTGATTAAAGGAAAAGGAAGAAAAGTTGTGTGCGTTCTTGTACAAAACAAGTCTCTCTTCCACTGAAAGGCACCAAGGTGGGTGAGGTGATATTCCCAAGTCCTTTCTGGCTACAGAGCAACCTATCTATCCCGTCTTCCTCAAGCTCTTGTCATCCATCCCTGTCCCTCACCAGCTTCACAGTGTTTACTAGCCTAGAGCAGTAACCCTTCCTGCTGCAAAATTCTGGCAAGGAATTAAACCCCTGACATATTCAGCACTGATCCAAATTCTCCCAGACTGAACCTTATGACAGAAAGGCAGAAGGTGCCTGGGAACAAGGGGATGTTCAGTACCCTGTGGTAAATTGGGTACATGCTGTAGCAAGGAAAGAGGAACAGAAATAGCCCTATTTCCCAGAAAGTGCTTCAAAATATCTCAGTTGGTGCTTTAGAGTCCTCTTATGAGTGACTTGCATCCTTGCCAGTTTCTGCTTCCAAACAGAGAACTGGACCACACAGGTCCTTTCAGTGGCCAGCTTTCCAAATCTGGGCATCCAAAGCCAAGTGTTCAGCTCCATATGCAGGTACCTAAATGACACCACTGGTACAGATGAGACAGCAGTAATTAAGGGAAATAACGTGTCTAAGTATACTCTCATCCTTTCAGTAGTCATACAGCTGAGTTTGACTTTTCCTCCAAGGTGCCTCACTTCAGCTCCTTAAAGCACAATGAAACATTCAGCTTTGCCCAGTAGTGCAGCAGCAGTGGATTTTATACATATTCATTTCCTCTGTCATAGAACAGTCTGGGTTGAAAGGGATCTTAAAGATGATTCAGTTCCAGTCCCCTGACAGGGACACCTTCCACTAGACCAAGTTGCTCAAATCCCCATCCATGCTGGTCTTGAGCACTTCCAGTGATGGGTCATCTACAACTTCTCTGGGCAACATGTTCTGGTGCTTCACCACCCTCACAGTGTATCACAGGGTATCTGCAATGGGTGGATATTAGTTTTTTCCAAATATCTAACCTAAACCTACTATCTTTCCATTTAAAGTCATTCCCACTTGTCCTGTCACTACATGCCCTTGTCAGAAGTCCCTCCCCAGCTCTCTTGTAGCCCCTTCAAGTTCTGGAAGGCTGCTCTAAGGACTCTTTGGAGCTTTCTCTTCTCCAGGCTGAACAACTCTCTCAGCCTGTCTTCATAGGAGAGCCCTCATCTTCGTGTCTGTTCTCTGGACTCATATCATGTATTCTGTTAGACACTGAACACACTTTTTGCTGCTGTGAGCAGGAGGTGCAGATATCAGCTCAGAAGTGAAGAAGGGTTTGGTGCCCAGTGTAGGAAGTGTTGCCCATGGCTCAGCACAGGTTGCTGTATTTGCACGGGTCAGAGCTGTCAGCAGCATCCAATGCTGCAGATTGCTTTAAACAAATAAGGGAACACTCTTCAGTTTGGGCCTTTGTCCATAAAATTTTGCTGGGTGTTTCTTTGTTTTGGTTTATGGCTCACCATTTCTTTCTCCCACACAGTCTTCCACCCCGTCGAGTGTTCCTACTGCCACAGTGAGAGCATGATGGGGTTTCGCTACCGCTGCCAGCAGTGTCACAATTACCAGCTCTGTCAGGACTGCTTCTGGAGGGGCCATGCCAGCGGTTCCCACAGCAACCAGCACCAAATGAAAGAGTACACGTCATGGGTAAGGGAAGGCTCCTGCCTCGCTGCAGACTGCTCTGCCCTCCAGCCATCGGAGAAGCCCCAGCCACAGCTCTGGGCAGCTGTCTGGCTCAGGGGAGCTGGGAGCCAGGCTGGCACTTTGGATTAGTGACCCTGTCTGGGAGGCTCTGGCCCTGGGAGCCATCAGGAGAGCGTGGAGGTGGGAATGGTCTTTTCAGGGTGAGGATCTGGGGCGCCTGTGTCAGTGTGTGCCGCGGTGAGGGCAGCGCAGGAGGGGCTGGCAGCAGGGCAGCAGGCTCATGGCAGCTTCTCCCGTTCCCACAGGACTCACGGTAAAATCCTCACTGGCTTGCTCTGTTTGGCTACGTGTAAATGAAATGATGAATACGTAATGCTCATTCATCAATATTTTCAGTTGAGTGGCTGCAGCATATGCGTAGCATTTGGGATGATTCTGGCACTGTAGATTTGAGCGTGGTCACAGGCTTAGATCCACAGTAGTGTTTACTGTAGAGAAAAGCTCACTTCTGTCTTTTTGTTGTTAATTGAAATAATGCAGTGTTTTTTCTAAGCTGAAAGAGAAGTATCAACAGCTGATGGAACCCTGACCTTTTCTGAAGGGCATGAGACTTGGGGACTCAGCTTTCCATGGAATGGAGCAAACCCCACTAGAACCCCTTGGTTACAGAGCATCATAATCCTTCGGGGTTCAAATGCAGAGATGAGCAGAAAATACCTAATTAATCTCAAACCTTTCAAAAGTATATTGTTTAAAAAAAAAAAAAAAAGAAGGTTATGCATACAGCAAAAGCTCCCATTTGCACAGTATTTCGTGTTTACTTTTTAACAAAGTTCCAAAGTTTAATACTTTTAAAATGTCTGGTTTTCTGTTGTTGGAACAGGCAAGGGTTAAATTTGTTGTTGGAACAGGCAAGGTTTGCTCTGTATGCCAATCATACAGCCCTGCACTGTATCCCAGCAGACCTGGGTGTGTAATTGTTTTCGTGGGTCCTAATTGCTGCTTGTTGCATAGACACAAATGGCTGGAGTTTAGTATCTGAATAGGAGAGTGCCCACTGTGTAGCTCAGACTCCATTCCTAACAGCAATTTTTGCTATAAAATCAATTTTTTGCTGTAGCCAGGGAGCTGTAATTGTAGGTAGGAAGTAATTGGAAAACTTAAGATTTCTGCTCAGCGGAAGACAAAAATGTGACCACATGCCTAGTGCTTTCAGATGTTTCCTTGCCAGAAACAAATGTTTTGCTTCAAGTTGGAAGTTGCCTTTCTGTAGCATTCATTAGCATTTGTTCAAACCTGGTTAGCATTCTCCATAATGCATCAGTATTGAGCTCCACGTGCAGATTGGAAGTGTTCATGGGTGCAATGGAAATCAACCATTCTCAATTCAGAGTAAAATTGCATTTATAATGAAAGAGCTTGAACTTTACATATTTAGGTTGTATTTCTCTGATAGAAATATTTCATTATGGACTTGATGACAGTCATAAGTTGATGCAGGATGTGTATACACGAATACAAAACCCTTTCTGTCACGTTCCAGAAGGACTTTTAAATTTCAGCCTGTAGAGCTGGGTTTGGGGGAGAGGAGACAGTGGAAGGATCATCACTAACCCTCTTTTACTGGCAGAGAAACTGAATCACAGAGAGCTGAGTTGAATTCCCTGAGAATCCCTCACACAGCCTGAAAGACACCCTAGATCTCAGAGACCTTCCTTAGAAGGGAAGTTGGGTTTACTCCTCAACTGCCTGGGGTCTCCAAACAAAGCTAGAAAGCAGACAATCATGCTTCTTGCACAGACCCTCCCCATCTTTTGGTGACAGTGAGAGCACGTCAGCCTCTTTTGATGCCCTGTTGCCACAATGGGCTGATTCTGTGTCTCAGATTTCCCATTGTGGTCAGTGGCCACAGGAGGTGGAAGAGAAGCTTTGTAATAGCAGCTAAACAGTACAGGGTGCTGGACGTGAGGAGGGAAATACTGGCGAGGGGAAAGAACGTAGCAGCCTAGTGCCTGGCCCACATCTAGGAGGGAAATTGAGTGTATCTATAGGGACAGGCATATCCAGATCTGTCCTCCTTGCACTCCCAATCTGGTGAGGTACAAGTCAGCACCAGTCCAGGTGACACAAACTGTGCTCTTCATTCAACACTGCCCGAGTTCAGCATTGCAAAAAAGCCCTGCCAGCTGTCCCTATAGATACACCCCCCAGCCTTCTCTAGAGGCCACTGAAGATAAGAGTAATCTTTCCCCAAAGGGAGCATTCTTTGCCTTATGAGACTCTTGGCACGGGAGGGGGGCAAGGGGGATGTCAGTCCATAGGTACATGAGCCACTAGAGCTTCCTGTTGTTTTGTGCTTCCTATAGCAGAAACAGTATGCACCTTACTTGTCCAGATTACCTCTACCTTCCTTGTTCCTCCCAGAAATCACCTGCTAAGAAGCTAACTAATGCACTTAGCAAGTCTTTAAGCTGTGCTTCCAGCCGTGAACCTTTGCACCCAATGTTCCCTGACCAGCCTGAAAAACCTCTAAACCTGGCTCATATTGTGTAAGTATCTGTGTGCTGTAGACAAAGTAAGCTTTGTTGTAGGAATTGCTTGCACCAAGTGTAGATACTACAGCTCTGAACACAGCAGGAGGCAGATGTGGCTTGTCCAGCTCGATGCATCACAAGTGCAAATTTGGAATATTTTTGGCAGGGGTATTTAGTGTTATAATTCTCCTCTGGTGTGACTTCACTTGAAAAATCAATGGGATCTATACATACAGTCAAATACTGGGACAGACTGGAATGTTCCCATTCTCCTCAAGAGATGTCCATGCAATTTCATGGAGTTTCAGCACTTTGGGATGTATTGATGCTGAGAACACCAGTTCTGTCGTCTAGAGACTCTTAACTTCAGTGTATCACAGGTATGTCTTGACACAAGGCACCTGAGAAAATTTTGTCAAAACGGGTGTCAGAGTTCTCACTGACTTCAGTGAGGCTGTGGCTTCACCCAGCCCTGAAGAATTGTGTAAGTCAGCATTTAAAGTGTGTCTTGAACTGTCAAGTCATTTGAAAAGAGTCTATTATCCTTATGTTTGGATATGTTGAGAAAGCAAGATTAATTTTTGGTACAGTCACATGTCACTACTTTTTTTCTTCAGGAGTCAAGAAACCCAAAGCAGAAAGAAAATGTATTTGTGCAGGGGAAAGTACCACTTGGGATGGGTTTTTTTCTAAAACATGTCCACTACCTATAGTGGCAGTTGCTCAGATTTTCTCATTTATCAACTTGGCTTACCTTTGCTTCCTGGGTCCTTAATAAAAAAAAAAAGGGAAAAACCATTAAATTTCCCGTAAAATTAAGGAAAAATCAAGATACTGGTTGGAAGAAAGGTACAAAGAAATTAACTTGGGAAAAAGTATTCCAAAAATACTGTCTTTAAAGTATTTCTCTTATTCTGTTGTATTTCTTAAGAAAATATCTTTCTTAAACATGTTCTCAGGGCTCCTGACTGAAGTATTTGAGGCAGCAGCTATTAGAATTGCATTTACATGCTGCATATCTGTGTTACTGGCTGCTGGAACTGTTCTAGTCTGTAATTATTATACATGTTTCCCTTTGTCCATCCTGGATATTTGTATGTAGCATCTCTAAGGGCAAGTGCACAGCAGCCACTGTGGGCTGTGCAGCACCTGGACAGTTCACTGAACCTGCCTGAAATTTTAAGGATAAATTATGCTGATGGTCTTCCTTACATGGTTATAGCAGAACTTCCTCAAGGTGTAGGAGGGTGCTCTGGTATTCAGAGACAAGGTGCCTGTGACAGATCCATAAGTGCCAAGTCCCTGTCACACTCAATTGTCAGTTAAAACCTCTGCACCTCTTTATGGAAGGGTGCTGGGAGGATGTTGTTCTTTTGAAGAAATGATCCGGAGTTGAGTCTGCTGAGCTCCCTCACTGCTGTGCCTGGCCCTGCTGGCAAGTCAGGGATAATTTCACAGGGCAGATTTTGGCCATCCTTAAGGGAAATGGAGAGAGACAGAGAGCTTGAAACTAAAAGAGAAGCCTCTGTTTCCTGTTGGCTGGGGGATCTTGAAGGCCTGGGGATATGTCAGAATATAAAAGATAGTGAAAACTGGGCTACTGTGAATGGATTAAATGCATTTAGGCAAGGCAAGTGGAAGGTACCATAATTGAGTAGGAACTGATCCAAATCTTTGCTGTGAAATTAACACCTTCCCTTATTCCTAACTATACAGACAATTTAGAGTGATGGGAAGTGGGAACAAACCACCATCTATTCTGTTTTATGACAGTTTCTCTTTATTCATAGATTGATGGTAATATAACTTGGCAATATATATTGGCTATAATGATGCCTGAGTGAAAAACTTGTAAGTTATGGAGGTATCATGATTTACAGCATAGTTCACACAAATTAACTGAGGGGAGAGGTATGCTACAGAACCTCATCAAGAATATCTTCCTGCTAAAGCAATTTTTATTTTTAAACATAAGGGAAGTTGAGAGAAACAGCTCTAGGCAGGAATCCAGGCAAAAAGGGGGTTTTATGTGCATTAGATGGAAGAATTTTGGCAACAAAACAGTATCCTTTTCTTAGCTTCTAGCTTAAATGGGGACAAGTGCTCCCTGCACTACTATAGAGACTTTACTTTTGATTGTTCTTCCACCTTTGAGTGGCACCAGACAGAAAGACTGCATGGGGTTTTTGTTTTACTGGTGCCACACAAAATTTTGAATTGAGCAAGAAATACATCTAAGGCTTCATCTAGAGAGGTAGTTATCAAGATGTCATAAACCTGATTGTAGAACTCCTCCCACTGATGGAAGCGTCATTTTTCCTCTTTGTACATAAGAATAGCAACATGAAAGGAGGTCCAGACTGCAGAGATGACAAATGGCATGGCCAGTGTACCATGGAGGTATTTTTCAGATCCATTCTGCACTGGCCTGACTTCATTTCCATCTTAAGCCTGTGGGAGCATTATTTTTGATATCAGTGTAAACAGGTTAGAGCAGCCTGGAGCACTTTGGAAAATTCCTCCTATTTCATTTGGTTTATTACTGTGGATGTATGTTAGCCTTAGCCTTTTGTTGTGCCTTTATTGCACAGTGTACTTCAATAGCATTAAGTGTTTGCTGTCTCCTTGAGGACAGTTAATTCACTATCAACAGCTCACTTTTATCAGAAATCTTAATCACTCACTTTCAGGAGTTTAAAAATAACCTCAGAAAGATATAATTTATAATCAATAGCTGATTCTTCCTTTGCTTTACAATAAAGTCTATTGTGCTTGTCTTACCACATTACACAATTCTGAGTATTTGAACATCCATTTGGTATTCAAGTGGAACCTGAGGACTGTGACAGTGGGCATCAGCCTTTAAGAAATTCGCCATGGGAGAGCTCCAGTTTAGTTTAATACCATTTTCTTCTTTGTAGGAATTGACAAACTGATGTTAATCACGAAACTTTAGCAAAGCCTTGAAGTTTCAAGATGTTTTTACACAAGAGTAACTTTGCTTATGTAAACAGATTAATGACCCTTTATGCATAGAGGCTCTCATGCCTTTTGCAGAATCAGGGTCATAAGAATGGAGTATGTCCAATCTATTACTTAGATCATATATATATTAAACTGACAATTTAATTATTATCTCTTTTCCATTTTATTCTGCTTGCAAAAGAGATACTTGGTGAGTATTTTTCTTCTTTAGTACACTTGTTGGAGGAAAAGCTTGGAAAAATTGTGATAATCTCAGTATTACCAAAAAAAATTCATGACTCAGCAGAACTGGAGGTTTTCATGTGGCTCTGCAGATGCCAGGGTTAGGTTAAAACTATATTTTCATATAAATAAAAAACACTCCACATTCTACCTCATTCTGTTTATGGTTTTAAAATTCTCAAAATCAGTGTGGCATTATCATGCTGAGAAATTAATTTGGATTTTTCAAATACCATAGTTTTGTCTGTTTTATAACAAGTTACAGGACAAAATACATAGTCATAGTTCACTTCTGTGCAGAACTGGCTTTCTTGTAAATGCTTTGGTTGACCAGTTGTCTTGCACAATTGGAGCCCAGTGAATATTTTGCAGATGACTATTATATTTTGATTTGCACATCTCCAGAATTCAAAATGCAAGACAGGTCTTCCACAGAGCCCGAAGGGAATATTAACCAATTTGAGGTCTGAATTATATGTGGCTTCAGATTCTGATCATATCTGATTGAAAGCCCTGTGATTTTAATAACATACCTTTTAGTTGTTCCTGAGCAGATGGATCTTTTGCCAAATATTGCATAAGAAGTCTGCTAAGAAGGGGAAATTTCTCCTTAATGGATACAGAAGGATAAAATTATACACAGATTATTTTTAAGAGTAGACATTAAAAGAAAGCGAAGGAAAAATCCTTCTTGTTTAGTTTTTTTTTTTTTGTAAAAGCAGGAAATAAGGAAAGTAATAAAGAAATCACCATTACTAATGGGTCCCCTTGAACTAAATACTTACTCTAATTTTTGACTTGGGGGTTTGAAATACTGGCTAAAAAGCTTTACCTTCGAAGTTTAGTTCTGCATGTGTTTTATGGGATGCTGAGGGCTTGGGCACACTGTGGTCACTGTGTGGATGTGATAGCATGAAGCTTAGCACCAGGGATAACTTCATTAAAAGATGTGTCATTTATTGGCAGTTCCCCCCTGCAGACCTCCCTGTGCCACAGAGAACTGTCTGCCAGTGTTCATCCTGGCTGGCTGAAAGCAGGGACTGCCCCCTGCACTGTTGCCTCTGGAAAGGAACAATGGCATGGTGGATATTCTACCAAAGCAGGGAAGAAAGTCAAGCAGGTTGCTTAAAACTCACCTCAGAACACACGGAGGCATTATTTCCCTCGAGGCCTAAGTACCAGTGTATTTTTATCAACTTCTTAAAACCACAGCATCTCTAAATTGGAACTACTGCTACGTAAAGCAGAAGATGCCAGTTGCAATGTTACTTAAAACAAGCTCACTCTGTTCTGCATAAATACTGTTGCTGATGGAGGGGTTTTTGGTGCAAAATTAATGCAGCTGGGTATTTTGTCTTTCAGGCCCCCCCGACCTGTAACCAGCATGAATGACACACTCTTCTCCCATTCTGTTCCCTCAGGAAGTCCCTTTGCAAACAGAAGGTGAGTTCTTACCCTTATGTATATCAAACAATTTTATGATAGTGGTGGAAGTTTCAGTTTTCAGTTTCCTCACAGGGGTGAAAAAAAACCAAACCCTCTCACAAAATAAAATCAAGAGACATGAGCAGAGAAATGCCTTGGTTAATTTGAACTGATATCCAGACACCTGAACGGAGAGCTGGAGTTAAGGCACCCCAAGCTCCCCAAAGCAGAGCACTGAATTTGAGGTCTCATGTGAACCATTCTGACCCACTAAAATGTGCTCAAGTGCAACCCAGGCACCCTTCCATGGGGACAGTGGCTGATGAAGAAGCAATTTTGTAACAGCAGTGTGGGAATAGGAACTGGGATGTGCCACTGCCTACTGGGAGTGCCTGCATCATACTGCCAGGTACAGATGAGCAAAGAGGAAATGTCTTCATAGTTGCAAGATACAGCAAGACATCCTTTCCCCTGTTAAACCATTCTGATTTTCAGTAAAGGCTGCAAGGGAGAAGGAGTAATCTTGGACTATGGTGACTGACCCTTCAGCAAACAAGCCAGGGAAGTCTCATCAGAAACATTAATCCCAAAGAGGAGATGCTTGCAGCTAACTGTGTACATTTTGACTCAGTATTTTGGCTCATCCAGCCAAAATATGTGTGTAGCATTTGCTGGCTGTCTGACCCAATATATGTAAGCCTACAAATGTACATAGCTAAGAAGGTGACAGGAAAATAACTTCCTGCTGTCTTAGGGAAGATGAGCAACGTGTCTTCCTTGGGTGCATTTTATTGCTTGATTCCTTCTGTGTGTTTCAGTGCTTCAGCATTCCCAAACGACTAAACACAATCTCTGGGTATGCACAGCTACATATTTTTAATGCCAAAACTGAAACCTAACCTGCAGTGTACACTGCCAAGTCCGAATAAAGATGGTTTACTACTTTTTTGATTTATGAATTTTGTTACCATGAGCTGTAAACTGTAAATTCTCAGTGTTATCTTAGTGCAAGTGGGTGTGACTGAGATGCTTTTCAAAAGCCAGTCCCAAAGCAGCCCCCAAGGCCAGATTTGCTGCCTATATAGAGAGACTGCAAATGCAGATTCATTTCTGTTGTTGGAATATATGGGGGTTTATGTGCAAGGCAGGGTAATGTATTTGCAGCCTCTCCAGGAGAGGTCATTAAGAGCAGTGCTCTTTAGGAGTGTTGCTCATGCTTCTGTTTATTCCCCAGAAGTCCCTGTGCTCGATCAAGAGTTGTACTTTGCTCCATAGGCCAGTGACCTGCAGGAACACTCACAGCACTGTCACTTGTGCTGCTTGTCTTTCTTTGCATGTGAAACATACCTGATTATTTTACTTTTGTCTTCTTTAGTAACTGACTGTCTTTAACTGTCAGGGTTAAACATACATGCTTCCTCAGCTGTTAGAATTCCTTTTTTTTTCTGGGAAACACTCCTTGATAAGAATCCCCTGAAGGCAGGTGATAGTACCACCCACCTCAAGCATAGGTACCCAGACTTCCTTATAAGTGGATAGTGTGACATCCCTGTACAGTTTAAAGTTTCCATGATGCAGCAGCCGTTCTGGCTCTTTTTAGAGTTAACTGTACCCTGATATGTAAGGTAATTACATTGATTGTATACTAGAAGTTTTGTAACTTTTGTTTCATTGACATAGCAGGATTTTAGGAGTTTGACAGCTTATTCTCAGTATTATTATTTTCACCTTTTACAAATCTAATTTGCTTTTTTTTTTTTTATTATTGAAAAGAAAAAGCACCCTACAAACAGCCAAGTCAGTATTCTTTCTAAATAAATTGGACTTGTTGTTACGAACCATCTCTAAACACTCTCCTCTCTGTGTATTTTCTTTGAGGTATTAACAAGCTTTCATTGTTTGAATCACTCAGGTTACTTGGGGGTATAAATGCAGCCAGTCCTGTGGCTGATGAGCATTCTCTTATAAAGCAGTATGTAAATCAGCTTCACAACAATTCACGGTCAGTATAAGAGCACTAACCTACTAATAGCAGTAGTTCTGTAGCTCAGGCACTAAATCATTAGCAATTCTGCTAAACCACTCAAAATGTTCTTTAAGGAAGGCTCTGATGGGCTAGAGGGTTTCTGTGGCTCTAATTAGTCTTTTGAATGGACTTCCTGCTGGCTGTGGGCTTTGCCAACTTCTCTTGCTTCTGCGCAGCACAAGTCTTTCATTTTACCCCTTCACGTAGGATTAATATTCATGTGTCTAGTGGAAGTTGGAAACACTGCTTTTGAAACTGAGAAAACTACACCTTTATGGTTCCATCTTCGGTGTATGAGTTGCCTGTTGTGTTCTTGACCAAGGAGTGAAGGAGGCTTGCACAAAAGCCTGGAAATGACTCCAGGTCTCACAGCCAGCCTCCTCTGCCTCAGCTCTCGCTGTGGGTGGTTGCTGTTCTGCTGTTAGTGCTGCTTGCCAGTAACCCTCCCCAGACCCCTCAGCTTTGCTTTCAAAATGACCACAGGAAGGGCAAATCTAAGTCCTCCTGAAGCTAATGAAAACTTCCTATTTGCATAGTGAGCACTGGACTTGGACCCATGCCTCTCATTGCTTCACCCTTTTTTCAGGATTCCCTCACATCTCAGTGACCTAAAGGAAGATCTTACTTTATTTTGCATAAAAGAAATACACAGTTGCATAAGAACACTTTCCCCATCTTTTTTTTTATGTGGAGTGTAATATCCTTTCCTTTTTTTTATATTTTTTTTAATTAATCCATGAGCATTAACTATAATTCAATAAGAATTATAGATACCAAGGTACTTTTCTGCTAAATGCCAAGATATTCAGTCTGAGTTAGACTAATAATAGTATCTTCATTCTTTTAAGATTTACTGTTACTATTGCCCTGGGAAAGTCAGGCCTGATTAGTGGAAGCTCATCCCCTTGTACATCAGAGAAACAGACTTTGATGGCTCTGTTTGCAATTGTGCTGATTTTACATTAAATACTCCATTCTTCATAATAAGAAGAGTACAAATTCAGAGTAAAATTTCTAGCTGGATGTAATGAACACTAAAAGCTCTGCTGGCTGTGTTTTCACTGCAGATAACTTATGGTTACTTTATTATGTCTAGTCCAGAGGTTTCAGATAGCTTTAAGTGAAGTTTTTATGTAATTTGAATGTTTATTCAAAGGAGAATCAGCAGAGAATGCCATTCATAGCATTCCCATGGTATTTATTTCAGCTACTTGTGTTCACAGAAGAACATAGCCATTCTAACCAGTTTCTCCCTGTAGCAGCAAATGCTGAATTCAGCACACTGGCTCATTCTGCTGCTGGAAATGGAGAGCATCTCCTAAGTTCAGCACACTACCACCTTTATTTCTGGATTCATGGGTGAAAGCTGGAAATTAACTGGGGAGATGGACAATCTTGTTAGAGGAAAGAGCTTTGGTAATTGGTAAATACAGTGACAAATTGAACAGAGCAGCTGAAAGGAGATGGAACATTATATACTACTTACACTTTAATTGCATCTGAAGCACAGATTTTGGGTGGGTACACAATTACTCCAAAGCTCAAAGGAAGTTGGGTTCAGGCTTTCCCTACTATGCTTTTTAATTTCTTCAAACTGCTTTAGAATCAAAGTCCACTTAAAATTTCTGTGTTTGTTTGCTTAGTTTGAGCCAGCAAGTCCATAAGAGAGCTTTAATGAGGAGGCTGGCTTAGCAATTAAAAGCACCTTTCTTCTAAATTTATACAGTGTGGAAATTGGTATCAACAATATGCTCTGTACAGCTCAAGAGCAGCTTTAAAGTGCTCGTGTTAGAAAAGAAGAAACAAAAAAGTCTGTGATCTCCCAAATACCAAAGCATGGTCATTTGCTGTGTTGACAGATAACATGATTAAAACCACAAAGCCTATAATTCTTTTGCTGTAGCTAATATTCAGAGGTTTTTCTCTCATTTGTTTTTGCAATTTCCAGTGGCCTAGAGGGCACCAGAACAAGGGAATATTCTGCAGAGTAGGTAATGCCCTTGCAAACCCAGTGATTTGGATATGTTACATCAAAACAAGCAAACTGAGCATTATAGAAACCTTTGTCCAGTCAAGAGAAATAATTCTATACCCTGATTTAATGTTTTCTTCCTTATTTGAATACTTATGCTCCCCAGCTGCAGTCTGTCATGCTGACCTGAAGTATATAGCTGCCATAGTAATGGGTACAATCTCCTGCCCTTTCTTAATAAATGTTTTCTTTAGGCTATTGAATTATTAAGCTTAGGTAGGATAAGATCAAATAGAATAGTTTTTCTTGCATTTTTCTCAGCCCGCCCCCCTCCACAGCTAATGCATTTAGTTCTTCTAAAGGAGCAATAAATTGGAATAAATGGTGTGATGCAGCACATTCTGGTGAACTTGAAATGACTTGGCAATTATGTGATAGATAGAAAGAATGCACTAGGATATCAGATACCCATAGCTAAGGAGGAACTGAGTCTTATTTAATGCTGAGTCAGAATGGCTGGTGCCTTTCTTGAACTCCACGTGAAGTTAAAGGAATTGGATATTCTTCCTGGGCATAACAAGAGATTAGGCCAGATTTCTTGACAACAACTAACTTGGAGCAAAACATACTGGTTGCTGCTGTTTTCCATGTTTCTGTCTCAAAGGAGCGTGGTAGACTTGAACTGCATGTTGTTCTTTGCATGTTGTTTTCAGAACAAGATGAGAGTCCTTATTTCATCAGCAGTATTCTACCTGGCTAAAGGAAAGGTTTATGTGTTTAATTGTTTAGTAGCCAGGTAGAAACTAATGAGGGCATAACATTTACACCAATATTGTTAGTTCTAAATCTTTATAGACATCTGCACATGGTTGGAAGGTTTGTCTCTAACTTTGGATGGGTAAGCATTATTTGGCATCTTAAAAGATGTTCCGTTTTAGCAGGAATATATCTTTAGAATATCTGTTCCAGTTGGAAACTCACCGTGGCCAAAATTATCTCTGAAGTATTAGCTGTATTTTGGGGAATATGTGGAGGATGTAGAATCAGGGACAAAGGTGAAAGGGATTATACAGGAGTCAGCCTAACCTTGGTATCCAAGGATACTGAAATTATAGAAGAGTTAGTAAGCATCTGGAGGATAATTAACAAGAAATAACCACCACAGATTTGTCAAGAACAAATTATATCAACCGAACTAATTTATTTCATTGATGGGTAACTGGTCTAGTGGGTAAAAAAAGAAGCAGGAGATACAATACAGATTGACCTTAAAAGGACTTTTGACATAGTCCCAGATGACACAGAAGTACCCAAAGAAAATATGGACATAAGGAAATTGGTAAAAGGGCCACATTGAAAATGACTAATGACATTTTCAGAAGTTTGCTGTTGCTTTAGGAGAAGGACATCTGCTGGAATTCCTGAAAGCTATCCTAAGTCAGACACTCTGCACTATTTCTTGTAGTGACTTAATGGAAGCAATAGAGTGAATATATCCAATTTGCAGGTGGCACAAATGGTTATGGAAAGAAGTGCTTGGAGAGCAGTTTCTAAATAAAAAAAAATAGCTCAGTAGCAATGATAGTAATTGATGTCCAAATGATCTGAAATCAATTACAGGAAATTCAGTAATTATAAGTGAAAAGTGCTGTAGCAAGGAAGCAAATAGTCAAATAAAAGATGGGAGCATAATTGGATGGATAGAAATATTTTAACAGAGGACCTAGGAGTTGCAGTGAACCACAAGCTAATTGAAGTTAGCAATACAATTGTTAGATTTCATTTGACCCTGGAACATCATCTGGAAAGCCATTAAAACTCACTCCCCAGAGGAGGAGACATCTGCCTGGAGGTTTGCATCTAGTTTAGGGCAAAAGCACAGGGCTAGATATGCTAACCAGCATACCTGGAGTCCAGAGGGAAAGTCCAGAAAAAACAAGAAAATGTAACTTGTGAGAAGAGGTTGGAAGCTTAAAGTTTGCTGAATCAACCAAAAAGGGAAGGGACCTGGATAGCCATGGTAGCAGTTGCTCAGTGGGTAATCCTTGTTTGCCTGTCTCTCCACACTCACTGTGTGGCTTCTGGAGCACAGGAGAGGAGAACTTGTGATTGGTGGAGGCAGCATCACACCTCACTGTCAGAAAGCAAGGTACAAAACCTGCCCTGGGGTCTCTGGTCTCCCACTGTGGCAACATATTTACATGTACTTTTAGAACTGAAAGGTGCATTTTTGGCTGAAGTGGCATTCCCTGTACCCCTTGAATGCATTTTCCTTCTGTGACTGGGAAGAAAACGTGTGGAAAAGGCATCCTTCTAGATGGCATGGAGCTCGTTTATCTGCATGGATATTGCCCCAGTGGGAGTGTAATGCATATAAGCAGCATGTGGATGGGCAGAGAAATGTGAAACAAACAGGTTTCTTCCTGTGCAGGGCAGCATTTCATTCACCTATCCTACAAATTTATTATAAATCAGTAGGCTTGAGTTCTTGGGACAGCCTTTGGTCCCATCCCCTTCAGAACCCCACTGCCAACCTTGCCCTCCCAAAAGGAGGGGAATTGCATACATCTCATCTCACCAAATTCCTTCTTTGTCCTAATATTAAAGGTTTTGGAGATTTATTATGCAACACATTTGTGCAACACCATCTGCCTACACACACACACACAGACCCATACACCCCTGGATGCACAGGTGCACGCATGCTCATGCATCCATGAGGTGCCAAACCAAAAAAAATGGTGAATAAATTCTAAAACTAAGAAAGTAGAATATAATTTTGATTTGCTTTGTTGTTTCTTAAACCAAAAAAGGCTGCAGCATGAAAAACAAATTAACATTTTCAATGTTTCCCACTTTTAGCTAGTGGTAGCTTGTTAGCATGGATATTTAAGTGTTGGGAAAGGTGCAGCTACTGCAGTCCGTTAAATACTGTAATTAGGGAAAAAAGTGTGTTTGGTGAACTATATATTATTTTAAATCAACAGAAGAACAGTACTTCTGAAAATTAAACTGCTCTCCCCCATCACTGCATCCAAATAAATGCCTTTCCATAGATTATTGAAACCATCTTACAGTTAACGGGGAGAAAAGCAATTCAGCTGTTATGCTGAAACTTTCCCAGCTTGAAAGTAGCATTTGGGATTGTGTTCATTTTGGACTCCATCTGAAAAATACACAAGCCTTCATCTCTCCATTGGTGAGAGAAGCACATTTTGTTTGTCATTTCTGTAGTGGAGGCTTTACTAGTTTGCCTTTGGAGAACAGGAGGGAAGAGTCATAATTCCTGATTTTGCATTTCCTGAAGTTTTCTAGAATTTCTTTAAAGCTTCTATTGTTATTTTTATTCAGTCCAGGACACTCAAATGAGCTTCGCCAAACTCTGTTCTATAATGAATTTCAGACATCACTGTTTACCCTCTTCTTAGTTTTCCTGTCTTATTAACTAGCTCTCCTTCCAAGAATACTGAAGTAGAGCAGAGCAAACTGCTGGCTAGGGCTGCTCCAGCTTTCTTGAAAGGCAAAGGGTAAGTTAAAGAGAGATTATGTTCTTAACTTGCACTAATACAGCTAAACCAAAACCTTTTCCTCTATTCCTCCCATTTTTAAAGTATTATCTATACATCTTTCCTGAGAAAATTGTGATAAGCAATTAACCCACTGAACTAAGTAGGGCATGTTTAAATATATTTATGTACATCTGGATGCATAAAGTCTTGATCAGACACTTCCAAGCAAATCGAGCTTGTGAATTCAGTGTGTCAGTCATATATGTTACATACCTATATGAATATATATGCAATATATAGTGTATTAAAACAAATAATGCTGACCTCACAATTTGCTGTATTTTGTAATAAATGGTACCATATAGCTCCAGAGCTTCAGTCCCTGGCCTAATCTGGCATCTTACTGATTTCTGAGGCTGGCTCTGTCAGCAGGTATCATCATCTACCATCCTAAATCACTAAATACTAAACATGTAAATTCAAACAATAACAGAATAATCTCTGCACGTGATGTGTTGTTTTGGTTTGATTTTTTTTTTCCTAAGAACGCTGAAGTATTAATTCCTAGATTCCCATTTCACGATCTCACTTGCTCCTGCTCTCTGTTTATGTGTGTGTGTGTGTGCATCACCCCCTCTCCCCGCCCCTGTTTCAGGTTACAGTACAGCCTCGATGTTGCAGACAGGCTGGCTGATGAACATGTGCTCATCGGGGTGTATGTCAACCTGCTCCAGAGCAACCCCGCACGGTTAGTGCAGGTTTGGCACCTTTGGGGGACCCAGCAAAGGGACCTTGCTCTGCCACATTCTCTCACTGTTTCCTCCTGGCCACGGGCTGGAGCAGCTCTTCATGAGCACAAGCCTGAAATGAATGTGTAGGAATATGGGTTATGTCCTCCCAAAGCTGGTGGATTGTGGCATTTATTCCGATTCTCTCTACCGAGGTTAGCAGGGTGTTGCTAAGGGTTACAAATAATTGCTTAGTTAAGAGTGGCCATGCAGATTGTTTGGGATGCTGAGCTCTAGGCAGTGCAGGACTTGGTGGTGGTACAGAAATCTTCACACAACGATGCTTAAACAAGCCCATGGTTTCCAGATATTTGTTTTTGAGATCATATATAATTTGTAGCTTTACCTTCCTTCAAAGTTAGAAGTGCTAATAGTATATAAATAACAATAATAATTTTCTTAGTAACCTAATGAAAGAAATAAGTTTTGATTTTTACATGTCAGGCATTGCTTTTAAATCTGCCTGATTTCTGCATTGTTTGAGTCTTGCATACATATTTTCCCTTCTCTCATTTAGACTCTGGGGTTTTAAATGGGTGTCTTGAACATAATCTATTGTTTCTGCTGGAGTGATTATAGAGCTTTGTCTCCTAAACCCATTAGCTGTCTTGGCACTTGAGATGCTGGCATCACAGCCTGCCATGCCAGGGAAGGGAAACCCTGCCTCACCTCTCCAAGTGCAACAGAATTCCATCGGCATTGCAGCCCTGTACCAGCAAGGTGGTGAGCAGTGTGGTATATGGCCCTAGAAAAGGTGATGCTGAACAGAAAACTGCACAGTGTTTCTACCAAAACTATGCTCAGGGGTTTTATTTTGTTCGTAACAAACCCTTTGGTTTCTCGTACTGCCACTGCAGAATATTTGCTGCATTAGAAGAAAGTCTCCATTTACTCCAGTATGTAGGAGGCAACAAGCAACTTCTTTTAGGAGAGCGAATGCAATGGTTCTCTGCAGTTTTGAAAAATCGACTTCTGCGTGTAGTTGAAAATGGCAGTAATTTGTCATGCCCAGTGGACAAGAAAGTCTGCCTCCATTGTCCTGGATCTGCTTCTCTACTCTGTAGCCCACTGGAATGTGCAGTGCTGGGGGGGCGAAAAAGTAAAATAGGTTTTGGTGAGGCAAATGAAAGCCATTTTTCCTAAACAAGAAACATTTTCAGGGGGGAATTTCATTCCTGAAGAAGCACTTCCAGAAATGAGGCTTAGTGAGGAGTATTGATGCTGCGGCTGTGAAAGCAAGCTACTGGGGGCATGTGTGTGACCAGTCATTGCCCACCCATGACTGAGGACAGGAATGTGCTACCACTGGGTCTGGTGTGACAGGGAGAAGGAAATCTGGCCCTGGCTGCCATGAGTGACTGACTTGATATGGTTGTTCAGGAGGTGAGTGAAGAATGGACATGGTTTAGGGTAATTCTTGGTACTAGGCTGGTTTGCCAGGCCTGGCGTTTTGGATGCCATGTACAGGATTCATTTAGCTTCAGTGAGGCCTCCTAGAAACAGAGACTAGACAGGAGTAAGGGAATAAATATTTGAAGGTCCTTCAAAGGTACCCCTGGGGAGCCAGAGGCTGCTGCCAAAATGTACCCCAAGATGGACAACAGGTCACGAGTTCTTCACACTTTATAGGTTTGGTTCATTTGCATATCAGACTTAATTCTCCAATTAAAGCTTCAGTTTAATGATGTAATTCCCCTCAGCTTGCCCCCTTCAGAGGCTTTTGGTTTATATTTTTTGGGCCTAGGACAGTCTGTGTGTCCTTGAAGAACAGGCCTGGAGAGGCTTTGTTATGTCTGCCCAGCACGAGAGAGCAGAAGTGAACAGGCTACAGGAAACTGCAAAGTTACACACAGGGCAGTACAGGATTTGAAAAATATAAAAGTTAAAACCTAAGGCATCAATACCAGTTCCTCACAAGACCTTTTTATGGATGCCTCACCTCATCTTTGCTGTTTTCATCCTCCATTCTTTATATTCGAACCTGTTCCTCAAGTCTTTGAGCCAACCTCACCAAGTCATAGCACATTTGTTTCCAAATATGCATATACAAATCATATGCCATGATAGCCAACATTTATTTGGTTTTGAGAAATGAAAGGGGGATTGATTGATAATGGCCTTAGTTGTTTAAACAACTGATGCAAAGCATAGAACAAACCATCTGATTAATGACATGACATCACTACAGTCACAGAATCCTGAAAGAGAAACAATCTCAGATATTTGTATAATTAGATTTTGACAGAAACATAACCTAGAGGGACAGCAGTCTTAGTCAAGCATCAGGCCGTACTGCATTGCCATTTTCTGCTTTGTTGGACTGGGACTGCTAGTAGAGAGATAGAATGGTTATATTTTGACAAAGACAAGAACAAAGTCTTGCCATCCTAAAGCTCCTGTGTGAAGCCAGTTTCCACAAGAGTAGGTGAGACCTCTGCAGGAAGCTCAGCTGCTGCATCTCGGAGTCTGGGGTGGCATCTTCAGGCAAAGCTGGACTTCTCCTGCCCATGCCCTGAAGTGGCTGGATGCTGTTTCCTCAGAACCCACAGACTTGTGTCAGGATGGTGCTGAGTTCAAATTATTTCACCCTGCATCTGAAGAAGATTTGGTAACCTGAGTAAAGCATGCAGTGAACCAAAACGAGGTGGCTTCTGGTTTGGGGGAGCTCTGCTGTTCAAGCTGCCTGCAAAACACTACCTGTACCTACCCAGACATCAGGTAATTCGAGTGCTTCTGGCAGCCAGAGATGAAAAGAGGAATGACTGTAGCTGGACCTTTACCTGCAAGAAAAACCTACAGAGACACTTCGTGAGCATAATACATAAAATTATCTGAAGAGCTGTATAGTGACATTTCAAAGCAAAACAAGGTTTAGGTTTTTTTAGATACTAAGGCAGGCTAATTTACAGCTTATCAGCATCCAATATAACCCAGTATACCCTTTTTTTCTATTTTAAGTGCAGCTAGTATTTATATTTTGGGCTTTGTGGAGTATTTTTAATTAATTTAATTAATTTTCGCCGCTTATCTTTATTTTTCATCTGCAGTTATTTGATACTGCAAGTAGAAGTACAAGTTTTCCTTTCCTTCTAACACAGGCTAATAAGCTACTTGAGGGTTTTTTAGAAGCCAGTGCTCCAGAGCAATTTAATAAACAAGAGGAAGAATTAATTCATTATTTATAGTACTGTATGGGTAGAAAAAATAGCCATTAGCCAGATGTTTTGAGTAGTTTAATTGAAACATCTTTTTTAGCATTTAAAACCAATATTTGATACTTACTTTTGTTCACCTTTAGTGTCTGATTCGAAAAAAGAACTTTTAACTGCAAATAGTTTTCATATTTACAAGTTAGAGACTTTGCCTAGCTTTGAATATTAATTCCATATATATCAGTCTTTTTCTTTTCAGGTAGAGAAAAAAGAAGATAAATTAAAAGTAAAAGGTTATTTTGTTTCTATAGCAAGCTGTTTTCTGGGGGTTTTATGTTATACTGTGTAGTACTGTGTGAGCTCTATTTCTATATAAAAGTGTTGTGCTATTCTGTGGCATTTTTAAAAATGTTTATTAAGGGGGTGTGTACAACTCTATCTAGGAGGGCTGGTCTGATCTTACTTTGAAAGAGGAAAACCATTCAGAGACCTACTGCTACAGAGGAAGTGTGTAGACATTTGGCTCCACTGAACAGAGTTCGTTTTTGTAATTATTCCCACATAGCTGAGCATTACATTATTTTGGGGGTAAAATCTTGGTGTTCTAAAGTAAATGGCAAATTACCAGTAGCAGAGGACTCAGATGATTTGTCTCAGTTTAAAGTGTCTTAAAACCAGGCCAGTTTTGAAAGTGTGACAGTTAAACAGGCCTCAAAATACATTTGGTGTGTTGCTGGTAGGCCTTGTTTTTTGGGTTTTTTTTTTTTACAGCCCTGGGGCTTAGAAACCAACCCTTTAATTTGTCCATATTTTTTATACCAAATTATTTATTAAGCGAGGCTTTGTGGAATAAGAGCATGTCATGAAGACCAAACTGATACCTCTATTGCAAAATTTTCACAAGAGACTCATCTAACCAGTGGTGATTTAAGACCAGCAGGGAGCATCCACATCAGCTATTGTGGCATGCCTGCTGCAGAACAGGCTGGTCTGACACATCTGAAGCCTGAGAAATAGCAAAGATCCTTCAGAGTCACTCCTTCACTCATAGGTTATCATGTTTTTCATCCTGCAGTCTTGAGATCCCTTTTTTCATGGAGCTTTTCCCCTTTTTTATACCACAGAAGTCCTATTGTACAGGTGATAATATTGAATATTCACTCTACATCTGAATGGTGATAGATGCCAGACCAATTACTGCTAATAATTATAAGGTCTTTAAAGAAATGATCTCTAATGGAGAAGCAGTGTTTTTTAGAGAAGAAGGAACAACAGAAGGACATTTGTATGCAAAATGTCCAGTTTCTCACAAAAGGATGCCTGAATCATTCCCCTCAAGTCCCAAATTTTGCACATATATTCATATTTTAAACCTTTTGTGTTCAGTTGTCTTACTGTATTCCTGTGTGGTTGTCTGTGAAGTTGGTGAAATAAAACAGAAGGGAATTATAGTAAATCTGAGAACTCTTGAGACATAAAATTCTTGGCAGTCGAGGCTAATGCTGCTGTGCATACTTCTGTGCTTAATGGTCACATAGAATAGGTATATTCCAGAACTAAATTTATCCCAGACATTGAAATTTAATTTTCAGAACTTTGGGGTTAGTGATTTGTGGCATTCATACACCAAATTTGATTCATTGCTACATCTACTTTATGACATCCACCCACGCATAAATATATATCAAAGATATTAAACACAAGTAAGACTCAAAAAGCTGCAGTGGCTTGGTTCATTCAGTAAAGCAGTTTTCTTAAGTGTTAGCTCACATCTCAGAACTCTGGTGCAGATTGTATTATGCCAACAAGTGGAACCATTATCCAATTTTTCACAATGGATAATATGGCTGCACATTGCCATAAAAAGGAGAATTGATGCTGAATGCTTGCTGTTTCCACAACCATCTGTTAGGATGCAATGTTTTAGTCATTATGGTAAAATTAAAAATTAATTTAACTGTCATAAAAGTAGCCCTTATTACCCAGTTTACATAAGTTTATGTGTCTGCAAGAGTTGTTCACCCCTTTCTTTATCTGGATGACGTATTAGACAGTAAGCATGAGTATGTAAGACTCAAGAACTGTATAAATTTAGAAAAATGCCTTTAGCTTTGGTTTGTTCAGAAGATATATCAGTTATCCCACCAGAATCTCAGTAAGCATAAAATTAAGCTGTATTTGTAACAAAATAAACATAACCAAGACCAGAAATGTTCATCTACCACCAGAAGTCTCACATCCAGTTGCAGCACAAGTTTTGTTTACATAGAACCTCTCTGTGTCTTACTTTTCAGAGCTTTACTGTGTTTCTAAACCATGTTTGTGGTCTCACAGGTTATTATCAGAATGAGAAAAAGATGTTGTTTATCTGTTTTCTCTTGCATCAGAAAGCTATAGCAAATCCAGATGACACCCAGCTTCAGTTTAATGATCAGTGAATATGAACCACTGCTCATCTTCCAAACATAACATTTAAATCCTGGTGGATTTAATCAAGCCAAGCTAAACATGTGCACCATAGTTCCCTGAGGGACATGGAGATACAAACTCACTGAGAAGTTTTAGAGAAATATTCCTTTTAAATGTATCAGTTCTTCAAAACCAGAGCATTTGGCACAAGTGCCATTTTTCTCTGGAAGGCTTTTCAAGTTAAAGGTACAATGTCTGGGAAAAAAGTCAGAATAAAATCCCATGCCCAGACTCTTTTGAAATGTGAAGCTCATTTGCCAGCAACCAGTTGTATGCCCAGAAGAGCCCGTGGGCAGGGAGATTTGTGCCTTCAGCCAAAAACCATCATACAGTTGCCAAGGGATAAATAAGAAAAGAGGCCAGACTTACCTCTGTCTGGGATAGTCCACAGGCTGCCTTGTATTCTACACAGCAAAGCATTCTCTCTTTATGTACTAAAAGTAATGTAGTACAGGATTATAAGGCCCAGGATTATCCAGGGTCAACTAAGTCCTCTTCAGATTTCTGGTTTTGTCAGTTTATTAGTTTTGATGATTCTCTGCAAACTTCTATATGTTTAGAAATAGTTAAGGTTCTCACTATGTTACCTTTTTCCTTCTCATCTGACTAAATACTAGCTTCCATTTAAAATAAGGATGGCTCAAAAAGCGTTAACCTGAGAGAAATATTTGCATTTTATATTTATCTCTCTAGGGGGAGAAAAAAATAATAAGGTGAAATATTTTAAAGGAATTCAGCATATTTTCTGTTTAGTTTTTACACTTGTGGGTCACAGTCATGTGACTCTCTGAAATCTTGCTCCCAAATATCAAGAAACCAAGAATAAAAGAGAAAGTCTGATTATAAATTCCTAGATCAGTGGTTCCAAACAGTGATCCATGAGACCTGTGGTAAGTGCCCTGCAAAATTGTCCTAAACACTGTTTTCTGTTGCAAGTCTGACAAAGCTTCTAAAGCTTTTCTCAACAAACACTGAGGCTCCTAATCCACTGTCCAAAAGGTTATCACTCTTCCAGGTGAGATGACAAAGCTGAGATGCAAAATAAATGCTGACTGGTGGTCCCAACCACCTCCCAACCCTTTCTGGGTAGAGTAGTCTGCCTGCCCATTGTATCCTGTCTAACTTTTACTATGGGTTGCAAACTGCTGCCATTTTCCCCCGGAGAGAAGGTGCTACCTGGGCCCTTACAGCTGATCTTTCCAGGGAAATTGCCCTTCCCCTTCTCCCCTTTGCTCAGGTAACATCAGCTGTTGCTAATTTGGTGACGGTTTGCTCCTTTGTTCTGTGCTGTGGGGCTGCAAGGTGGTGGTGTGGCTGAGGCAGTGGGGTTTTTGCCGTGTCTGATCCTGTGTTGCCATTTCCCCCTGCCCCTGAGCAGCGTCCTCGACAGTGCAAGCCGCCTGGATGAAGAACACAAGCTGATCGCCAGGTATGCAGCAAGGCTGGCAGCAGAAACTTCTTCATCAGTAAGTGTTTTAATTAAAGGAAGGTACTTTCCTTCTGTCATGTTCCAGGGGCTTGGCAAGATCAGGGAAATTATATCTGACAGTGTAATGATTAATGGATTATTTTTCCCTATCCTTTTCATCAGAGACTGTAATGCTGTAATAATAACACTTTTATGCAGTCCATTTAATCCAAAGAATCCACATACTAATGCATACAATCTATATACTAATGCAGTGGTATTTAAATAATTGCATCAAAGGGAATCTGACATCTTGAACTCAGGAAAGACTATAAAATATTGTCTGGACTAGCTTTGGTTAAAGGTTAATGATTTACTGCATTGGAAAAATGGGATGGTGAATCCATTTTACTCTCTAGCTCCAATATCACAGCAACTGGGGCCCTAAGTACTAAGGATATTAAAGAATGTGCTTCAGCAGGATGACTGTAATGACCTCCTGCATTAGCCCTGGCTCCCATTTTCAGTTCAGAGCAATGATTATTCTGCTGTCTGTATCCAAAGATAGAAGGTGATGACAGGCTAAAACCTCACTAACTGCATTCAGGAACAAGAGAGAATGAAGCAGGAACCTAATCAAAGTATATAAAATCTTAAATGGTACATAAAAGGTCAGCCTAGCTACTTTTTTTCAATCTCAGCCCATTTGGTAGAACAAGGGAGCATGAATGACAGTTAAGTGAAAAGCAGCTTGTCTGGAGTGCCCAGAAACATTTTCACACTGAGATATACACTGTGGGGTCAATTGAAAGGGTGAAATTCGGCACCACACATCATGTAAAGATTCTGAGTGGCATTCCCACCAGGTGGAGATGAATCTGCTGCCATGTGCAGACTCTGTCACAGAGATTTCACACTACCTGCAGCTGCCTGGGAAGAGAGGGGTGCTCCTGTTCTGCCAACCCAGCCCAAATCAATCCTTTCTAGACATGTGACACGGTGTTTCAAATTTAAGGCAACCTGTAGATGATGGTCTTATTTCTGAAAGACAGTAATTCTCTACGGGAACAAGTGTTCCCATTAATAATGTCTCTGGTTAAAAACTGGTCGACATCAGTTCCATATAACATGTGTCCTTGATGTGGGGGAAAACAGTATAAGCAGAGCTGACTTGAAGGAAAATACTGAATTTCTCATTGCCATCCATCTGTGCTCTTTGAACAAAAGAAACAGAAGGAAAAGAGAAGGTTTCTCTAGACAGAAATCTTTCCAAGCTAAAGAGTGACACCCAGTAGGGGTAGTGGAAATTTTTAAAGCTTTGCTGATGGTTATTCTTTTTTTTAAGGAACTTAAATATATTAATAACAGTGGGCATTCAGGATAAAGATCCTGATGCCTCCTGTATGAGTCATGACATCCACCAGCATATATCAGTTCTTCTTTATGCACTGTTCTGCTTCCCTGTGGTTGATGTGTTAATGGGAAAGTGTATCCATGGCAGAAAAAAATGGTATGTGATTACAAGGGAAGCATACTGTCCTTTCCCCACAGACTGTCCTAACCTTTGTTAGGTTTGCTAGGCTATTGAGAAGTGTCTTCATCCTTTTTGAGGGTCCACCTCCTGGTGAAGGATATGCCTGGCAGCACATAAAATAGCAGTCCAGAGTTACACTTCACAGGGCTTTCTGTGGTCAGGAGCCCTCATATCACAGCAGTAACTCAGCGGAGTATTTTTAAATATCTGATTCTTTCAGATTGGAGTTAGTAATAAATGGGTATCTTTGGTAGTTGTGAAACTTTCAAATGTCTTGCTCTGTGTTGTCATTGCTACAATACTGAAATACAGGACTGTGAACAAGGAAAACAATAATTGGTTATTGCTGATGGACATGCAAAAAGAGCATAGTCCAGTGAAGCTCTAGTGAGCACTGCCTAGTTTGGTGAGAGACAAATTCCCATCTCATTTTATTGGGAGGGGAAAAAAAAGTTTTTCTGTACCTGAAGGACTGGGGAAAGAGGTTTTCTGAAGTATCATGAGAACATGTAGGAAAACTTGGCCAAATGGGCCACACAGCCAGACTGAAAACTGAGTACTGTTTTCAAACTGAAAGTAAAACCATCCTTTCAGGAGAGTGAAGCATCACTGCACTGGAAACACATCCCGTTCTTTCTGGAGGCAGACACTGAGTTTTGCTTCAGTGTGTTTCTCTTGTCTGTAGCATCAAAATCAAGAGCCACATTACAGCAACTGCCTGCAGCAGTGTCATTGCCTTTTACAATTGGTTCAGAGGAAGCTGCATGAAAAAGCAATGAATGACAGGATGGTAAACACTTGAGTCTTATTTACTCTAGCACCTACTCTGCTTTTACTAGCAATGGTTCCATACTGGTATGAGCACAACATGAATGCTCTTTTTTTAGTGTGGGCAAGTTTGGTGCAGCACTTTCTGTACACAGATTTCACAGAACAGATCTGTGTTGAACTCACAGTGCATGCTGGCTGTTCCTCTTTCAATGCAACCTTCTCTGTTTTACAACAGCAGCCGAGTCAGCAGAGAGGGGCATCAGATATCTCCTTCACCATTGATGCAAACAAGCAACAAAGGCAGCTGATTGCAGAGCTCGAAAATAAAAACCGGTGAGCATCCACTAAGTACCTGGTTTTGTTCAGTCCCATGTATTACATGTGTGCTTGTTTCTTACCATTTTTTACCACCTACACCTGTACAGTGTGCTTATACAAGCATATACATCTCCCCCTACAAAAAAACAGAGCACAGAAAGGTCCACACAATATGATAAAGGCTCTGAAATCCATAACTAACCCCTGTTTTCATAAGTGTACTGTCCAATGACCTGATATAATCATGGATACTTTACTGTTTGCAGCTGCTGTTTGTTAAGAGTTTAAAAAATAAAAGCCTGTCTTGTTTCAAAACCAGATTAACTTTCAGCTGGATTCTCAGTAGCACTATAACATGAAATGATAAAAAGATCAGTCACGCTTGTGATGTTACGCTCCCCTGCTTTTATTTGGGAAAAAGATGATTAAAGCTCTCCAGAATACAGTCTGCCTGGGAAAGGTTTGCTGGGAAATGAGCAGCAAGTCAGGCTGCTGGTCAAATGAGACAGGAGGTACAGACATGACCGAGACTGAGAGAGAGTGTCAGGAGAAATAGGCCAGCCTGCCCCAAAAAGGAGTGATGCCTGTTTGTCAACAGCAGAGAGCCTGGCTCTGGGTACCAGACTGCCTGATGCCATGAACTGTATGGCAGCAGAGCTCTGCTTTTAGTGCCGGACTGTAAAACAGAGGCCAGCCCAGACCAGATGGTTTCCTATTCCAAACTCTGCACTGCCATCTGTCACTGTGCAATGAGCACCACCAGCTCCAGTCTCAATTTGCCTTTCATAGTTTGAGGCTGCCTCCTGACTGTCTGCTTCCAGCACATTGTGAAAAAGAGACAAAATTCACAAAGGTTTCAACCTTCGGCTGTGAAACTTTGTATTAGCCTTTTGACAGCACTCCAGAGCTGACAAGCCAGTTGTAACAAGTCCTGTTAAAGTGCTTCTCCATGAATTGTCGACTGCTTTCACATCTCTACTTACATTAGAAGTACTTTTTTAAGTGCTAAATATTTTCTCTGATACTCAACAATGTCCAGAAAGGTTTCTTTAATTTTTGTTAAGTTCATGAGGTGCTGGAAACGTGCATGGTGAAGAAATAAAAGGGAGCAATTCAGTCAAGCATAGAGCTGTTTTACGTCTACCTCTGTTTTTTGGGGGGTCTTGAAGAACAATTTCCCTTTTTGGCAAAATCCTAAAAGTTTATTTAGAAAACATGCAGAGCCCTCTCCCATTGCTGAGGGCTTCTTTGGTTGACTGTAACCCAGTAATTTTATGTACATCTTTAATGATTAAAAGCTAAATACAGTCATACTTCTTCACCTCTTGCAATGTCCAGTGAACTGGTTTTGTGGAAAATTACTGACTTGTGGTCTTCTGCTTTTTCTCGTCCCCAAGAGAAATCCTACAGGAGATCCAGAGGCTGCGACTTGAACATGAGCAAGCATCTCAGCCCACACCAGAGAAGGCCCAACAAAATCCCACTCTCCTTGCAGAGCTCCGGCTCCTGAGGTAAGTCCTCAGCAGTAAAACCTCTGGCCTTGACAGGGGCCAACCAGTCATTCTCAGTAAGAGAAGAAATGAAGACATAAGCCTGGCTCATGGTTTTGAAGGCTTTTTAAAGTAAGTCAATCCTTGTGTATCTTTTATCCATGTTTGGTGCAGCCTGTTGTCCTAGAAGTAATTAAGCTTGTGCTTTAAACTGCATGCATGAGGAATCTCACATACTACTCCTCTACGTTAAATTAAGCATGTGCATTAGTGTTTGCAGAGTTAGGCCCTTAAGTCATTTGGAAGAGGTCCCCAAAGCGTGGTCCAAATGCCATTAATTATATGGGGGAAAGTGTTCAGAACAAATGCTTTTACAAAGATTTCTCGTTTATGCTAAAGAAAGTACAGAAGTACATGAAAATACAGCCAGAATTAATGTTAATCTTTGGAAACTTCCCCCATGTATTGAATTCCAAGGAAAGGTCAGCTCTCTACATGGTGCAAAACCAAGCTGCAGAATGATCCTCCTTGTCACGTGGGGGGTGAGGAATAATGTCATCTGCATCTGCTGAAGATTTAGAGGATCCTATCTCCAGTTATCCCACCAAGCTAAAACTTTAATATGGATGTGTGTTCATGTTAGTTACAATACTATACCTGGATTTACTAATTTCCATGTATATCACATTGAAGAAGTACAGTTGTCATTGGCTGAGATCCATAGGCTCCCTGAAAGTCCTGAAGTTAATGTTGTAAGAGCCAGACAGAATCCAATAAGAACTATTCAAAATGCTTTGTATGAATAGAGAATAGAGTGTAAGCACTTTTTTTCCCAGTGAAATAACTCTAGATTGTTCTGTCCCCAACTAAAGAACATTTTTTTACCACTTGGCCAGTCCTCACACAACTAATATTTTAGTGGTCTGATTCCAAAGGAAATTACTGTAAGAAATTGTGCTAAATTTTTTTCTTTACAAATACTTGATAGTTCTATTATGGAGTTTTCCACACTAAAATATTTTTCTGATTCACAAATACTTACTTCTGCTTTCCAATCTAAATACAAATTAGCCTCTTCATTTCTATGAGTGATTTTAGTATGTAATTACTTCTAGAGATCGACAGGCAAGTGACATTCGGTGAGACATATAAAACTGTCATGAAAACATGTACACTCTATAAAATATACCAATAATATAGCTCTTGTCCATCAAACCTAAAGTCTATTTTTCAGCTAGGAAATCAGCCTTCTATGTAGTTGAGTAATAAAATCCATTATACTTCAAAAAAAAAGGAATGATTGTGCAGTGTTAGCAGGCTGACTACTTAACTTTTCCCTCTTTTCAATTTTGATACACATATTAAAGCATAATACCCTTACTTTCATTTCTTGACATGCAATGTCCTTAGGGCAGTGATGCTGAATTCCTCAACTGTATCTTCCCTGATTTAATATGCAGTGTGAGAATCAGAAAATAACTTTTAATCTGTGGGTCTGAACTGCTTTGCATTTCTTCTGAAATGTTCACCATTTGAAAGGCGAAAGTTTGACTTTGGATTTGCTGGGGAATTTTGACACCACCTCAAATTCCTAGACACTTAAGATGGCACGAGGGTGTTCTTACATGTAAACAGCAGGATTCAGGATTTATGTCTGTTACCCTTCCAATTTTTCAGGCTTAAAGCCCTTAAGGCTGCTTTAGAGCAGTTTAGTTCACACTGTATTAAGAAATGCTGGAATCTGTAAATCAGGTTGTGGGTACATCTTTCACAAGCTGCTGTAGTGTGGCAGTCACTAGAATGAGGTCCTGAACATGGCATTCCTTCACATTACCAGTATTGTCTTGGAGTCAGGCTGGAAAACCCATAACTTCCAAGAAGTTGCTCTGGAGTACAGCAGAAGAACCCCAGAAGAGTCGTCTGTACAGTGCACACTGCTTAGCTCCTCTCTCCCTGTGGAATGAATCTAAAACCCAGCAGAGCTCTGTACTGGCACCTGCCACTTTGAATTACACGGACCTTATTTTTGTTAGCAGTTTCTTAAACTCCATTGCCTTTGTACAGTTCATAGCATTTCCAACCATTACATGTCTGGAAAAGAAAAGCCAACACAGGCATTTTGTAGCAGGAAATGGATCAGTCCTTCAGAAGATTAAATGCAACCTGGCAGTGTTACTATATGATCCTATTATATAGGTGAGAGATAGCACACATGAGCAGTCCTGTAGAAATCAATGTTGACTATATCTGTAGTTGCTCACTTACAGTGAAGGCTCAAAATCAGGGTTTCATATTGCCCTAAATACAGGAAATGTACTTAAGTCTTGTTGGTTCCAGTGCTTTTCCATTTAGGATTATGTTGTCATGTTTTGTAGGTAGTACAAGGCTAACAACATAGTGTTTGTATGTTATTTGCAATGCAGTAATGTATAAAATATATAATAAAATGTATAATATGTATATTTTTTAACAGTAATGTTTAATAGTAATTAAATCATAACTTCCAGGAAGCAACAATTTTGTTTTCTTCTTAGGTGGGGACCTCACACAATCTAGTGTGATTGAACATGTGCAAACACTGATCCCCCATCCTGTGCAATGGAGCTGTGCAGAATCAAAGCTGTTCCGATTTCCAGGGGCACAGAGAGACTGTCACACTTGGAGTGGCTCAGTATTCACACTGTCACACAACCAGCACTGGACTCCGAGTCCAAAGAGCTAATTTCAAGCAGTTACATGTGGTAGTCTTCCTCTTGCTTTCAGAAAAAAAAAAAAAAAAAGTAGAAACAAAAGCAGATCACTGTGGGTTTTTGTCTGAATTTCTGAACTCTCTTAGCTTCTCTCGTATGTCACTGTGTTCAGTGCCCCTGCTGTAATTTCCTGTCCTTCAGGGCATGGCTTTAATTTCTCCTGACAGCCAGTGAGGTTATTGACTAGAGAGTTGTGAAGCTAAAATTGCCAGGCATTTCCACAAGGGAATATAGCACAAACTTGTTTGAACCTCATTTGTTCTTTGAAGAAGGATCTGTGACAGTGTCTCTCTTTTTCCCTAATCACTCTCCAGTCCTGGGAGGATTCCCAGTATGAGGGAACTCCCTAGCCTTCACATAGCTGCTTTTCTAAGCACTGTGCTGAATTCATTCAGTGTGTTTGCTTTCCTGTGGTCTGTAGGCATGTATCCCATAGCAGGGCTGGGAAAATGATGCAGTTGAAAGCTGCTGTGATGCTGTGAGGGGTCTCTCACATCTCTGATCACATCTGCTTGTTTCTCAGGCAGCGGAAGGATGAGCTGGAACAGAGGATGTCTGCTCTCCAGGAAAGCCGAAGGGAGCTCATGGTTCAGTTAGAAGGCCTCATGAAACTGCTGAAGGTAAGGAGCCCACCTGGTACTGCCATGGAAAACAGAGTGGGAAAGGAGAGGAGAGGAGAGGAGAGGAGAGGAGAGGAGAGGAGAGGAGAGGGCAGAAGTAACCACAGAATTCTGCAGAACCTGGCTGTTTCTACCCAGAAAATTTGGCTTTGTTTCCCTCCCCTTTTATTTTTTGCCTTGGTCTTTTAATTCAGGGGTTTCAGATAATGTTCAGATGATGATGTTCCTGTAGCAGCACTGCATCATTATTGTCACCTACTGCTAAGTGGAGTAAGAATAAGAAAAGAAACTGACATGTAAAACAAGTTAACTATTAGCTGTAAGAAAAACCCCTCAGCACTGTGCACTATTACTCACTGCAGCTGACAGTATAGAATCACTTGGCTAATTCCTGTAACTTTGCCCTTAAGTTAAAGTTCCTTGCACTTATTCAGTAGCTGGTTCTGTCAGAGGAGCCGTTTGACAACCACATCTACCTCTCACCTCAGAGATGCTTTCCCTACAGCACTTGTTTCATTTTCACAAATACAGAAGCTGGCCCTTGTTAAACAGATGAAACATGTCTCAACAAAGGATCTCAGTTAAGAATAAAGATAGCAAAAAGCATGTGCATTTTTAAAGAGAGACTGGGGTAAGATGGCAAATGTGTTTTTATTTGCAGCCCTATTTTACCTGATGTGCTTCAGGACAGATGGTGCCAGAAATTTACATTGGAAGAAAGTGCCCTGAATAGTATAGGAATCTGTTTTGTTGTTGTCTGTGAAATCCATTTAGCAACATGCATCCATTTAGATCCATTTGCACCAAAGCATGAGTTTGACACCTTGTGCCACTTGCCCCTCCTCCAACACAGGCTTCTGCAGCCACAGTGCACAAATCAGTGGCATCTCAGCACTAGAGCCCACTGAATAGCCAGCAGATTTTTGGGAGCTGGAAGTAGGCAGGATAATTTTTGTTCTACCCATGAAAGGCGGCAGTGCCACAACTAGCAGTGAGGTCTGCCTGCTGTCAGTCACTGCCTGGACAAAGAAAATTTGGGGTAGGAAACAACAGCAGCTTTCTGCACGCTTTGCACTGTTCTGGTGTTTCAAAGTGTGCAGAGATGGGACCTTAACCTGGTCTCACACTGTCAACTCTCTTGACGGTACCTTCAACACTGTACTCCAAATTTGGCTTTGTTTTTTGTTCTTCACTTACATCCCAGCTCATCTCATGTGCTGATCCTCTTTTTTCTTTAGGAAGAAGAATTGAAACAGGTAGCAAGTTACCTCCTCCTTGGAGGCCTTACTAACTCTTAAATGTGATTGTGTTCCTGTGATTTGTTTTACTTCCTTTGCTTGAGAAGTGTGTGTGTGTTTCTTTTGACCAAAATTAATACTTTGCAATTCTTTCCCACATTAGTGTCTTGCACCAATTTTCACAATCAAACATCTTAGCACTCTAGAAAGTGAGTCATGGCTACAAGGAATCTTGATCTTTTTCTTACTCCTCTAAATTAAAACATGTGAAGTGTAGAAAACACCCCTCAACTGTAGTGAAACCAACCTAGAACATGAATTAAACAGATAACATTTTGAAAATGTGATGGGAAATTTGGTACTTTCCAGAAAAACATAACTGAGCTTAAATGAGACAAGGGCAATGAGTTTAAAAGCCCATTTTACCCAGGAAAAGTCAGGGCATAGTGTGCACATCTTTACAAGTGAGCACTGATGCTAGCAGTCCCATGAGTCTTCAGGAAGATAAATGTTTTCTGTAACCTAGATTGAAAAAAGGAAGTATTTACATTACTAATAGTAAATCTTAGAAGATTTAATTGTTTTAGAGCTTTTCAGTATTGTAACAGATCAGGAAATATATTAGGCTTAAAAAAAAATGTCACTTTCCAGATAGCAGTCTGATTTATGAGTTCAATAAAAGTGTTTCATTTTAACAAAATACACTTCCTCCTGCTTTCATCAGTAGAAGTGCAGTCACAAGTCTGGTGTGTTCTGCCTGCAATACAGCATGCAGAGTTTGTAGGTAATGCTCACCTTCATAAAACTAACATTTAGCTAATTTTTGTAAGCATCAATTCGTTGCACACAAAAAAATAAATCTGACCATGTATCACCTCCATGTAAGGGCTGCCTTTTTCCATTCTGAAGATCTGTTGGCAAAAGAGAAGCTTCCAGTGTGACAGGAGTTACCTTATCATATAAAATATTCACTTGGACAGTGTAAGTGAAAGCACATTTTCAGGCTGTTACAAGGTATTTTTATGAGGGTTTTTTTTTTTTCCAAGAGTAATAGCCTCGCTGAATACCAGGTGATGATGCTAAAGAATTACTCTCACCATTTCCATTTAATGATCCCCATTATGCTGTGCCATTTCACGATCTGTTGAGAGAAACAGGATTAAATTAATTTCTGGAGGAATTCAATTGGAATGAGTAGCCTGGCAATTCATCTAATGCTTATGAATTATCTATTTCTCCATTGCCCTTCCTTGAGAAAGGATAATGAGTTCTTCACATGCCTGTCGTTTGATGTGGCTGTGCGATTTCCCCACGTGTCATCCCAGTTCAGTCCCAGCAGAGGGAGCAATGGGCTAAAGCTCCTGTAAAGCCGGTCTTCATTTCAAGCATTTTATGCTAAACATGCATGACGCTTGATAGTGGGAAAATTTCCCTGTCTAGCCAAGCGTTAACTTAAAAGCTGTAGCAATTCGACTAGGGATGGTGAATTAAATAAAATACCTGAAAGTTTTCCTGAAAGGCGTGAGAACACTGATGGCTGCAACCAAGTACAACACAAAAGCTGAAGCCATCCAAATATCCACGGTGGCTGTGGGAGCTCCCCTTTCAGCATGCCTCAGTCCTTAACTGGTAGAGCGGTCAGGGTCTGGGAGCAATTCAGTGCTTGTCTTCTCTGCTGACCTTACCAAGAAGTTAAGACTGGCTGTCATAGCAGATTTCAGACCATTAGGTGCAGCCTTTGAAAGCCACAATTCTCCTGATAGCAGCTAAGCAGGAATCCAATCCTAATACCACTTTATTCCCATAAACCTGGGCTGAGGTGGACCTAGATGAGTGAAATCTATTAAGTTTTCACCTCTTGGAAATCAGGCATTCCCTAATATCCTCCTATTTCAACTTGCTGTTCATCGGTTCTGTCTGATACTGCCCAAATAGTATAAAAAGTGAGGAGCTTTTTCCTGGGCTCTGAATGCTTCATCTTCTTGTGATTCCCAAACATTTTGTCTTTGTTTGTCATAAACACAAGATCTCAGTCATAGCTGCAGAGCAGACAGAGGGTAAGCACTGGGTGTGTAGCAGCTTTTGCATTTCTCTTAAGGGAAAATTCCAGTGCAGAAGTGCTGGTGGGCATCTGTTATTTTTAGTGAATAAAATGCCTATTCTGAAGTTCATTCCTGAATGTGGCTTGACAACAGGAAGCAAATTTCGTCCTTTTTTCCCTAATCTTTCTCTGAAAGTTCCCACTGTTGTTGGTGTTCCCAGGACAGAGATCAAAGGCAAAGAGGAGCTAAGGAAAAAAGGCAAGTGAAAAAGGGCACCTGCCTTTCAAAGAGCTGAGAACCAAAAATTCTTCCACAAATGTGTTTCACAGAGGATGAAATGTGCTCCATTTGGCACGACAGAAGAAAGCTGTAGATCCTGGATGCCCTGCCTGATGTGCAGGAGTTATGACTAGCAAGGGCCTTGGAGCATCTCCAAGTTGCTTTGGGCCCTTCCTCTGGAGGATTAAATATCTCCATTTCTTCTGGAGCTGGTATTGATGATTCTAGAAACAGGAGAGCATCTGGCCTTTATATATTTGACTTGCCTTTCATCCATCATTTAAATGTTCTAAAACTAATCATTAAAGAAATTATAAGTATTAAATCCTCCATTCTTCCATCAGTAATGTGCTTATTTCTCATGAACCTAATTTGCCCTTGATGGCTTTCAGGTGATAATGTCTCTTAGAAAGGGGTGATAGGAGAAAAGAACAAATAGCTTAGTATTCTATTACATTATTTATGGTCCAGGCCAGGAATTTATAAAAATCTCAAGGGCAATGCTGCACTCATCCTGCAATGGGCTCTGGTCATTTACAGAACACATTTGCCAAACCATATCAGAGCTGCAGTGGCAACCAATACCAGAGTCATAATAAATGCAATGGGAAGAGTTAAGAAATCCTCCTGTGTTTTTGAAATAAAGCCAGGGTGGGAGAAACACCAGCCCTGAGGTCACTTTTGACTGAAAACAACCAGGAGCTCGTGTTGCAGTTCCCCTTTAAAAGCACTCAGGCCACCTCCATCCTTGGCATCTGCTGAACGCTGGGTTTTAGCCAAAGGCCATGTGCAGTTTGGTGTGGGCTCCAGCATTAGTTTTTCTTACATGGATACACATTCCCAGGATTTCGAAACGGTGGATGAGAAGTGTCTCTTGCAATCACTCACCTAGCTGCGTTAGTAAAAATTGCAGTTTTGTAAAGTCTGCTTGAATTTCTGCTAAGTGATCCTAACTAGTGAGTGAGGTGCTAACAGCATGACATTTGTATGACTGGTGGTAAAAAGTTTTCACTTCCAGCAGCTGAACCCATAGCAGGAATTTATATTGCCCTATCCCCACAGCGTTTTGGGAGTGCCTGAGTATATCCTGTGGAGCAGATAATTTAATAGCAGCTTAAATAGTTCTCTAGCTTCAAATAAAAAGCAGAAATTTGTGTTACTTATTGCAAGTGTCAGACTTTATGTGACTGAGAGGTTGCATGTACCATGAACTTGTCCTGCAGGGAAGGCAGGGCTGTGATCAGCTCTCTGGCAGTGCTCTGCTGAAAGGGGCTGTGCCAGTCCCTTGCCCAGGCTGAAAGCCTGGCTGGTGCCAGCAGCTCTCCCCATCTCACAGCCACAGTGGGTTACATTTTATCAGACATTTTATCAGTGTGTGAGCTGGGGGAGTGACAGAGGGGAGAAGGCAGAGAGGTCTCTAGTGTGGTCTTTATTAACTTGGATTTTTTTTTAGTTCAGCTGCCTGACATTTTCTCATGCTTAAAGAAAGTCAGATCTTGACTCATATTTTCCTACTTACCATTTCTCTACACAGAAGCCTTGCTGTCAACTAACAACTGACTTTGGTTTATTTCTTCTAGCAAAATTAACATTACCCAACTGATCTACAAACAGCATGGTGCCTTTAGGCTGAGGGACGGGTGACCAGGACAGCAGGCAGGCTGTTGCAGAGCCCCTGTTTAACCCCCTGGTTGTTTTGCAGACGCAGGGGGCAGGCTCCCCACGCTCCTCGCCCAGCCACACCATCAGCCGGCCCATTCCGATGCCCATCAGGTCTGCCTCTGCCTGCTCCACCCCGACCCACGCGCCTCAGGACTCTCTGACTGGAGTGGGAGGAGACGTGCAGGAAGCCTTTGCACAGAGTAAGTCTCATTTATGGCTTGTCTGAGGCACCTGGAGACTGAATAATCATTATTTCTTGTAGTTACTGACTAAACGTACTTGAGCTTCTCAGCTGCATGCAATGAAACAAAGCAAAACAAAAAGTACCTGTGACAACTGCACTTTGCCATTGAAAATCAACTTTGTCAGCCATCACACTTTGCTATCATAGCAAGCAAGTAAGCACAAACTGGACAATGATGCCAATTAATGGAGTTTGGGGTAAGAAGGAATTTTGATGCAGGAGGCTGAGAGCAGTTATCACTGCTCTGTTAACCAGAAAAATTGCTATTGACCTCAGCAGGCATTGTCAGTGTGTTTGGTTTTAAATAAAGACTTTGCTAGAATGAAATGATACAATCATACAAGAATGATACAATGATACAAGAATTAGGTGGAAAGGGCTTTTGTAAGTCAGTGCATCTTTCTGCCCCCAGGAAGAGGGCTTCAAAGTGAGACCAGACCATTCAGGACCTTTACCAGCTGAGTTCTGGATAGCTCCTGTCACTCATTTTCTCTGTTGCAGTGTTTCACCATCCTTACTGTGTGCATTTCTTGCCCTTCTGTCTGATCAGAACATCCCTTGATGCAACCTGTGATTGTTGTCCCTTGTCTTTTCTCTTCGGGCCTGAGAAGGGTCCTGTTGGACTAGACAGGAATCAGGTCTGAAAGTCTAGGTGAACCCTTTCTTTGCAATTCCAGAAAACTGCCATCTCTTTCCCACTCTTTTTTCAAGTAAGAATAAATTTTAAACTGTTTTGAATTTCTAAGGCCACAAATTAAATTATTATGTTGAATAACGCAGAAAGTGAGCAGTCTGTGTTATCTAAATGAAGAAATATTCCTTATTTTTCTAATCTGCTCTCTCCAAAATATTTGCATAATTGCAATTCTATGATCTGAATAAGTTTTTTCCCTCCTTCCCCAGTACAAATAACTTTAAATGTAAGCTCAGAAGTTCCTCTGCTACAGTGGAGGCATGCTTCTTCCCAGGAACCCAGTTCAGCCCTCTCATGCACCCTTCCCCTTGATTTTCTTGTGAATTTTGTCTTTGTGTGTATATTTGGACAGGGTTGAATCTGTAATGCAATCAAGAATTTTCTCCTAAAGTGCTGGTCATTTCAAGTATTGAACATAGGCATAATTCCTGGTCCCAACATAAAGGGTTGCTGCTGATCTCATTTTCTGTGGCAAAAGAAACAGGCCATATGTTTTCCTTTTTTTCTGCTATGAAAAAAGATTGAGACAGGCAAAAATATGGAGCCCTAGCTTCTATGCTGTTATGGGACAGCTTCTTCCAGAATTAAGAGTAAGATAAATAATGTAATGGCCACAATAAAATATCCATAAACAATGCTAAGTCTGCCTCAGGCAAATGCATTTTAAGTGTAGAAATGTGTTCTGTTCAAGATCAAAAGTTACGCGATCACATTTTAAAACTGCTGCATTTGATAAATACCTGGGTTTGTGTCATTATTTACTGTAAGCTCTAGGTGGGAAGGTCAGACCCAGAGAACTTGAAGCCAGCATTCTGTCACATCTTGACATACGACTTTGTGAGGGGGGTTGGGCTGAGATTTTATGGCTCCATTCTCTGCTGCACCAACAGAGATCTGCCTGTATATACATAATGCAGACGAGCCATGGCTAAACTATGTTTTCTCTTCATTGTTTCTATTTCTCTCTTTCACAGCATTTGTAATAGTTCAGAGGCATAAAATTAAGACTTTAGAGAAGGAGTGGTTGTCTGTGTATGTGTAAGAGTTTAACTGCTGTAATTTACATTCCAGTAACTCTTTGCTAATGGATACATTAAAAAAACCTCTTTAGGATTTGAGAAACTTTTTTAAATGTATTGGTTTGCATTCAGCCAGTTTTTCAAAATCTACAGTAGCCAATTCCTGTAAATAATTCCATTTGGAAGACTAGTGATTCTGTGGAATATATTGATTATTCAGCTATTCAGCAATAATGCCTATGTTTGGGATTTGGGGTAGTTAAGCACATGTTACCCAGAGACCCCTCCTAAGGAAGGAGTATTACATGCAGCTCACAGGAATCTCTCATGATTGATGGTTGAGGGAATATTGCCAGGTTCAGCAGGGAAACACTTCTAGAGGCATTATTAGAAAGAGTTTAGAAGCAGCCTGGGGCTGTTTAGAGAGGCAGTTGTGCTTCCTTTATTTAAAAAAAAAAACCAAGGGGTGTTGGGGGGAGAGAGAGAGAGACAGTAAATTATAGAATATACAAGAAAGTCCTTGAGCTACAGGAGAGGCTGAGAGGGAGCAGAGAAGAGAAATCTGTATAGTCTTGATGAGGGATAAGGTCAAGTGTGTTTCTTCAACATTTGCCATAATTATCTGGCAAATACCTGGCAATAATGGTGTCATTAAACAGAGCTGTGGGAACTTGGAGAAAACACTTCATTTCTTCCCTCCTCCCCCACAGGCACTGTAAATGAGTTCACGCTGGATTTAATCTTCCAGGCCTGGTCTGCTGGTGTCACCACACAAATGCAAACTTGATGGCAATGAATAATCTCCACATATCTGGCATTGTGATTAAATGAAGCATGAGGGGAGGCTTCTGCTTTCGCATACAGCATAAGTAAATGAGGCCATTCTGCAGAGAGCTCTTCTGCACGTGTCCCTCGAAAGACTTTGATACCCTGAATTATCACAGTGACAGCTTTCAGCAGGGGTGAAACTGCTTTCAGCAGTAAAACATATGTCATGTGGATAATGGTAACACTGTGCTTTGTCCATCTCTTGCCTCAGGTGCACGACGAAACTTAAGAAATGATTTGCTGGTGGCAGCAGATTCAATCACCAACACCATGTCTTCTTTGGTAAAAGAACTAAATTCTGGTGAGTGAGGCTAACAAGGGGGAATAGTCGCCACAGTGACATTTCACATTTATATGAAAGAAGTGGGATGTGAGAAAATGTGTATCTTCAAAGCTTTTTATGCTTTTATTAAAAAAATCCCTAAATAACAACTTCTGGAACTCAGCACATCTCAAAGCCATGGCTGTAGAGGTGCAGCTGCATGCAGTGAAAACTTCAGGTTTGTCTGTGATTCCACATGGAGTGGGATTTCACTCTTTAAAGATTAGATTTAGCATAGATCATACAGGACTTGTTGTAAAATGCAATCTGTAGTATTACCATTAAAATATCCTACCTAATAATTGAGATAAGCAAAAGCTTCAGTATTTGGTCCCACCACAAGAAAAAAAACTATAAACTTTGCCAGTATAAGTAGAGTAATATGCTTTTATTCACTGTGTGAAGGTGGCATTCTCGGTTGGAAAGGCAGAGAAATGCTTAAAGAAATAAGCAAGTATATTTACTTTGTGAAAGTTAAATGGGACTTTTTGCTTCACAGAAGTGGGCAGTGAGACAGAGAGCAATGTGGATTCTGAGTTTGGACGGAGCCACTTTGATGACCTGGTTCCATCCCCGACGTCTGAGAAGGCTTTCCTGGCGCAGATCCATGCCCGGAAGCCGGGATACATCCACAGCGCCACTGCCACCGGCTCCCTCCGCAGTGACATGTGGGTACCTGCTCAGCCCTGCTCCTTCCCAATCTCATCCTGCTTCCTTTGAAAACTATCTGCAGCACACAGTATTTCCCCTCCCTCTCAATTATTTGGTTAAAAAAAAAAAAACCATAAAACCAAGTGAGGACTGCTTCATGGTTACATAGCAGTGGGCTCTGTAAACAATAAAGGCTGGAACTTGGGACTCCCTCAGGAATGAGCTGTCTCACATCCAGCCTGGTACACTCAGGCAGCATGGAGGCCATGGGACAGCTGTTTTCCCTAATAAGCCCTGCAGTCCTATTCCCTGTTCATCCAGACTGAGGGACCTGTTGGGGCTCACTGGAAAAGAAGAAATGTGTAAATGGAAAACACAGAATGCATTTCATTGACCTACTTAATTGATGAATAAACAGATTTTTACAACCTGATCCTTCCTTTCAGAGACAATAGGCATCCTTCTAGTTATTTTTAGTTCAGCCTCTTTGTATGAAGTTGTTGAGAACTTTGTTCCTCATTTCCTTAGGGTAGTACCTTCAGCAGAATATGCCCTTTGGTGTACTTCGTCAGTGCCAGATCACTGTAGAGGGAAAATATCAGAAGTGTTCTCCACTGCCAGGAAAATACTAACCAGTGGAGCATATGGTTAGACTAAAAGTATCCCACAGTCCTCATAGATTACAATAAAGGGAAGTTTTATTGACTCTGAATGTCATTCACCTCAGGAGGCTATTTATTCATAATTGTCTTTAGGGTTACAGAAGATGGAGACCCTTATGTCAGAGCAGATGATGAAAACTACGAGAACGACTCTGTCCGGCAGCTGGAGAACGAACTGAAGATGGAGGAGTACCTGAAGCAGAAGCTGCAGGATGAGGCATACCAGGTGGGAGAAGGACACCAGCTGCCCCTATTTCTCCATAAGTGAGAAAGGATGATGTGCCTCAGGTTCCCAGAGCCATCTAACCAGCCCTGGGCTCTGGGATGTGATCTGGGTTACCAGAGCAGCCGCATCCCAAAAGCTGCTGCCCCCCTTCCACAGACACACATGCATCCAGCCTTTGTGCATATCCAGGACCATGCTGCCTGAGGGTACCAGGGAACCAGGTGGGACAGAACTGCCTCTGAGCTTGTTCTCTGCCCATGCCTGCCAAGTCAGATCTCATTCCCCACTACCGTAGGTGCTGGTTGGTGGTGTCAAGATGTCCTGCTATTGTCAAATCTTATTTTTTCTCCAGAAGCAAAAAACATTCACAATGGTTTCTCCAGTGTGAACTGAAGCTCAAGCGCAGTCTGTGTGCTACTGTCATTGTCAGAATCTGGAGGTACAGAAAAGGTTCTGAAACAAATTGTATCCCAAAGGACCAAGTATTCAACAATACTGGTGCAGAGAAGCCTGGGGATTTGTTATTAAAGACCTCCCTGAGGAAGTTCTCAAAGGGCATTTGTTTAAGAGTCTGAGTAAAGCAAATATGCCAGGAGGAGCTGGAATTCTGTAGATGTCCATATCTGCATCATAGTCTCCACTTCTACCTGGTGTTGCAGATTAGTGCCATGTTTTAAGTTATTCTGACTTGGCATAACTGAATTTAAAATACATTACTTCTTATAAAGTTGAAAGTAGTGTCAATAGGAAGGAAAACCTAGTTCAGTTATTTGGGAGCAGAGCTGAAGCAAGCAAAAATAACTTTGTTCCCACATGGTGATTGGCTCAAATATGGACCTCACCCCTAAAGAACATGTTAAATGAGGTAAAAAAACCAAATTAGACATGTTCTGAGAGATCAGATGTCTGCAAATAAGATTCAAAATCACTTTATGGGCAAGAATTCTTTAAACTGCCGATTTCTAGGAGCTAATAAAATCTAGCCTTTTTTTCTGGTAGTTTTCCTCTAGTGTTCAGTGCTGGTCACTTTGGAGACAATCTGTGTCTGACAGGCTTGTGTTGTAATGAAGACTGGCTGCTCTTTTGGTCGTCTTTTCTGTAAAGCTGCTAGGATATGTTAGTCTTGTAAAAGTTCATTGAGTCTTACCAAAATTTGAGGTAACTTTGAGGTTGATGTGAACATCTTTTTGTTGTTGTTACTGTTGTTGTTGTTTATATAGACCTGCTACATGCCCATGGTATCATTTCATTGCAGAGGTCTTTAAGGATGTGACAAAAGGAGCAGGATTGTTACGGATCCTCTCCTAAGGCAACAGCAGGTGACATAGGGGGTGTTGTCAGAATTTTTTATCCAGGATAGGAAATGTCAAAAATCACAGCCTTTGCACTTCTGAACAGGGTGAACAACTACTGCTGATGTAATGAAAAGTAGTTGTCAGTTTTGAGAAGGAGTGCCTAAATAGTCACAGCTGTCAGGCATCAAATAATAAATGTTATTCTTGCTGATAAAAAAATCCATTTTCTTCAGAAGGAGCAATAGACCAGTTTGACTGTATTTTGGTTACAATATGGCAATGGTGTTACTTGAGTTTGACAAGTTACAACGTGATTTTGTGCATGCATAAAATACAGTGTGTATGTGCACTGCAGATAGGGGCAGGAGAACTTGTACGTGCCTTGTAGAAGTTTATAGAAATTACACTTGATGGCAGTGGGTGCTACTCTTGCTTCAGTTTAAAGTTTTTCTGCTGTTTTCCACCAACATTCCCAGAAGAGGAGGAAATCTTCCTGCTATTAACATCAGAATAAAATTCCTGAATTTAGGTGAGCCAGGACTACAAAGTGAAGTTTATTCCCCATTGTTTCACATTATTTTTTTCCACCAGGGGAGCAAAAACAGACAAAAAAACCAACACACAGGCACACACACACAAACACACACTCCCCCTGCCAAAAAACAAAAAAAAAAAGTCTTTTTTTAGTCAAAAATATATTCACTGAGGGAACAGAAAGTCCTCATTCTAGACAAATTTGGTTTAACAGCATTTTTCCAAAACAAGTTTCATAATGTAGTTTACTGTCCGTGAGATTGTCAGCTCCTATCGGGCAGTGCTTTGACAGTAGTGACTTGTAAGTAGAATCTATTTTTAGTTGATACCACAGCCCCAAAGCATGTAATGGCAATGCATGAGAAGTCCTTCCCAGTATGGTTGATGCCATTTAAATTAGGGAATGGGGTTAAATGAAGCAAGAAAAGGTGCTAAGTTAATAGGGACTACTAAAATGATTAGGAGCTGGTTGGACAGTGTCATATATTGATCCCAGGACGTGCTTTGGCATTGGTTGTTCTCTGCAATTTGCTGTTTATTTGTGGTATTTTGCTCTTCTATTCCTTTTTCTACTAATATCACTGAGTATTCTAAAAAAGCCACAACTTTCTACTTGGAAAAACAAAGGAAAATTAGTAAATTTCTGTTTAGGGTGTTATGTTAAACCAAGGCCAGGTCAACTATTCTCATTTGCATCAAACCACTGGTATTTATTCCAAGCTGTTTTACTGTTTGTATTCACATGTACACTGCATTCATCTGGATTGCCAAAAAAAGTCGGGGGGTGTAGCTACCATAATGCAGTTGTCAGCTGAAAAAATCTGCAGGGAGGAACTCCTACTAAGGTTGCAGAATGGTCAGCTCAGTAACAATCTGGTAATCATTTTTATGTTATTGGATGTCTCACTGGGTGTAAAATCAGCACATTTAGAAAAACACGTAGATGTAGTGTAGCATGAAAGATGGGTGGCCCAAACCCACTCTTGTTATTTTGTGTCACCTTGTCTCCAAGAAAGATTTTTATGCTGAACTCCTAAATTAGTATTAAAGTATGAGCAAAAAACCCAAGTTACATAGGGAAATCAGGGACATGAAACCTTAGAGAAGTCGTCTTTCTCTCTCTCTTTTTTTTAAGCATGTTGTAAATAACAAGTATCTGTATGAGAAAAAACCCTGAACACATTTGATGCACAGGTGTAAATGCTAACAGTGTGTATCCTCCCACATCTGCTTCCACTTTTGGTCTTGGTACAGTCTTTTGCTGATATGTTGTGTAAGACAGTTTTCACTGGGTTTATTTTCTGGGTCCCTAATTGCTCCCTTTATTCCTAGGCTTGTGCATGGCTTTTTTCAGAATAATACACTGCCTGGCTGCTCACGGGCTTAATTTGTCATCTTCCTGTTTTCTGTCCTTTGTTACCTACAGGTCAGTTTGCAAAGTTGAGTGCAATATTCTTCTCTCTCCTCTCAAGTAAGTATTACTAGAATTTAGAAGAAAGTTTGGAATTAATCCTCAAAAAATACATTTCAGTTGCAATGCACCTTGTGGCACCTAAACAATGACAATGCTGTTTCTTTATCCTTTTAAACTGTGTTGGGATGCCTTGGAATCTCTCTGAATCAGCTCTAATTTATGAATCTGTGGTCCTAGTCCCATGGTTTCCTGTTCAGCCATCACCCTTTTTCTATTTTTTCTTTGTTGACCATCAGAGTGAGAATGTGGGCTTTTCATCCCTGGGGATGATGACAAATACATTAGCCAGTAGAGAGAAACCTTGTCCAGAAGATCAGGAATCAGATTAAATTTCAGGAGACCTGAGTTTAAGTCCTTTCAATGCTTTAGTCTTCCTAGGATAACTGAAATAAATAATTTCTGATGGGATCAGAACATCTACTCTAGTGTGTGAAACAAGAGTTATGCAAACATTAAAGAAAGCAATAGACCAGCTGCTGAAGCACAGAGGTGTCCTCAGATGTGTTGTGAAGGTTTAAAATGCCCCAGTCCAAGTGGAAGGCACTCAGCTACTGGATAGAGTCTGTCACTTCAGAGCTATGGCAAGGTCCATGAACTCCCTGCTGTCCATATTCAGGTCATGTTCCTTACCCATGCCAACCTCACAGTTGCAGCACTTGGTTGTTGCCAAGTTCAGCAGTTGTGGTTGTCCTCAGGAAGACAGACAACATCTATTTTTATGAAGTAGCCTGTTACTCTGAACATTTGCCCAGGAAATGGGAGACCACACATTTCTTCTTGCCTCAGCTGAGGCTGTGGATTCTGCATTCCTGACTTCCTAGAAGAGTGCAGTGCCCTGCTATGAAGGTGGTACTGAGACAGTGCTGTCCATCCTGCTGAGACACTGAGCCATGGGATGGCGGGGACAGAAAGGGAGGAGAAATCAGAGCAGGGATCTGATTCTGGTCTGCAAACTGAGCCTCTTCCTTAAAGGCAGAACTAAAAGCAACAGAGATCAACAATCAAGTGGACACTAGAGCTTGGGAGCAGGGTCATGTTCAGATAAGCAAAACCAGTGAATTAGCCTGTGCCAACTCTAACAGGAACTCATATTGTAAGATTTTGTGTGTCATATTTTATGGTAGACCTCCTTATTAATGCAGCAGTTTTGATGGTAAAACTTGACCCTTATTCAAGGGGTTTGCATCTTCTGATGACAGTGAAATTTTACTGTTAAAATGTGTACCTTGTGAAAGCAGCTGCTAGTGGGTATTTCCAAAGCATCTGTCTCGGTGTCTCTTGCAGCTGAAGCAGAATAATGTGAAAAGCAAATAAACTGCAATACCCAGAGTACTATAAACACCAAATAACTGCTCATAAAAATTCTCCTAACATTGCCCCTCAGGTTACATTCATTTTCTCAGTAGCCTTGTTAAAATCATGAGCCATGTAGAGCTTCCTAAATATTGATGGCCAGAAAAATAAGTTTTCTTATTCTGTTTTAGTGCAGTTGTCAGTTCTAGATCAGGTGAAAAGTAAAATGGATCTTTCAACAACAATGTGTGTGTATAACTATGTACCTAGTGGAAATTGTATATATAACTGAATATAATTACAATTTGCAATAATAAGTCAAAAGAACCTTTTTTAATTACAATTACAACACTCAGGCACTTTCATGTAAGGTTTCCTTTTTTGTTGGGAAGCAGTGTTAACATAATCATGTGGGGAAACATACTGCCCTGAAGCCTGCCTTTCTTGAAAATATGTATTTTGTCTCAAATTAGCAGAAATCTGAGACTGAGCTACTATCTCCTCTCCAGGATGATTTTTAAAACATTTAGAAACCTCACCAAAAAGAAAGATTTTCATAATGAGATTCATTTTGGCTCTCAAGGGAGCCCTTTGGCCAGTTCCAAAGACTGTAACATTCCTAGGAGCTAAAAAAGCCCAGCCCTACAGAAGTTAGCATCCCAAACTGGTGGACTTGCCACTTCACTTATATCCACAAGAACAAACTGGGTTATGGTGCATTATGATAAATACACCTTCACGTGGTAAGTGAATCTCCTCAAGATTCACTCTGTTGTGAATATGGAAGTCTGTCATATCTTGTCTATTTTATTTGGTACTTACGTTTCACAGCACTGGAAAAATAACCTCAATGTAGTTTATACCAGTCATGGTATCTAAAGTGCTTTTGCAGTTTTCATTGGGTTCTTGTGTGAAGCTTAGAAGCTGCATGAAGAGTTTTATTTCTAAGCCCTTATTCAGTCAAAAATGGTACAAATACAGTTGCTATGGTCCTAGATGGCCATAGGAAGTAGAAAGCCAACAGACTCTCCTATCTCACACCAGTATTACATCTGTGCTTATTTAAAAAAAAAAAAAAAAACAAAAAAAAAAAACTACAACAAAAAAAATTATGGAGGAAGTGAGATCAGTTTATTGTAGCTCCTTTTGAGTGATACTGCAGCTGATAGCCAGACAGAGTTTTGTTCATTTCCTAATTCATCTGGAGTTGATGTTATTTGATTGATGCTTTTTACAATCTATTTGCATTTGCATCTTGGAAAGCACTATGTACAATTTTCCAGAATTGATTTTAAATAGCATCTAGTATAACAAATTCCCAAGAGAGCAATTCCAGTAATATATAAAACAGAATTTAATCCTGTTTTTAATTTACTTTTTATGCTAAATGTACTTGTTTTATTTTTAGTAAAGAGACAGAGTGAATTTGGACTTGTTTTCAGCAGGCAGTAGGCAGATCTTGACATTAGGTGAAACTGCAACTTTGGTGTTGCTTTCACCTTTATCCTCTTGAGAGCACTTGGGTTTTTTGCCAAGGATGGTCAACAGGAGCAGAAAGCTCTGCATTTCAGAAACTGGTTGAAAAGTTGTCACTTCCATTTAGTTGTTGTTGACTCATGCAGTGGATGTGTCCCCACGAGACCTACAATCTCCTAGATTTTCTAAAGCTCTGCTTTCTTGGTGCTGCCACACATTTGAGTTGGTCATGCCTAATTCATTTATATGCATTATTATAACGGGTGGGAAGGTGTGAAAAGCTAACACCAAACAGATTTAAAGCATCCACTGAGAGGGGAGTACAGGGAGGAGGCTTTATTACAGGTTTTGTTCGCAGATTTTAACTGTGATTTTCCCTATCTTGACAAGAATGTAATCACTTCAGTTAAAGATTTAGTTCCATTCCCACTCCAAACCTTCTCACTCTCTTGAAACCTTATAACATGAACTGTTGTGGAGTCTGAGGCTTTGGGTGTCTGTGGGTGACATTTTCCATGCAAAAGTGACTGAATGGTTTGTATTAAAGCAGGTGGAATTTTTTTCAAGCACAAAACCCCTAGATTCTCTCAAGATTTTGATACTAATGCATTCTTTAAAAATTCTGTATATTCAACTTGACTGTTTTTCCAGGACAGAATTCATGTTCACTAACACTTTCATATTTCTGTCATCTCTTGCCATTTTTTTTTTTTTTTTCTGGAACCTCTGCTCTCATGTTTACCAGCAGAGATTAGGAATATCATCAAATGTCAGGTGACAAAACCCATGAGCAAGGGGAGATGGTGTGGTCAGTCTAGTCCAGTCTTTTTTGTTTTTTTCTTGAAGAAATACATAAAAGCCAGTGTTATCTGGACTATTCCATTTGAAAATAACAGGAGCATAACAGTACAGTAATTTTCAAAAATGTCTGCTACATTCACTCAGCTATGTTTTGGTTTTCTTTTCTGTTAGGTTTATTTTTCTCCCTAAGTCCTCCTCTTCTTACCATGTAGGCGTAAAAAACACTGTAAAAAACTGTGACCAAGTTAACAGGGAAGAAGCAGCTTTAATTTGCAAATTCAATTCTAAAATTACACAAGTGATAGGGATGTTTTTTGAAAAATCACTGAATGACAAGCAACAGAGAAGAACCTGTGGATTAAGTAACAGAAGAGGTCAAGAAACCATTTTATATCATGACAAATCATACTAGTCTTAATTTGGAATTAATTTTGGCTCTTCCAAAATGTTTCAATGCATTTAAAGCTCTGAGGTTCATTAGAACTCGTTAATTCTTGTAGGATAATCTATCCCAGTGCTGGCTGTGGAACAGAGAGAAGCCTGGACAGAATTTAGAATAACCCTTCCCACACTCCACCAAAGAGAAGTAATTTATCCAAAAAACATGAAGCAAACCCAAATACTTAACATTACTGTCAATGTGTCTTAATGCATCCCATGTTTCACAAGCCATTCTTAATTTTACTCTTGTGGTTTACAATGGTACCATCACTAAATATGAGATGTTCCTATATTTTTGTATATTAGGAAAAATTTTGTTACCAAGTGGGTTGTCAAGCATTGAAACAGGCAGCTGAGGGAAGTGCTTGAGTCACCATCCCCAAAGATGCTTGAAAGGCATGTGGATGTGGCACTTGGGAAGATGGTTTAGTAGTGAGATTTGGCAGTGCTGGGTTTTTAGCTGCATTCAATGATCTTTTCCAACTTAAATGATTCTGTGGTTTACATAACCCTGAAACTGATTCAATAAAAGTCAGTCTGAGGCAGCTGAGGACTGACCTCTTCCATTCCTTTGATTTGCTTTTTTTTTGTCCAAATTGTGAAGAGCAAAATGTTCCTTTGCTAAGATTTCCAAATTAGTTTGCAGACTTAAGTGGTACAGGGACATGCCTGATTTTTAAAATATATAATTTTAAATGTAATACAGAATTTTTTTATAAAACTCTCATTAGACTTGCAGTGCAGGCTTCCTTTGTATTTATCAACAGAATGTTAATGCTTGTCTTTTGTAACCATCTGACACAAGGAGACACTAAATGAAGATCATCCTACCATTTGGCATGCTTAGGTATTAAGGAGTGGGGTGGAAGTGTTTGTGCTTGAATAATTAATACAATCAAATAGTCTCAAGAAGGAAAAGCAGCAAACTAAACTACCTGGCTTTTCATCATTCATCAGATTTAATTTAACTGTTTTTGCCAGAGTAACTTGCATTTCATCTCCCATTTTTTAGACCAGCTTTATGCCTGAAATGAGTAGAAATTCATGTGTAGGGAGTGGTCTTTTATGCTGTGATTATTTTATCTCATGCAGTGCAGATTGGTTTTCTCTCTGAGGTTGTTCAAGGGTAAAGGGGATGAGCTCCTTAACTTTGGAAGGGTCAAATATGTAAACAGTGCCTTTACAACAAATGTGCCAGAAGCAGAAGTTTGCAGTATTACCTGACTGTAGATGCTGACGTAGTTCTGAGAAGGAGCAGCAGTAACCTATCAAGCATTTTTCCATTACCAGCTAAAACATTGATGCCTCTCCTGTAGGAATTTGACATACTCACTGAGGTGGATTAGGCTGTTCATGAGCTGTAGCACCCAGAATCACCCTTTCAAGTAACTACACATTTTCTTAGATACTGTAAAACACACCCAGGGCAAGAAATTGACAGGTGAGGGGAGGCTCACGATGGTGAGTGACTGTTAATCAAGTGCCTGAACACTGCAGAAGGGGAATAAACCATGGTTTCGCTTCCAACATTCTATTTATAGAGCAATTTGGAAAGGTGAAATGGAAAGGAAAAGCTGTGTCAGTGCAGACTGAGTTACCCGAAGGTCCCACAGCAGAGCAGGCAACAGTCTTCTTGCCCAAGGCAAGGAATGTTTCCAACTTCCCTCATGCCCTCTAAGTTTCTGTTTACAGCTCAAATACCTGTGGCTCACCTAGGTAGAATGGTTTTTTTCCTTTTTTAACTCCTTGAGGGATAACCACAGGAACTGGCCAGCTCCTTTTTTCTCTCAATAAAGCAGCAGTCAGAGGCTTTACTTGCTCTGCCTGCGTGGGTGCAGCATCTTAAACCAGCGCTCTCTAGAAACCTTCTGTAAATGTTTCTCAACAGGGAAGCTGCAGTCAGACAGACAACGAAAGCTATGTAAGAACTGATGATGAGGAGAGCTGCTTTCGGACAGACGATGAAGAAAACTCAGCTGCAAACTTCACAGAAGAGTGGAACCAAGAGGTGCAGCGTCTCTTGACAAAAAAATCACATAACTAAGTTCTGAGGACTGTAGCACAGTACTTTTGTTCTAAGAGTTGTAGTTTGTAGATGTGTGTTTTTTGACAAGACTTTTGTTTAAGGCTAACTTATATTAGCTACATCTTCTGTAACATGGCTCATTACTGGCGAAGCAAACAGACTGACGTGCGTGCTGCTGTCGCACACGGCGGCGCTGCTGATAACTCACCTGAACCCTTTGCACATGATATTGAACCTGTTCAGTTTACAATGACAATACTGTTTATAGTTAGAAATTTGATTTCTGAATACTTTGAGATTTTAGTAGGTTGGTTTACTATACACTGTACATTTTTTTCCACGGGAGAAATAAAAAGCGACAAGTATGCATTTAACACTGAATGATTATACTCCTGAGTGTATATATCTAGTAGCCCAAAAAACAAAGTACCAGACTGTATTTGCAATTTGTTTGCAAGTCTTTAAATTAAGGCTTATACAAAATGTACTAAAATAATAATAACAATAATAATATAATTAATAATAATAATAAACGTCTCTAATTTAGGGCTAACGTGTAACTTAGGAATGTTTCTTTCAAAATAATCTAACAAATCAGCCATAGAAGTTAGTGTAAATATTTTTTTTCCAAATAGATATCATATACAAAAGGTGACATTCAAATGATATAGAATCTAGTTTTTAAATCAGCACAGATCTTCTTAAAACTGTGAACTATGTTTTGAAATACTCGTTGCTAAAGCTGTTTATAAACCACAGGTGCCATAAGATCCCTGAACTGACTGATGTTACGTATAATCCTCCATGGTACTGTTTCATTGATGTTTTAGCTTTAGTAAGCATGTGTTCAACAAACCAGCTCTTTCCATCTCTCTGCCCTTCCTCTTCCCCACCTCCCCCTTCCATTATGTTATTTTCGAGGCCTTCATCTTTAAATGTACAGGCTTAAAGTGCGCTTGCAACTGTTACCTTTTGATTTCCGAATGTGTACTGCCTTAGCCAGCCACCAGATGTTCTGCATGCCCTCTTGGAAATGTGTGGTGAGACTCTTTCAGAGCTGGATGGAGAAATAGCGATCGGTGAAAAGCACAAGAAGAGCAGTGGATTGTTTTGAAAGGACAGGCATACAGTTACAGAATTGGAGTTTGGTCCAGTTTAGTATTTTTCCAGTATCAAGGCATTTCAGGAGAAAGGGGACTGACCTGGCCATTAGGCAGGGTTAGGCAGTGAGCTGCTGGCTAAAACGTGTTTGCTCTGCTGTGACTACAAACCTACAGATATTCCTGAGCAGGCACTGACACAAACTGGCATCAACGTGCTCCCCAGAGCACCCTGCTCCGAAGCAAAGGTGACACCTCTATGGCACGTGGCAGTGCCTTGCAGAGGAACCAGAGCCAGGCCAGGGACAGCTGGAGCAGCAGCCAGGTGGGGACACCAGGAGGTGTTTCCCTGCTGGCTGCCCGGCCCTCCTGAGCTGTGCAGTGTCTTAGCTCGGGGCCGCCTCTGTGCCAAGGTGACTTTACTGCCCTAACACAATAATGGGCTTCCAGTACCTGGCTGAGCTGAAGTGACACTGTCTAACAGCCCTGAAAACAGTGGTGTTTCATACAGATATTTCACACCAGCACAGTTTGCCTACAGCAAGTGATGAGATACCCATCTACAGCAGGTTAACTTGGCTTGTCTGTCCTTGCTTTCATGGTGATGTGGGTGTGTGCTGCCGTATTTACGTGAGATTGCTATGTCCCTCGACCCAGTAAGTCCACTTGTTTGCATGCATTCTCCAGGCTCGTGGCTGTTTCCCTGGGCACCATGTGTTAGGGAATGAGTATCTGTATGAAAGAGCTGCTGCCATTTTTCACTTCCATATCATTTCGTTGTGTATGCAGATCTCTTGTCTGTATATCCTCACGTATCTGGGCTTGCTCTCAGACATCCAAATGCATACTAAGGGATCCAGATATCTTCATGTAAGCTTTTCATTTTTGCAATCACTGGTCTTTGCTCCTAGGGTATATGTGCCATCCTGGCAAGGCAGGCACCATATCCTCCACTGTCCCCTCCTCCGACCTCCTCTCAGGAATGGGTTAGCCTCCACTAGTGCCTAGCACTCCATGTTTTAAGCTACTCCAGTGAACCTGTAGACATTGCTGTCAGCTCAGGATTCCAGGCAAGCATTTCCTGAACAGGGAGAAAACAAGCTAGAACACAGCTACATGCAATGGCTGATTAATTCAACCCATGTCATGTTTAACTGTACCCAAAGTAGTAGATCCCTCTCATCACCTTAATGTCTGCGTGCTCATTATCACCATGCTTAAAATAGATGCAGTAGACTAAATCCATTGCAAGAGCTTCCAAACTAGGAGTAAGAACTGAAGTTGACTAAACAAGCACCTTTCTTTTAGGCTGATGTCAACAAGATGATCCCTTAAAATTGGAGTTCTGGGTCCCTTATGCCCTGGAGCTCTGAGATGAAGCACCTCTTACTTAGCTCTCCAAATGTCTATTTTAAGCATTTTTCCAGCTCTTAAGCTGGCTGCATTTTCACCCAGCTGGTCTTTGTCTGTTTGTTAAATATTATTTTGGTTGTGGTTTGCGGTCATTAAAACAAACAGAGTTACAGAAGAGGTCCTTGGTGTGGCTCTTTTCTGAACTACCGATGGCCCACCACAGCAGTCAAAACTCCGGGTGGTTTTACTGTCGCTGGAGGAAAACCAGTGGTTTGAAATCAGGAGACAGGGATGTGAAGATGTATAGGGTCCTTGAATGTCCAAAGCGAAGGTGGAGAATGGGTTGTCTGTAAGTAGCAATGTTAACTAAACTGCATAAAAAGGTGTGTGGCCTTTGTTGTGATATAATATGTATTTTCTTATATGCATGAGCCAAATTGTTGCATCATAATTTATCATAAGTGTGTCCACCTTTACTTTCAGTCGTCATCTTCTCCCATCCTTATTGGTTCTTGGCAATTACTGTAGATAGACCTTGTAAATATTGCAACCTCGGGTTGCTGTAATCACACTGGTTCAATTCAGCAGACGGAGCTGTGAACAACAAGCACTCCACTGTGTCCTGAAGAATAAAGGGCATTTTTACCTTTGAACCAAAAAGAAAAAAAAAAAAAAAAGGAAGAGTTACATCTTGAGGCTACTAACTGTAACGCATTTTTAAAACTACTGTACTTGACACCACTTGAGACAGATACAGAGACACTGAAGATGTCACGATATTCATTGGTATTGTAACAGAACTGCTATTGTATGGGGTTTTTGTATTGCTGTTAAGTATTGTTTTGTGTGTGTGTGTTGGAACCTACTGGGGACATGTTATATTTTGAAGTGATTAAACTATTTAATTGTGTGTCTATATTTTGGAATGGAATTATTTCTTCATTAAAAAGATTTTTAAAAGGAATTTATGGAGCATCGTGTTTGTGGCTTATTTTGGTTTTGGATGATCTGTTCCTTGGAGCCCAAGCACTGTTTTTATTGAATAGGGAGGAAAGTGTGTCCCTGTGGTGCCTCAAGCAGTCTTTGTCTCCTCCACTTTTTCATGGAAGAACTCCTTCCACCACCTTCCACAGCATTTTGAACATGGTACTGGGCAGCACCTGTGTACTAGTTTAAAATCAAACCACTGAGAGATTCAAAGTCAGAGCTACAATTTAATAGGAAAATATAAATAAATGCAATAGTACAGAAACACTGACAGTGTCAGGATACAACCTGACACCCAGTTGGTCAGGGTGGTGGTAGCAGTCTGATTAAATGCTGGCTGCAATCCTGTTGAGGTGGTAGATGTGGTTCTGTTGAAGCAGTGATCCTGTAGAAGGGTCTGGTGTTCCTCAAAAGCTCCAGTGATGGTCATCTAGCTCTTCTCCTCTGGGATTCCAGTAGGTAAGGGCTGACTGTGATGTTCCAAGCCTCAGATTATATCCAGGTAGGAATGCTTGGTTCCTTCCCCTGGGTGGAGCATCTCACAATGGGATAATGTAATTTTATGAGTCATGCAGTGAGGTTTGGTGGCCCATTAACAGAAGATATCCCTCTGGAGCGAGTTATCCAGGATGTGTCATGAAGAGACAAAGAACACTACCCCACCTGGTTTTAACAAGTGGTGGTAGAATACTTTTGGTTACATCTTACATTGTAAGCTAAGACAACCTGCTTTCAGTGGCCCAGGCAGTTTCTTCTTTCTTCCTTTCTTAATTTTCTGTATCTTTAGCAGTTTCACAACCTAAAAGTGCAGTTCCCCATCTGGAAAACACCTGCCCCTGTATCCACTTAACAGCAATGAAAATGACCATCAGCAGAAGACATCAGCGCCTGACAAGGTGCCTGGTACAGACCTGCAAGGGGGTACCTGGTCCTCAGGAACCTAAACTATCTGCAGTAGTGTAAGTTTTTCTTGCCCACTGTGTTTCTCTGGCCTTAGAAGGAACAAAACATTGGAACAGGCGCGTTTGAATGGTTTTACCATTTTACAGTCACATGGGTTTTTATTGCAGAAGGACACAATGTCTTTGTTTTTCCAATTACACTTTTAAGATGTCTGTATAGTCGTTGGTAATTGCATCTGGTTGCTAACCTGGAAGAGCATGGATGTGGAAAACAAGAGCTCACGGTTAAAGCAGCATGTTTGTGTTCTGATGCAGTGCTTGGGGCCACTTCATCAGGACGTGGCAGCATCTGGAGCCAGTGCCCAGTGGTGCAGCTGGGTGTGGTGGCAGCCCTTCCTGGCAGATGTGCTGCAGCTGCTGTCCCAGAGCATGTCCCTGACATCCAAAACACCCCCAGCTGTGCACAGAGCATTGTTAGCTGGCCAGTGAGTTAGGCCAGGGCGGGTCTGTTGGAAGGAAAGCAGTAGCAGCTCACCAAAAATACACTCTATCTACATAGCAGATACCCCAGAGTGTTGGGGAGCAGATAAAGCCCAGTCTGCTGCCTCCTTCAGCACTGACTGCTGTGGTAACCTATAAATCACCAGGGTTTATTTGCCCTAATTCCCCTGTCTACATGTTGGTGTTCTTAATAAAGATGATCATTTTACACTGTAAGTTATTTGCCAGATCTGCTGAACTTTGCCTCTACAATCCCACTCCAACTTCATATCCACAAGATTGTAATGTATGATGACATGTCATCAGCTCATGAGGATAACTCTGTTTTATCCATGCATAATCCCAAATTGCTGTATTGCTTCCTAACCCACAATCAAGTCTATGGCCCCTGGGGAGCAAAGGAGCCAGTGAAAACTAATTTATAGGCAAGGGCTGTTTTTCTCTTTGCCTCTTGGTTACTTGAGCTGCTTTTTGCTCCCTGCAAGGAAAATAGACTCATATGGGAAGAAATAAATTTGTTTCATTTGCAAAAGGAAATAAAAAATAAAATAAAATATAAAATAAAATAAAATAATATGTGGTCTTTAGATCAGGGTAGTTGGCACTTTGCTTGCATCAGCACTGAACTGGGGGACTAAAAGCATCTGGAAATTTCTGAAAGCACCTGAGAGTTTCATTCAGTAGCACAAAATTCTGTGGCTGCTCTTCCAAAATTTGCTTTGGCCTGTTGCTCAGCAGATGTATATTCCCTTGTAAGCAGCCCTAAGGTCTGGGTGAAACATTTAAGAGACTATTGCAGGAATATGCTGCTGAGTTTATCAGAGAAATACAGTATGTTGGGTAGGAAGAGCAATCTCTATTGTTAGACAAAGCAAAAAATGTACTGAAGACTTTCATATGCTTCAGGATCATCCTGTCTAACATCCCAGATAATCCGCAGATTAAAGATTCCCCTTTGCTTTCTCTTAAGTGATTGCCACCAGTTGAGTTGCCCGTGGGTCAGGCCAGCTATCCCAAGCTGCCAGCACTGCACCGAGCCTTTGGCTGCAAAAGGCAGAGCAGCAGAATTAGGCTGTGATCCTCCCCGCCTTCCCATTCCCCAGGGAACAAACTGGAATGAGTTTTTCTTAAAACCCACAGCTCTGGAGCTTTCTACAAAAGCTGCTTTGCGCTTGTAACCACCTAGAACAAGGCAGGGTGGGAGGGGAATTGTGCAACCACGTCGTGCAAATCCAACATAAGATGGTTAATGCAGCTTGGAGATAATGAAGACCAAAGAGGTCAAGTGAAAGAGTAGTTGCTTTTCTATGTCTTGGTAGGGAATGAGGGAGGTCAGGGTGCATTTTGTCATCGGTATGTGATGCTGCAGAATGTAGTTTATTGTATTTAATGCAACACAATTTACTACTAGCAAATTGATTTCCTCATGACTTGCGTTTTTTACATAACACTCAGCAGTGGCCAGATGGCTGATGTGGCGGGCCTGCTGCTTGTTATGCTGATTGTCAGCCCTAAAGGCTGCCCAGTTAACACTTCTCCCCTGCTTGCTGCAGCCCAGCATTGCTGCTGGAGCCAAACGCTGCCTGCAGCCGGCAAGCTCATTCTCACAGGAGGCCCCCTCTAAGTGCGTGTTTTGACTGATTTTCTTGTTCACTTCAATTCTGGTCCCTCTTAGTCCCCTGTCAAAAAAAAATATGGGTCAAACTGTTTTCCATTATGGGGATATGTCAGTGCACACCTGCATTTCTCAGCTTTTGGTCTTTGCAGCCCCCAGATCCCTTGCAAGCCTCCCCTAGCCCCAGGCTGGGGTGCAGAGCATCCATCCCTGCTCCTCCTCCCTCCACCGCGTGTGCCTCAGTGTGATTTCAGGACAGGCTGCTCTTCACCTGCACCAGAGCTTCTCCTTGTGGTTTTGGTGGTGCTGCTCAGCACCTCCTCGTGGAGCAGGGGCTGCTGCTCACCTGGGAAAGAAGTTTCTCACTGCTGCCTTCCAGTCCCATATCCCATGGGAGCTGCTATGGGGCCCAGACTGAGTCTTTTCCTGGATGGGATCCCTTACTCGGGTCAGAAAGTTCCCTTTGGACATGCAAAATCCTTTCCTGGTTTCACCAAACAACCAAATGTGTTTGTACTCCTGTGCCCCACAAAGTTATCTCCCCTCCTGCACACCTCAGTGGTGTCTAGTCAAATTACATTCCTTTCTTTTTGCTTATTTTGCTTTATTGTTTTTTAAGGCTTCTGTCAGTAGCCTTAAATCCACTGTTCCGCACCTGCACTGCTGCTATGAGTAGGAATCAGGTGCTTAACAGGTCTCTGCACTTCTTTAACATCTGCCTTCATGTGAAAATGAGAGATGACATGGTCTTTAAGAGGCACTTTCATCATCATATTCATTATGTTGGTGCAATTAAACTTACAAGTCTCCCCCCAAGAGACCTCAGCTCTGACAAGCGACTCTTCTGTCTTCTCACAAAGCAGGAAAGTTGTATTTTAGCCCTTTCACGTGGCACTGAGTGCTCTCCAGAGCATTTTCCACTTGCTACCTATACAACTGCACCCTGGCTCTCAGCTCATTTGCCTGGAGACCCTCAGAGCCCCGGCCCCCTGCAGATGGAAGGGCTCAAATCCTGTTTGTTTCAGCTGAAAGGCTGATACTGAAGTTACTGCAGATGGCAATTAGTACCTGAGGGAGTGCTGTTCCCAGGGAATCCTCTCATCCCTCACTCTGAGTCACACACTCAGTGGAGGACACTTCAGCAGAAACACAGTTGCTGCTGCTTTTGGATCTAAGCTCTCACAAATTAATTAATGGCGCTCACGTATAAATGCAAGAAGGAGGAATTCAGAACACTTTTGTAAGGTCGCAATAGTGAGAAATGTATGTAGACAGACACGTGTTTGCCAATTAAGAACTGGGTTTATAGAGGTTATACAAAGTCTGCACAGCTCTAGTATTGATTGTTTGTCTGGCAAAGTGGTAATCAGCAGAAAAGTTAACTGGGTTTGACTGCAAGTTGGGATTGCCAAGGCTGATGGTGCCTAGAAGCAGAAAAATTAAACTGTTTCATGTTTAGCTGGGGATGCCTCACTTAACCCAGTGGGAGCAAACCCAGAGGACTAAAACCAAGTGAAAACCAGATCACTGGCTGAGGAGCTATTCGGTGGCCAGCTACTGCTTTCCTTGGGACCCAATTCATTATTCCCCTTACATTTTGCACTGCTGGGAGCAAAACATCTCATCTGCTCAGCCAACACTGCTGGGTGGCAGGTGGTTTTCCTGCCACAAGGACACAGCAGGCTCAGTCCTGCCATGGCTGGGCCATTAGGTACAGCTGAGGTACAGCAGGCAGAAATTTGCCCTAATAGCTCTCTTGAGTTGATAGCAGGATGCATCTGGTCAGCCCTTTACTAAAATGTGATGAATAACCATGGAGTGTTTTGCCTGGCAGCTGAAACCTTTTCCAAAATGGAAATAATGTTCATATCTTTAGCCACCTAACAGATGAGACAGAAAAACGGGTGGCCTTGTCCAGAAAGCGTGAGCCAGCCTAATTCTGGGGTAAGGTTTCCCACCAACTGTGTCCTAATTCAGAAAGCAAGAACCCTTGTGTCAGATCCTTCCCCTATCCTTTGCTATAGACTGTCTGTACCAATATTTGTAATATTTATTGTCTCACTTCTGAATATAGAATTTGGCCAACATGTTAAAAGAAATGGGGAAAGGCAAGGCTTGAGTTGTGTCGAGTATCTGCATCATGCCCTGTTGCCTAGGTAGCTACACCTGACATTCAGGGACTTGTTTCTAGGAATTAAGAGCTGGAGAGATTAACAAGCTCTTTTAAGGATGCAGAAGAGAAGAGGACTCAAATTTGGTTTGCTGTATTTACTTTGTTGTCCTTATGTAGACATTCAGGTCTGACAATGACCTGCAATCAGAGATGCCCTGCAGAAGTGTTTGCCTTGCTCCCTTCAGGCAGCTCTGTGTGCCTGCCCTGTGCATCCCCTGGCACAGACACACACATGGGCACACACCCCAGGGAGATTGCTCTTGTTGATGAAGAAAAGAGTGGCATTCCAGATGGCTCAGGGTGAGTCAGGTGTTGTAAGAGGTTATCCAGCTGGCGTGGATCAGGCTGCTCTCATTTTCACAGCACAAGAGGATGAACAGGCCCACCAGGTAAAGGTGAGAGCTGCACTGCTTGTGTCCTCATGTCAGCCACTGCTGCCTGTTCCCTGCCAGACATGGCACCCATCCACATGCCAAGAGCTGCCTTTCCTTGTCTCACAACTCAGGCACCGATTCTGCTTTTGTGAGATCCCACTGGTGTGAGGGTTCTGATTTTACTGCATAGTGGCCACCTGTCTTGGGGTGACTTCATCCTGTTGTACCCCCTGTCACTGCCAATGCCCAGAAATTAGTTTTGTGCCTTCCTGTGCCTTTAAACTGAGCTTGAGATGGGGGAGAGAAAAAAATGAGCAAACTTTTCAAAGCAGTTGTTCAAGGACACAGACACACACTCCTCTGTGTTCGGCTGCTGCAGTAGCAACATCAGAGGAAGCACCCTTGCTTTTCAGCCAGCTTTCAGCTCTTTTCTCCAGAGGGGGATGGAGAGTTGAACTTTGTTTTCTTGGGACTTTGAGGGTTTTTTCTCCCTTCTTCTCTTCTGGACTGTTTCAACAACATCAGAACACACTGGGAGAATTTCCTTCTGAGGCCCTGGAGGGGGGACTCACAGTGACCCAGCTCCGAGGAGGAGGAGAGAGACCACACCCATCAGAGAAGGACTCTGAAATATTCCCAGGTTTCTCTCCACGGTGAGAGATTTTATTATTTAGCATCATTATCCTTTTCTGTGTGTTTGTTTAATAAACGGTTTTCATCTCTTTCACTTTCCTCCAATGAAAATTTCTTTTTTCCCGAACCTAATGGGGGAGGGGTGGTTGTAACCTGCCTTCTATCAGAGGATATTTTCCTCCAAATTTATCCAAACCAGCACACCACCAAACCTTCTGGCCTTGTATTTGTGCCTTCAGAGCATGCAGATGCTGCGGTGCCAGGGTCCCACCATGCCAAACACAGGCAGGTGTCTCTCCTCCTCCAGAGATGGGATGCTCCAGGAAAAATGCCCGAAGGAAGTTGAGGTGCCAGGGATGTTCACCTGCTAACATGAAACATCAGCAGACATCACTGGTTGGCCCCAGACCAATTTACCTCTAAGATGCCAGTAGACAGTGGCTCTCTGGGGTGTCAGCAAGGCGTGCTTGCCCTTCAGCCTCATCTGACTGAAGCAGCAGCAGTGCAGCTCCCCTGATCCAGACAGAACTTTTCTCAAAGGGCACAGTAGCAATGAAAATGTTTATTCTTCAAGGCCCATGAATGCATTTCATCATCATTTAGTGATACCATAGATGGAACTCCAGGAAAACCTATTTTCAATATTCTGTGTGTCTATAGACCTATTCCAGCTTGCTCCAGAATTTCTGGGCAGAGTTCTGGCAAGTTCAGCCCAACCCAGCAGTTCTCCTTATCTAATTTCCCACAGAGGCATGTGGACGTGTCTTTAGCTGCATAAACCTAATTATGCTCCCACAGCCCCAAAACTGACAACTAAATTACTGTTACAGAATACTTGCAGAACAAAGCTTAGCCAGAAGTGTCACAGCTTGATTTGTTGGACCAGCAGTCTGAAAAGAGAGATTGTTATGCAAATCTAATTTGGAAATCATTAGCAAGAGCAATGCCATAGAACATAATCCTTTTATTTTTTAAAGGGATTCCACCTTATTATAACCACATTCAGTTTCTGGTTATATTAGCATAAATAACTTGCAGGAATATGAAGTATCTTTTGTATGGTAGATGAGGTTTTGAAGCTGAAGTCTTGCTCATATGTTGCAGTCCTAAAAGAGATCTGAAATATTTTTTTGAAATCCAGCCTCAGTTGTAAGTGTGATTTCTTTTCCCTGTAAAGCTGCAAAATTGTTGCTCTGGAAGTGCCTGTTTTCAGCAGAAAGTTGGAAGTGTTCATGAATTAACTCACACTGAAAATTAAAGGTACCCACCCTGGCCAGTCCCAGTCCATACCTTGCTCCATCCAGTGCCTTTCCTCCTGTATTTGCTGCCTGGCATAAACCCACAGTCCATGAAGATCTGCTGCTGCATAGGGGTGATACAACATAATCCTGGAAGAAATCATCTCTGCATAGCTGAGACTTTGTTTGTATGTCTGTCTTTCATGGTTACAGGAACCAATGTACACTCCAGCTACTGAAAGATAAGAGAAGAGTCTTGGAAACCAGGGCAAGGATCTATAGGAAGATAAAGTCTTCTTTACATGTTTTATCTGTCAGTTAGGAGTTAAGGTTTCTATCTTAGTGGCAAGAAACTCTATTTACACTCTACTGACACTATTTATACTTGTTTGCATGTGGTATATATAGCAAGGCTTGGAAAAATAAATACAAGCACAGACCTCATAGAAGTCAAATCTATTACTCAGTGACAGAAAACACAAAGATCTTATTTTTGGAAGCATGGGATCATGGCCAACATGGCAGTGTCTTGGGTTCCAGAATATGGAGAATTTTTCATCTTTACCTTACATTTCTAAAGAATCTGGGAAGTCACAGCCAACAGATGCTGAACAGGAAAAAGAGTTGATTCATACAAACCACAAACCTGCAGACAAGGAAATCAGAGAGCCTAAATGCAAAACCCATTCAAATTACTGTAGAAAATGCAGGAAGACAGGAACATGTATGTATTTTTTTTTTTTTACAGTAATCATTGGCACATCTGTCTTCTAAAAAAAGTCCACTGCATTTCCAGTTACAGCTGTATCCTGGGGTTTTCTTGTAGAAAAACAGAAATTAAGTAGCAAAGCTGTAAAACTAGAAGAATTAAAAAAACCCAATACGCACTGAAGTAAAAATCAAAAGCCTGGGGTTTACTTATTGCAGATAAGGACTTTCCCATAGAAAATAATCATAGGAATGAAAGATTGTGCCACATTTTTCATGATAAACAACAACAACAAAAAAAAAAACCAGCACAGATTTTTGGCATGACACCACGCTTCAAATTTTCAACAGCCCTTTTCACTGCATGTAGAGACAATAATCCTGGTGGGATGTGAGCCAAGCCACTGGCATGCAGCACAATTTTCAGTCATGCTTTCCTTCCTCACTGCAGCTCCAGCTACTGTGCAGCTTGGTGTGAAATCTTGGCCCTGTGATTTGTTCTGCGTCCCTCCAGGTCTTCAGTGGAAACAGGGGATCCAATGGGCAGTGGGGAATGAGACCAGGAAAGAATAAAAATCACTTTGGAATGATTCTGAAGCTCTTCCCTGAGCTTTTATGGGCAAATGTTTAATTAGGACATCAGGAATATTTAATGCCTTGTCCTTAAGGATGAAATCATACCTAAAACCTCACTGTTGTCTTACATTTTCAATTTATGGCCAAAAAGCATAATTTTTGCTGTCATTGCTGCATTTCCTCTCCTCCTTCATTCCCTTAACCTAAAAAGGTTTTTTTCTCTTTTCCAAGGCCTATCCCTGTTCCGTGATGTCCTCCTCCAGGCCCTGGTCAACCCACATGATCTGCATTTTTTCCCGGCTTGTCTCACTGGTGGGACATGGTTGGATTGGAGCTGCCTTTTCCTGCCCCAGGGAGAGCAGCCCCGGTCCTTCCAGCAGCCAGGAGCACTGATGTGCTGCTGTCCATGTGCTGCCCTGGGCATGAGGGTAAATATCTGCCTGGAGAGCACCACCACGAACTCTCCAGGAGGATACTCTCCTCCCGGGCTCTAGGAAACCTGGTCCTGAGTCACAGCTTTGCTCCCCACAGCACAGCCTGCTGCCTTCTCCAACGCACAGTTAAACTTCAGGCTGAAGTTCAGTGAGACTCACAAGACCTCCAAAAGAGAGAAGAGGAATTGCTTTTCCCAATTTCCTTTTGCTCTTACTATGGTTCAGCAATGGCCTTTAATTCCATGGCTTTGAATATTTTCTTCCTCAAGAGCATCATTGTTTTCTGCATGAGAAATTTACCTTGTTTAACCTCAAAAATTCAGGTGTCTGGAAAGTTGGAGAAATTAGAGCTTCAGAGAAGCCTCAGGACTAAACAATGAAGTGGGAGAGGAGCTTTCAGGTAGCCTGTAAATTCCTGGGGCAGAGACTGTAAACTTGTCCAAGTTCTGTTCATTTGTTTATTTTCTCAAATGCCTCCTTTAATGCAGCGGCAAATGAACCTTTATGGTGCCTTTGTGTACCTGTGTAGCCCACAGCTCTTCTATCACCTGTGTCAGCCAAGGTTCCCAGCTGATCAGCACCTGCAAAAGCAGAGGAGGACAGGTCTGGCTTCATCACTGTCCTGAGGCCACAGGGGAAAACACTGGGAGACAGCTTTTGCTTTTTCAAGTAATTTCAGCTTTTAAAATGCACCAGAAGGAATGATTATAAAGATGCACAGCACCTCTTTAAAACCTTTGCTATGAATGGTCACCATTACCATCTATTTGAATGACACATTCACTAGCTCTGTTTGTTCCATTTTGCACACATTTTAGTATGAAAAAATAATGGTGGGTGGTTATTATTATTATTATTATTATTGGTGATGGTGGTAATAGTAGTAGTAGTATTGCTGCTCTTGTCATTACTGTTCTTTTTATTAATAATAATATTAATGTTGTTGCTATTATGTTTTCTTTTATGGATTTGAAATTTATTGAGATGAAAACCAGTTGTAAGAGAAAATTTCTTTTTTGAAGAGATACTGGCAACACACACACACAGAGTGAGAGAGGTAGCATTAACTCATTCCAAAGTGAAAGATTTGCAATTACTTTATGTACTAATTATTTTAACAAACTGCATTTGAATGTTTTCAATCAGTCCAAAACTTCACAGATGTCAGACTCAGGCAAGGTGCATATGCACACATGGCTGGGGAGATGACAGGGGGACACTCATGTGCCTTCTGCATTTCAGGTTTATTCCAGCTTTAAAGAGAAAACTCTTAATTAACAAAATCAAATAGCTGTCAAATATGTTCTTTCCTGTTGGTTTCTATTTATAATTCCCACAGGACAGAAATTAAGGCCAAATATAAAAATCAGAGTACATTAATTCTACCATTAATTCTGCCTCCTCCCCTGAAGAGAAGGCAGAGCAGGTGTCTCCTCTCTCTGCACTTCCATCCCTCCTCTGGCTTTCAGTTGTTTGGAGGCTGTGCTTGTGCTGTGCACCATGACCCAGAGCAGTGTTGTGGGAAAGGTTTTCCACTTCCTGTGGGACTGGCCAAGTCAAGCCAATGCCTGACTGATCAGTGTTGCTCTTTGAATAGATTTCTGCTGCAGAGGGGGATTTTGGGAGTCTGGGCAGTGCTGGGGGCTGTTGCTAGGTGTGAGGTAACACATTGACAGCATTATTCCCATCAGTTAATAGCTGTCCTAACCCTGGTGAAGCTGTTGCAGGACACTTGCTAAACCTGTTTATTTTGTTTGTGCAGCCACCAAGACTTTGAGTGACTTTATGCACTGTTTTGGAATAACACACCAGTTGGTGACTAAGGGACTAGAACTGTGAGTTATGCATAAGTGAGTGGTTTCACCTCTGCCTGAGGAGGTAATGTGCTGCTGTCACTCTGTGCAAAGCTCAGCCAAAGATCACAGACATCAGCTCCCTGGCCAGCTATGCCATCCTCTTACTTACTCAGCAAAATTGCTTTTATACATCTGCCTGGTCACATTTCTCCTTGCTTAGCTCATAAATAAATAAATAAATAAATCCCCCTTGAATCCAAATTCACAGGTTCTATAAACCGGTTCAGTCAGCAATGTCTGTGCTCTTCTCAGCTGGGAACATGCCTGAATTATCCACTTGCCTTCTGGCTCTGCCTCTGCAGTCAGAAGCCAGAACAACCCCAAAAGCTAAACCCTCACCAGCGTAATCCCACTGCATTTTTCACTTAATCCTTTACCACAGACATTCCTCATCCTTTACTCCTTGCACTGCCTTTGTATGATGCTTGTTGGAAGAAATAGCTGTAAAATGCATTGGTGAATTAAGGACTGTGACCCCCATACCTCCAGAAGGCAATAAAAAAGCTTATCAATAACAAACTTGATTGATGGGATATGAAGGCTGTGTTAAGGAAATTTCTTGTTCATTAGTTGATTAAGAGTTCTAGGAACCACAGATCATTCTCACTGGGGCTTAGCCAAAAAATGAGATGAAGATGGTAACATCTCTACTACAAAAAATTTATTTCAATAGTACTTAGATCATACTTTGTACCAAGTACAGAAATTATTACAATTTTCTAGTAATAGATGCAAAAGCAAGAGGTATTCAGGGACACCAAAATTACTAAGTGTTATTACCATACCATGAAAGTAGATTTGTGCCCCACTTTGCATGGTCCTTCACTGGTGTGGTCATGGTAGTCTTTCACAACACAAAAGCTAAATTAAGTTCATCCTTACACTTTATCACACAGATTATGAGGTTCTTCATTCATCCATGGGACCCAATGCCTCTGCTTTATAGGGTACCTATACCAGGCATGCACCAAACCTACTGTGAGACCTCTCCCTTTGCCTCCAGAGACCTGGAGCTCTCAGTGAATAAGGCGAGCAGAAAACCCTTCAGGCCTCTCATCAAACTGAATTTAACCAAACAGCCCCAAACCCTGGTGTTTCTCTCCTTTCTGTGGTCTCTTGAGACAGGTTCCCAGTGTATTTTTAGCTTGGCTGGTGTGGTTGCACTGTGCCTACTAATCGTTTGTTGCCATCTCAGATCCTGTTTCCCCAAAATAAGGAGGAGCAGGTGAAGTTATTGAAGCAAAGGGCAGCCATTTGATTTTGACAATTTTAAGGCTTAGTTATTTTCTCAGCCAGCCTACAATTTTAACTACTCAAAGCAGCAATTTCTGTATTTCTTGTAGAATTACAGCAGGAATAGTTTAGCCTCTTGTATGCTTTGAACAGTGATTTTTATCATGTGAGAGCACCATACTCCACCTTGCTGCGGTATCAGCTGCTGTTACAACTATTTGAAGGCTTCATTCCCCTGAGGTCTCATGAGGGAGCCTGGTTACCACCTGCATCCCATCATTACAGGTCCTAGGAGATGCCCTAAACCCAAATCCTGGGCTCTGTGTTCTCCAGCTTTGCTCTCTTGATGCAGCTCCATTTATTTTGCCCTTTGCACTCAGTTGTCTCTCAGCTGGGGTGACTTGGAAGCAGAAGGGTCAGTTTTGTACAACCAAAAGTAATTAATTAGATCAGTCTCTTGAGGCCTGTTTGGGGGGGAAAAATACCTCTTGGTACTAATCTGCTTCAGTAATGGAAATGATGTATTTCTGGCTCCTCAGATGCTGTTTCCACACCTCTAAAAAGGGAATGTACAGTGCAGCAAACAGTCCACGTTAAGCTGTAAGTACCTGCTACGTCACTAACCTTGGGATGAGACTTAAACTCTCACCCTTTCCTATCTATTCTTTAAAAAATGCTTTAATTTTTGGGTAGAAGTCCATCAAAGCCAGGTAAAATTCTACATCCTGGAGTCATTCAGGCTAATACATCATAAAACTACTGCCATATCCACAGGTCTTTTAGATCCTCCTTCTCAGTGGATCTTTTTTCAGTAGCAGCAGTGGGGTCATGAAAGCAGCAAGGTACAGTTCCTGTAGAATACTGCCAGTGTTTCAGTATCTCCTGGTTTCTGATTGTGCCTTTACATTCTGGTCATTCCCCTTCTTCTGCTTTCTGTCTTTTGCTCAGCAAATATATTTTGCTTTGAACAATCAATTTGCAAAATAAATGTTGTGTGGAATAGGGTAGGAGCCCACAGATATTTTATAGCTGATGACTTTCACCTGTTTTTAGGAACATTAGTACTTAAGTGTAAAGACTAACACAGTTTTTAACTATAATGAATAGTTTCACTTAAAGGGAACACTTGGATTCTGGGAAAATGATTGCTTTTTAGCTGCTCTGATCTATCACAGCTCCATGCCTACTGAGCATATTAAATGGTAAGCCCTTACTTGTAACCTGTGGTTCATCAAGCTCAAAATCCTGCAGCAGGTGTGACATGCAGTAATACTGCAGAGCTTTGGTGTCCACCAATTCCCAACACACCAACAAAATTCAAGTTCAGTTTCATATCTACAAGAAAATTGCCAAAGAGCTGCTCTGACACAAACAGCCTGGTGTCTGACTGACTGAGCCCCACACAAAGTCTGTCTCCTGCATCAGAAAGAGCAGAAGAGGTCGATATCAGTACCTCAAACAACTGCCAATTTATAGTTGGAGACATCCATCAGATAAAATGATTAAGAGATCAGCTTTCCTAACCATGGCCCCAGTGGCCAACAAAGATGCAGAGTGCAAGCACTGCTATGACTGCATCTGTCAGGTTGTATTAGCTCTGAGAAATCATTACCCACCCTAGGGAGGAAAATTAGCAAAGAAAACCCCCAACACTGGCTGAGCTGTGTGTAAGTGGGGCTTCCAACAAGGGGGGGGAACAAAGCAGAGCTTTTCCTTATTTCAGGGCAGGCATTAGCTTTCTACATCTATTCCTGATGAAAAAATAAGCAGATCTCTGAGAATAAAGTCTGGGAATAATGGGATCTTTTAAAGGGAACTCCTTCTGGCCTCCCTAGCCTGCCTTTTGTGAGAAGTGGGTTTGGCAAGACTGGGAAGTTTCTTCTTCCTTTTATTTTTGAGGTCATGTTCCCTGAGTGCTGACAACTTTACACTCAAGTGATGCAAGAAACACTAAAAATACATAAACTAAGAAGGGGGTTCCCTCCAATGGGTGCTTTTTGTTCTTCTTGTTTTTGTTCCAAATTTAGTTACCTACTAACAGCACTTCTCATGCCAGAGACTGCCTCTGGGGAGGCTAGAATGTCTTTAAATGAATATAGATACCTATTATGGATATAGACAGGTATAGATTAGTCTTCAGGAATTTTGTTATATCTGAGGTGATCCTTGCATCCTCGTTGTGGCATGGTGTGCTCCACATAGGTGCATATGATAATCAGCACAAAGTTGTCTGGGGACAGGGATGTGAGAGGAGGATGGCTTCACTCTGTGAGTCTAGGTTTGGTAATGTTCTGAGCTCGTGGGAGGTGTAAAGTTTTTCTTAAAAAGGACAGATTTTTTGGCACATGAAGCTGACAGACAAATATATATCTTGTTCTGAAATATCTTGTTAATGTCATTTTCTTTCTCTGTATTTTAAAATCAACAACAACAAAAAAAAGTGTGTTGGTTTTGGAATGCCTTTTTTTTTTTTCAAGGCTACATTAGAATATAAACAGCAAGGAAAAAAAATCTATCCAGGTCACATGGTACAAAGGAAGACTCCTACTTGTTGACAGACAGACACAGGGGATGGAACTAAGCAAGGAGAGGAAAGTCTTTGAAGTCAAAACTTTATTTTTCCAACCTAATTGTGCACCAGAATGAAGTCAGAAGAAAGGTGTACCTGAGAAAGCAAAGGATTCAAAAAAAAAAAAAACTGGAGAAAACATCCTGGGGAAAATCTTAGCACTGCTGAATGAGTTTTGCAAGCGAGCTGCAGCAGATGAGGCTTTTTCTGGCTTGCCCCACGCTGCACTGCTGGTTCTGCTGCTGGGCAGGAGGGATGGCCCAGGACAGAGGGACTGCATAAGTATTTGCCTCTGCCTTGTCAAATGTCTGTGAGCACACCAAGGCTCAAACACTTACCACAAATATTAGCACAGCTCGTCCTCTTAGCTTACTCTCCCTTCCACTACTAACTTCCCCAAGATCCTCTAAGATACTTATATTTTTCATTAGTTTCCAGAATCTCAGCCATATTAATGGACATTCCTGGCATTACTGACCCACAGCCACATCCCCAGAGGACTGAAAATATGTATCAAGTGAATGTTAAAACCATTTGGACAGACCAGGTACTCACAGGCAAGGGTTATTCCTGTTTGCTCCAGGTTTCCTGGGTGGCTTTGGCTTTGTCACCAAATCTCTGTGTGCATCAATTGCCCATGGCCTTTCACTTCTTTTTCTCTTTTTGCAACCTAATCCAAGTATAAGTTAAAGCACTGTAGTATCTAAAGGGCCTCTGACACCTTTGTTTTCCTCCTTCCCTTTTTTAATCTTATCCCTTTTCCTTTTGTCAACCCTCCTGTATTTTAAGCCTAGTGCTTAAACTAGGTTTTAAAAACAAACTCAAAGCCTGTGTGCTTGATTTTTGCACATCATAATTATAAACTCTGTTTGCACAGTTTTAGAAGTGATTCTGCATTCTGCAGCATAAATACAGCTTTACATGTCTAGCAGGGATATTTAGAGAGGATTCTCAGATCAAAAATGGTGGGTAATATAAAAGGTCCCCACATGCACACATGCAAGGTACACAGGTTGAACTAAGACTGAATGAAATTTAGGGTTAAGTCACAATTTTTAATTCACAATTGAAATGTGAATTTGGGGGATTTTGATGAGAAAGCCAGACTGTGTCCAGCTGCCCTCCATATCCCATTGGCAGCAAAGGAGAGAGGTTCACAGTACTCTGAATACAGTCACATGCTACAGTCACAGACATAACCTAGAGCATCTTTCCTTCAGAAACCAGGGATGGTTCTGTTGCCTTTATTTATAGTTCATGCAAAATTCCCAGACAACCATAGTTCTGCAAGTGTAAGAGAGTCAGTAGAAGTGCTCAGAATAAAAGCAAATCAGAAATAGGCCTGTCATGGCTTCCTTTGGCCGTGGAGCACTCCTCTAATCATTCTTCTGGGAATGAGTAATGCTGGCCATGGGCTCTCCCATTCATCAGTGAGGCCGTGTTGGCAGTGAAAACTCAGACCTGCAGGTTAATCTGAAGCACAGAGCAACCTGAGCAAACACAGCAGTAGTGGCAGATACCGTGAGAACGTAAAGTGAAATTTTGAAGCAACAGAGAAAAGTTCAGGCTGCAGTTGCTGAGCATTTACCTTGGCCCAGCAAGCAAGTCTGTAAATAATACAGTGTTTTAATACACTGGCACACTGTCAGCCCTTGCTGGTTCAGCAAAAAGCAGTTACAGCTGACAGATATCCATGTGTTTGCAAAGGCCAAGTGCCATGAGGTGACATCAGCTCCAGGGTCTCTCTGGACCTGGTTGACTGAAGGCAGAGGAGAATCTTCCCCACTGACTTCCAGAAATGTTTGCTCCAGACCTATGGGCATGTGGAACAGAAAACAACAAGCATCTGTCACCTCAAAGGCAGGGAGCTGGCACAGTCAGGTGTTGCATTAGCACAGTTTGCTGTGATTTAAAAAGATTTGGTTTAAAAAGCATGCCTTTGGATTCTCCTGCAACATCCTGGGACTGAAAATGTGTGCTATTTTACACTTGTTTTTCAGTGGATTTTTTCCACTGAATATTACTGCAATATTTTTAGCTCTTTACTCTCTCCCTCTGAATCAAGAGGAGCTGACATCTCACTGCCCAAAACCAGGCAGTAAATCACAGGGTGTCTGACCTTGTAGCTGCAGAGTGGCTGCAAGGTAAGGCATGGGACCATCCCAGTGCCATAGGCACAGCTATGGATAAGCCAGCATTCTGTGTTTTGTTGGCAGGTTCTCCTGCTCCTTGGAGGGAGGGAGAAGAACACAACCCAAAAATGAGGAGAATAAGGCTGCCTTTTAGTCCTTTGGTTCCTAGATGGTTTTGTGGTACAGGAACATGAAAACAAAGGGAAGGATCAGCCCAGGGTGAGATCTTGGGACCAAATTCACCCTGACACGAAGAGGAAGCAGCTTCTTTCAGGGTCTGTACCCACCTACTCGTTGTCTGGAGGCTTCCCATCCTGCAGTATCTGTTCACACGTTTTGCTGCGTGCTGCTTTTCTGCTCTTTTGGCATCACTTTTGGGATCAGGAAACAAGAAATCTTCTGATGTTTGGCACAAAAAAAGCAAAATGAGCGAATGTATCCCTGCAAATCAGAGGAAGGGGTGGAGGTGGGATCACTTTTCTTTCCCCGTTGCCGTGTGCCCTCTGGCTTGGGCTCAGCAGCTGCAGTGCCAAGGCTGGAGGAGCCATGGGCACAGGCAGTGCCATGGGGAAGCAGTCACGGGCACAGCAGTGCAGGAGTGTGGCTGTGCTGCCGAGGCAGAGGCAGAGAGGCTGCTGGCTGCTCCTGATTTACGGCTTCTGCCAGGGCACGGTGTGGCTCAGGGACAGCGCAGAAATGGGCTGTGCAGACAAGGCTGCCTCCCTGCAGCAGCAGCAGGAGTGGGGCTGTGGAGACACGGCTTCCTAGGGTTTGTCACGCTGCTCTCAATTAAAAGTCTGTCAGGGAGAAAGTCACAGATACCAAATCACAGCAGAAATCTGCAAGCATATGTGGGTGTTGAAATAGGGCAGCTATGGAAAATGATAATCCCTGGAGATGGCTTAGCAGTCTCAAAGGGAGCAAATGTTTTCCTTATAAAATACTGCATAGGAATGCCTTGTGCTACTTGGAATGAAAAATTTATGGTAAACATTTGACCCCTTTTCTCTCCATGACTGCTCAACAACTAGACTCAATTCTTTATGGTTTCCCTTATTAAAGTAGTCCATAAATGTTTAATATGAATACATCTCGGTCTAGGCATGCTCTTGAATGCTGCATGGTTTTAGTCTGGCATGTTTGCTTACCCTGATTTGATCCGTGTTCCCTCATTGCTCATCTAAACAACAGAAGTTATTTTTCTTCCATACTCGACCAGTGAGCCTGCACAGATGGGAAAATCATTTGTTATTACTTTGCTGAGAGCATACAAGTGACCACGTAAGAGATCCACGTTTCAGATAAGAAGGAATGCATTTATTTCCCTGACATGTTTTTATGCTGTTACAGACCCAAGAAAACCAAAGCATTCCCTGTATTAAATGAATTATCACAGAAATCTAGTGCTCCACTAGTTACATGTTACAAGTGAAAAACATGGAATAAAGAACTGAAGACATGTCCTGCTACAAGATCTTCTTCAGCACTGATGCTACTCTTCTTTTTTTCAAAATGTCTTCTTCTGGTAATTAGTGAAAGACCACAATCATAAAGCAGGGATTTTTATTTTTTGTTTCTGTAGTCAAATGTCTGTAGTGAGATTTTGAGGTAGATGAAGCAAGGAACTCTTCACTTGTTGAATAGATCCAGTGCTTACCCCACCTGATTTTCTGGAGCAAAAAATGATGTCAGTCTGTGCGTCTGTCCATCTCTGTCTGCTTGTGCTGGTACATTCTCTTTTTTTTCACTTTCTTCAGAAGTGATTTCTTTGCTCATATTTCGCTAATCGAGTATGTTCTATGATCAATTTTCATTACATTGCATTTCTGCCTCGCTGGTTATGAGGAACGAGCCATGAACTGTGGGACCGTATCTCTTCCTAACCAGGGGAGATAATCAGAGAGATGGTTAAGTCTGGATCCTGTACTTAATACTAAGCAGTAATCTTTTTTTTAATCTCTCTCTCTTTTCTGACCCCTGTGAACACAACTTATTAATCAGAATTTCAAATGAAAGAGAAGGGAGAAAATAAAACTATGTGCAGTACCATACTGCGGCTAAAATTAACAACACTGTGATCCAAGTAACTCTCTCTTGGGTTCAAAATTGCAGTAGAACAAACCCCATTCTTAATCTTTTACTTAGATTTTTTTTAATCAGAGTAATGTGAAGCTAACTTGATAATATAAAACCAGAAACGTAACACTTACCAGAGATAGGTCCTGAGCAACTTGTGAAAAACTGCCAAGAATCTTCCGTTGAGTTTTGAAGGAAAATATGTGTGGAGAAAGGACTTCTGTTTTACACTGCTACCTGAGTCTTATCTGAAAATCAGAGGTTGCACCAAAACAATGGTGGAATCCATTGTGTATTTCAAAACTATCAGAAGACAGCTGTGAATATGTTTATTTTCTATCCTTTATTTTGCACTGCTTTGGCATACCAGAGTGTTGATTTACTATGCATTAGAGCCCTGTTATTCATGAATCCCAAGTCTCTGAAAAATCATTGTATTGATTTGATATCCATAAGATTTAAGTTCCTTTTACTCAGCTTTGGGAACTGAACGTAGAGGATTCAAAGTCCTGAGTACTGAAATATCCTCCCTTTATTCTCCTGCTGAAAATTAATGTAAGATCACAAGAACAGATACACTGGATCAGATTCAAGGTCCAGCCAGTTCAGAATCCTGTCTCTGGCAGCAACAAGTATTACCTACTTTGGGTAGGACATAAAAATAGGCTGTAATATAGAAACATTATCTTAATATGGTTACCAGCCTTCTGTGACTGCAGCTGCAGACATGGCATCTTGGGGTTCCACTGCCTCTGGGGATTTTTCTTTCATTAATGTATTCAATCAATTTTAATCCCTTTGGGCTTTTTGGATCCATAAGATCCTGTGGCATTGAGATCCACAGCCTAGATACCTGTGGCTCTTGCAGGTCTGCTCAGTCTGCCACTTAAATCTGTGTGGTTTACCCCAAAATCCTTTACTGTGGGAAAAAGTAAACAACTACTCCCAAATTATTTTTTCAGGTCTGCTCAGGACTAAATAGAAGTCTCTATCATATTCCCTCACTTGTCCTTTCTGCTGGCTGTAGAGAGTCTATTCGTCACTCCTTGAACAGAAGAGGTGCCACATTTTTGTCTGGCTGGTTGCTTCTTTGTGTAGCTTTTCTCCTGTCATTATATATTTGTAACTGAGAGTGGGAGAGAGAAACTAGATCCAGATGCACTATGTATTTATATATGTTATGGCATAATGGTAAATAGCATAAGAATGTTGTGTACAATAAAATCATAGAATGGTCTGAGCTGGAAGGGACCTTAAAGACCATCTACTACCAGGGGTGTAGTTCCAAGCACCCCTGCCATAGGCAGGGACTCTTTCCCCTAGACCAGACATTACACCTGTTTCAGACAACTCACGACTTATGGAAATGATGGAAATATTAAACACTCCAGACTGACATGTCACACTGACTGACGTGAAGTGGCCCAGTCGGGGTTTCAGGCTCAATTTTTGCCTTCAACTCCTCAAACTCTGGTAAAATTTTCAAGCTTCTACTTGAAATATTTCTGGTTCTACCTTGGCACAGGTAATTTCAATTCAAATGTAAGAACCAGGAGAAATGGAAAAATTCGTATTTTTGTTGTTGTTGTTTGCTTTGTTTTGAAAAACTTTTCAGCATATCTGTACAGCTGAAGTTCTTCCATGCCAAAAACTGAAATTTACCATGGAATAGCTCCAGTTACTGAAAAGGACTTTGAGTGTTTTGGTAGAACTGATTGTGTGACTGATTTAATTCAGCCTAGAGAGCCATCACTGCACAGAAATGTTTGTTCTGCACAGGGGGTGGCAAAGTCAGGCACCACCAAGAGGAGTGCATTGAAGCTACACTGAAGAACCTTGCAGAAACACTCGATTGGGTGTCCCCAGGTGAAATGCCTGAGATGCTATCCCGAGCTTCTTTGTAGCTCCTGGCCGAGGACACACCCATGAGTTGCGTTTGGTGTATCTGAGAGTAGCAATCAGTCCTCAGGTTACAGTGCCAGAGGTGCTCCCCATGGAGAGCAAGCTGCAAAGCCCTGAAATTGCTCACAGTGTTTCCTTCTCGTTCCTCATCACCTCCTGTGGGCACCGGTGCCAAATTCCCTGCAGCTGGTTTTCAGTTCTCCTGAGTCTGTGTGGGATGGATGGGTGGAGAAGGGGGAGACCCAGAGCTCGGCACTGCGGAGTGTGATGTGATGCAAGCTCAGATTGCTTCCCTTTGTCCCTGTTGGGTCACAGAGGCAGCAAGGCAGGGCTCTGGCAAGGCTTGTGACAAGTGGCACTCCTTGGGACACGGGGCCATCTGAGCTGGGACCCTGCCCCGCAATGGAAGACCAGCCCACTTCTGCCTTCAGGGTGTTGCTGCTGTGCCAGAGACACCTCCTGATCCCGAGGTGCAGCGAGCAGCCCAGGGATGGACATGCCTTCGGTTTTAACTTCTGTATTTTTCAAATCCTGTACTGCCCAGTGTGTAACTCTGCAGTTTCCTGTAGCCTGTTCACTTCTGCTCTCCCATGCTGGGCAGACACAACAAAGCCTCTCCAGGACTGCTCTGCACGGACACACAGACTGTCCTAGGCCCAAAACGTGTAAACCAACATCTTAAGAAGGGGGGCAAACTTGGGGAAACTACATCAGAAACTGAAGTTTTAATTGGAGAATTAAGCCTGATATGCAAATGAACCAAACTTACCAAAGTGTGAGGAACTCATGACCCAAGGTCCATCTTGGGCGAAGCTTTTGGCCCTGCCCAGGCTGTACCTTTGAAGGCCCTTCAAATAAAATACCTTCATTTATTCTCTTATTCTTGTGTAGTCTCTGTTTTTGGTGGCCACCCCAGGCATCAGCCCGAGCCACACTTCTCCCTTGGGCTGTTGTCTCTGTGAAGCACTGGGAGTGCTGCAGGGCAAAGGGAGCGTGACCCAAAGTGTGCAAAGGACAGATAGCCCGCTCCAGCCCAGCAGCCCCGGCCACCGCAGAGCTTATCTCCCTTCAGAATTTACTCTGCAACTGATGAAGCTGAGAGAAGCTTACTTTTGTGGACAGCTAATTTTTAAAACATAATAGGGTTGGATAGGGAAGAGTACTTGAGAGGGTATTAGTTGAAATTCTTTTTTATATTTACTTCCCCCAAAGCACGTGGAGTAGTGAAAAGCAATAACTATTGTTATTGTGTATCTTTCCCTGGAATCTCATTAGTATCAGGGCATCTGTAGTGCAATGAATTATGAGTAGTATTTGTTTACTAAACCATAACAAGCAGCCACTTTTTGGACAATTTGTAACAAAAATATCTGTGTAGTTCTTTCTTCCTCCCACCACTGCTGCTCCTGGCTTTGCTCCCAGACAACTATCCTCTTCAATACAGAAAATGTCCTTTATTACAAATCAAAATCAACACATCCCAATAATTAAAAAATGTTTGCTGTGGCATTTATTTATGTATGTATGTATGTATTTATTTATTTATTTATTTTTTTATTTATTTATTTATTTCTGCCTAGAGTCTCCAATGTATATTCTGTGTCTAGTACAGCGATGCTTGCTTTCAAATTTCCAGCCTTACAAGTAATACCATGAAAGAACTATATTTCCTTGCCTGCAAATAAATAATTAAAAACAGAATGATGGTTTTAAGAGAAAAGGCTCATCTGACTTTCCTTATTATCATCATTATCATCAAAAACTGGAGGCTCTTTGAGAATAAAGGCTGATATATTCTGGCATGCCAAATACTAACAAAAATCTGGAGTTCCTTAGGTGTCTCTTTTGATTACAGGACTTTGGACAACTAATTATTTTTGAAGCAAGCTTAAGCAAGACTTTGGGAATTAAGTTCTGGGAACAGAGATCGTGCTGAAACTCTGCAGGTGTGGAGCATGGTGAACTCCTTGGCTCACTTGAAAAGCTCTGTTCACTTTTTGATGTCAATGGAAATTAGGAGCTCCAAGCACAATCAGTAGATGTGTTGACATGAGGATTTTGCTTCACATCAGCAGTGTTTTTTAAAGGGACTCACCTGGCTGTCCTCACAGGGCCGTTTTCCCCACTGTGTAGCAGGTGCAGAAGCCACAAAACGGATTCATTTTGTGAAAAAATAAACCAGATGATGCATCTACAAATAGAAATGCATTTAACAAACTTCAGGTGCTAAAGCCTTCAACCCACAGCACCAGCCCAGATCTTGTCCAGGACATCCCCTCCTTAGCACACGTGTGACCTTTAGGTTCACCAGCACTTCCCTCTGCAGAGCCACTGCCTGCTGCTGCAAGCAGAGCCAAAGCCATGCCAAGGATAATACCCTTTGCTAAATAACTGCCAAAATATTCAGCCCATTGCAAAGTACAGTCCCTGACAATTTAAATATGTTGTTGCTGGAGCTACTGAAGTGCTGTGCTACCCACAGCACCTACTGACAGCGACAGGCACGTAGTGTGCAGGAGAGAAAGGAGAACTTGCTGCGGGAGTCTGCCCTTTGTAGCTTTCCAGAGTTGTGCCTTTCTGCATTTTTGACAGCATTTCAAAAGAACTCCTTTACACCCCATATAAATTGAACTGCTTTTACCATCTCATTCTAATCCATCTTTCTTCAGAGACCTCTATTATGAGTTTAAATATGGTCACTGACATCATTGAAATCACTTTAGTGAGCTGATATGTGTGTTGTCAGCAGTTATACACAAGTTTCCATTCTATAGAAACAGCATGCCTGGATTTTCAATGAAACTCTGAAGCTGTAACTCTGGTCAGCAGTCATGAGACAGATCTCTAGTTCACTTCTTTCTTGTGCTATTAGAATGGCACAAATATGTATATCTATATGTAAGTGACAATCAGGGAGCTTTTTCAGTTCAACAATGATGGGATTTGCTCCCAAGTCTGTTTTTTCTCCCTTATTTTCTTTTAGGAGTGTTTCTCTCATATGACATTTAACTCAAAATGTTACTGTCTTTGTGGGAGAGAAAGTGACTTGTGGAGGTAGGCATTGCCTATGCAGATTGTTCAGTCCTGTGGGAAAAGGTTTAGTCACTTGTCATTAGTTTCCCTATTAGCCACTGTAATGGATTAGCAGTTAATACTTCAGATATGCCTTTTCAAAAGTAGTATTTAATAAAATCTCATATTTTATACAGCTAAACAATTTGTGAACCACTCATAGAAAATCTACAGCCTGACAGGGAAAAACATGTGCTCATTTTTGTTCTCTCACTGTTAGTCACTACTGTGAGACAGAGCCAAATGTGCGCGCACGGATAGTGCACAGAATTAATTTCATCCAGAACAAAGAAACACATGGTGGCAGCGTGAGCAGTGTTAGGGGCTTTCAATGCTCTGCTGACTGGGATATTCAGCCCCCTGGACTCTTCCACCATTGTTAGTCATATTCCTACAGACTCAATAAGACCTGATCCAGCTCTGTACACACAGTTCATTTACTTCTTGCATGGCTTGTTTCTATGGTAATACTAAAACAGGAGATTTCTGATTACTCATGCTTCCTTATTTAGGAAAAAACCCAGTCAGATGCCATAAACTAAATCGTTTTAACCCATGCCACTAAGGAAGTGCATAACTTTGCATCTTGTTATGGCAGTGCATCTTGCTGATGTGATTACCCAAAGTGACCTCAGCTTTACAGGAAGAAAAAAAAAAGTGTTTTTTTCAGATGAGACAGTTCCTCATTTTACCCCTCATTTCATTGTTTCTGCTCCTGACAGTCACAGGAAGAACAACATGGCTCCCTCCAGCATCTGTTACAGTGAGATGTGCACAATGTTTTCAAAGAGGAATTACCCTCCAAGTTCCAAGAGAAAACCGCTGTAAAGGGAAAGTGTGGTTCAACACTGAGTTTCAATTCAGCTGCCTAATTATTCCCTCAGGGAGCAGAATTTCTTCCAGTTGTAATCATGGTAAGTCTGGCCCTTCAAAACAGAAGATTTCCTGAATTCTGCACAGTTTGGGGCCACCTGTAGAGGGTGAGGAGGCCTTGCATAATGGCACATTGCCATTAGCAACCACTTCCACAGAATCAGAGAGTCATAGAGTGACTTGTCAGACTTTTGCTGCTTTCCCTGAGGCTGTTCAGGAGCAGCATTTCCCACGGTGCCCTCCTAGGGGTACTGGGACCAGCTTCACACTTTATTAGGTACTATCTGTGTCCTGTGCTAAGTGCCACAGTGTCTGCTCATCCACCTGCTTCTGTCCCACAGATACCACTATGATCCCATAGCTGGGTAGGTGAAGTTTCCAAGGAAAGGAGACCTTCAGCCTCTCTGCCCTCCACACTCTCAGTGTATTTCCCCTGATTATCATCTTAGAGGTCCCAGCAGCTGGGGACTGTCCTCATCCACAGTGGGGCTCCTTTTTACACCATAACCACCTCTGAGCAACAGCCTCCTGCCAGTCCACTACAACTGCTGGCTAATTTTTCTCTGCTGTTGGTGACAAGTATTAGATTAATCTTGAGGTGTTTGCTTCTTTCCCAACTCATGTAATGACAATCCAACCCAGAAATCCTCATGGCATCAGGGAAACAGTCCCTTGCCTTGCAAAAGTCGTTCACAGACCAAGAGAGATTTAACATCTTGATTTCAGCAACTTGATTAGCCAGGCTGTCAATGATAAAAAACTTCTTCCACCCAATGAAAGACAATCTCAAATCCTGAAAATTTAGGATTGAAGGTGAATCAGAAGAGACTGGCCAAAAAGGACTTGTGCACCCCTTTGGAAAATAGGGATTTGGCATACATGGAAGAAAGCATCCTAGTCAGAAAAAGATGTGGCCCTGAAACGTGGTGCATACTTCAGAGCTTCCCTGCAAAGGACCTTGGGTAATAGATACCATTGCATAAGTGCTTGTAAAGAACTTGAGTGTAGCATCTATTTTTTTTTTTCAAATGTTGCCAATTTCCTTTAAATGAATATATTTATCACCACTATCTGACTATTTCAGAGTTTGAAAAACTCCCTCCCTAGAGAAAAGCATTTTAAAAGGCTGTACTTGGGTCTGACCTCATAAAGGGGTCCTAACCCCTTAAATTAAATGCACTCTTAAAACTCATTCATTCATTCTAGTGAGAGGGGACATCAGGGCCATAGAGAGGTTAGAGAAGAGGAATTGCTCTCCAGAGATGCTGTTAGAGTGGGCAAATATGTAGATACAGCTAAGAACCCCATTTTTAATTCTGGAGCTGGGCCGAGACAATTACCACTTAATGCTGCCCTTCCCTGATGCAAGCAAGATGAGTGAGGACAGGACTGTGCCAAAAAGTCTTGCCTTGGCCCTAGTGGAAATAATGGATTTGGATGGCAGCAAAATCAAATGATCATATCCTGTATGAGCTGGGAACTGCTCTGTTTGAGCTTGCCTTTGAGCAACAGAATACGGAAGGTGATGCCCTTGAGTGAGACTCTGCAGACTAAACCCCCAAGGATTTCTATAAAATATTAAGAGTGACAGCTGATATATCGCTCCTGTTCAACACACACCACGTAAAATAGGCTGTGTGTATCCAACCAAACTATTTAATAGCCCAGTAATGCATTTGGGGGTAGTTTTTTGGAGGCTTTGGCAGAGAAAAGACCTTCTGTGAAAACACCGTGCAACGTATCCATCAGGTTACCTTGTCGATTTCTCAGTCTCATTCCTTCCCCCTCCCTCCCTGTGCTCTGCTCTGCTCTGCTCACTGTGGCTGCTGGAAAAGAGGCAGCAGAGACACTGTGTGAAACTGGGACCCTGTGACCTTTAGTGTGCCATGCCCAGTGGGACACACAGGGGTCTGTGCAAGGCTGCACGCTTGCAGCATGATGGTGCACTCCAAGTGAAGCTGGGATTTTATCTTATTCTTGGGTTTCAGATTAAATTTCGTGGGTGCTGGGCAGAGTCACCCTCTGTGCACTGCTTAATGCTTTCTGGCATATTGGGGGCACTTGGGTTAAAGGCCAAAAGTAAATAAACATCCCACTGAAGCAAGTAGGGAAATGAGCAATAGTAAGAGTTTTCTGAGGATTTCCTCAGATGTTTCTGAATACCAAATGGTAAGGTTTGACCAAATGCAACATTTTGTGGGAAATGTGATTTGTGGGAAATGTGATTTGTGGGAAATGGAGGACAGTTGGTCAGGGAAGAAGAGATAGGAAAAAAAGTCTGAAAATATTTTATTCAGGTAGAGTGGAAATTGTGCATGAGGGAAAAAAATCACTTTCTTCAACAGGATTTACAAAACAACAATTTAAGCTAATTGTGACTTTTAGGAAGCGCTATTACTTATCCTGAGACAAATTTGTTTTCTGTATATTTTGTAAACAAAGGCTGCTGCTATATATAGGATATGTTAATTTCAACTCTATCCATTCCTTTTAATGGGAAATATCTGACGTATTTTGGGATACTGTAAATAAAAGAGAAGTCACTATCCAGGAACTATGAAGTAGTAAATGAAGAAACAGGGAAGCATGTGCAAGTGAGATTGCTAAGTTTTATATTCAGATAGATGTATTTACATGGATGTTTTAGTGTATGTCCTTGCTAGAAGACTCAACCACAGACTTGGTTTGTGTAATGGGTCAGATCCAAATGCTGAGAGAAGAGCATCTAAATCAATTCTGCATTAAAGAGACTGATGTCCCTTTTATTCCTCCTTTAACTGCACTCACTGATGAAGATGATGCAGAGAATTAATTACAGCTATGAAGAATGAAAGTGAAAGGGCCATATCCCCTCGTCAGCCGTGACCCTGCACTGGGTTGACATCAACGAGGTTGCAAGGTCAAAGGAATTCAGGAAAAAGCCTTCAGTAATAAATTCTACTGAGACTATGTCCTGTAACCCAACTGCATCTCTTCAATCAGCAATTAGAGATCAAGTTTAAAGAGCTCTTCAAAACTGAAAGTCATTGTTTCTTCCTGGAAGCAGAGTGCAGTTGAAGATGGATGCACTTCCCTGAGGCTCTGACCAGGTCACAGCTGTATCTGTAGGTGCTTCTCTTGCTGTGTTTGAAGGAAAGCTAGGACCCAAATGTGTTGCTTTGACCTTTCCTTTGTCAAGTTGGAATCACCTTCTGTTTCTTCACTTGCTGCAAAGCAGGTTTTGTTAAGAGATAGCCAGAAAGCCTCCAGTTTTAGAGATGAGACAAATGCTCATTTTTAAAACTGTTTTGGCAGGTAAAGACATTTGGTCAGCCCACCCCAGCGCCAGCTGCTATTTCCAGCACCATTGGTGGAACATGGCACAAAACCAAACTGGCCACAAAAGTATTGTCATCCTCATTCAGGATGTCTGTGATACTGGGGAATATGTGTGCTCCCAACACCTCACTGCCAAGGGAAACAAAATTGACTGCAGGGGGGCAGCAACAAGTGACAGCTTTTGCAGCAATGGTTCTTGTGTTCATGCTTCTGTTGGCATGAAACAGAAACATGGGAAGTGTCTGAGGGAAGGAAACACATGTCAGGATGTCTACACAGACAACAGTCTCCATGTTCTGGAACTGATAAATCCCCAGACCTTACATGGACCTCATCATGAGCCTCTCTATTTTAAAAAGTTCTTCTTTCTGGGCATTCAATACCTGAAGGCTCTGAAAGACGACATCCACCAGACCAGGCTGTTTTGGCCTAGGAAATCACAGGTGTGCAGGGTTCAGCAGGGTGAGCCACACTGCACACACAGTCCAGTGAGGATGGACATGGAAGCACCTGGCCAGAGCTGAGACCAAATACACCTCCTATCTATGATGCTGGGAGCCTCAAGTAGGAGAGAGGGACCAGTCAGCAGTGACCTGCAGATAAATCTCCAGACCACAGGTCCCCTGAGTCAGCAGGTCTCCTCATGGCCATTTAGACTGGATGTACTCATAGGTGAGGTGATGTTTTTTTAGCTTGACTCTGTCTCTCTGCCCTGCAGCCTCCCTTCTGCACAACGAAGATTACAATTCCTGACATACCTAGGCTCATACTGATGGCAAAATCATCCACCAGGGCCTCAAACACTGCTGTGTGGATCCCAGAGAAGACCTTACAAAAATAGCATATCTTTTGATCTTCAGACTCAGTTAAATGCAGTCTGCAGCTGCATTAAAATCCTCTAATTGTTCTGCAGGCACAGAAATATGTTTTTTGTCACTATGACTCGAAGTAACAGGATTAGAACAAAATTCAGGTGTTTTTAGACAAAACAAAAGAATCCAGAAAATCCCTTTGGCTTTGAGTGGTATGTTTTTAAGGGGCTAATGACTCTGCATTACTTGAGAACACCTACATTTGGGATTCCCCTCTGCTCCCCAAGGGATGTCTGTGACTTCATGAGTATACTTGGCCTCTAGGCCCAGCTTCATAGTTTTAGCATCACCTCATCAGCAGCATGGCACTGTCCCTGCTCTTCTGCCGTGAAAGATTCAGCTGCCATGAGCCCTACTCTGCACCCTTCAGAGCAGAGGGTCCCAGCCCACTTAGTGGTGGTGAACCCCTCTGCATCTCAACTTCAGCCCTAAACTGCTCCTAGAGAAGGGAGTGGTCTCTTTTCCCAGCAATGGGAATGGTTGGAAACTCCACAGGTATCCCTCATTGCATTTCCAGGCTGCTCTTTCCGTCAGTTAATAGGGACAGCAGAGCTGCTGTACCAGCTCTGGAAGGGGTCTATGCATCCCTAGGGACATGGGGTCCCTTAAACTGGGCAGCAGGAGAGGTCCCATAAACAATGGAGAAGAAGCTGAATCTCAGCCCTGCTTCTTCACACAGAGCTGTTCAGAAGGGAATGGCACAGTTTCCTCTGACATGCATAATCACAGAACAGCTTGGGTTGGGAGGGACTGTCCCCCCCCCATTTTAAATTTTGTTTTCATGTAAATGATGTGCCAGGGGCAATACCAGGTGTCATTACAAGGGCATGTAGACTCTACACTATTTCTCTTTTTCCCCAAGCCTCAATTGATAGTTACCATTACAAAAATAGGAAAAAACATCCTACATAGAGATCACCTCCCCTCAGCATTTATGGCTACATGACACAGAGCTGAACAGCACAAACCACTAGACTCCATGTGGGCAGGACATGACTAACAGTCCATCTGTGGAGCAAATAACTAAAGATAGGCCTGACAGCTTCCCTGGCTAGCTCAGTTTTCGAGAGCAGGTGGGATGCTTTTGCCGCAGGGAGTTATTTTGGAGAGAGCCTGTGGAAATCAGCACCTCCTGCACAGCCGGCTCTTGCGCTCTGCCCCTCAGGCGGGTCCGGCTGGCCTCAGAGCCGAGCCGTGGGGATTCACCGGCCAAGAGGGGCGATGCTGGACACGCTTCCAGCCCCGGCGCCGTCCGACGGGCGCTCCAGGACCGGCGGCTGCGAGGAAGCCGCGGGGGCTGTACGGTACTGGGTTGCGCTCCTCTGGGAACCGCCGCACCTCAACCTTGCACGGAAGGGAGAGGGAGAGGAAAGGGAAAGANGGCGGTCGGACAAAGCCGGGCTGTCAGCGGGCGGGCGGGAGAAAGGAAAAGAGGCGGCTGCTGCGGGCGGGGAGCGGAGCAGGTGAGGCGAGAGCCGGGGCTGTGCCACGCTGGCAGCGGGAGCGGCCGGGCGCGGCCCGCGGGAGGGGGCCCGCGGCCNAGCCGTGGGGATTCACCGGCCAAGAGGGGCGATGCTGGACACGCTTCCAGCCCCGGCGCCGTCCGACGGGCGCTCCAGGACCGGCGGCTGCGAGGAAGCCGCGGGGGCTGTACGGTACTGGGTTGCGCTCCTCTGGGAACCGCCGCACCTCAGCCTTGCACGGAAGGGAGAGGGAGAGGAAAGGGAAAGAGAAAGGAAACGAAAGGAAACGAAAGGAAACGAAAGGTTATACTCTAGAAATAATAAGTAAATAGAACAACCGACAACAAAGTAGTAGTA
>VXAC01007294.1:212577-252918 GCA_013399225.1 Rhipidura dahli | reverse complement strand
TTTTTTTTTTTTTTTTTAAAAAAAAAAAAAGGAAGTGAAATTTGAGCGCTGTGACGGTGCTAAAACAATCTCCTGACTCGAACCGAGTCCGCTATCCTGTGGCAGTGAAGCTGGAAAAATCCCATGAGTATTATGCAGAGTTGCATCACTGCAGAGTAATTAGTATTTAGCGGGCTGAAGGACCGAGAGGCGTGTTTGTGTGTTTGTTTGGTTGCTGTGAATAGTTGGGAAGCAGAAGAGTTTGTTGGCTGGCTCTGTGGTGCGCTGTGTTTATGAATTTAAAATCCTTCAGTATATAACCAGTTTCCATGTCCCTGCTGAGCTGCAAGCATCCAAAACGGCTTCTGGTAACAGAGGCTTTAAAACGAGCTTTCCTTCAGTGTGCTGCATGGTAGGAAATCTTTGTGATAAATAAATCCTATTCCAGGGAAAGCACTTAAAAGCCCTATGATTCAGCATGCTGCATCCACTGACCAAGGGTGACAGCTCCTGCGAGGAAGGATGCAGCGCTATGGGCAGATATAAACATTACCTGAAGTTACAAGCTTCCCATGCAGTAGTGGCACGTGTGAGGTTGTGTAAAAAATAAAATAACAACGTGCCCCCCACCCCCCACCAGTTACCATCAGTTTTTCACTTTAAGCAGCTTCTTCTGATAATTCAAAAGAAAAACCTTCTGGTGCTTTCTGTGGGGAGCAAGTTACAGTTCTTTTCCCCCTTGCTTCCCAAAGGGATAGCTGCCTTTTATCTGTGGCCCCAAACTGTGTAGCAAAGGAATAGAGGCTAATAACTCATAGCTCACAACTTAACTTGTCAAGAAATCTAATGCTGTAAAGAAGGTGAAAACTTTTTACAAGAAATACTGTGACAATTTTGCTATCTTTTAAGAGGAGATAAACACTGAGACTGAGATGACATTTGAGAAGGGAAATAGCAGAATAGTATTTCAAACAAAGCCTCGTGCAGCTCAAAGGTTATTTTGGTAAGTTGCACTTGCTCTTCAAAAGACAATCTCTTTTAAAAGTCAAATGAACTGTGTAAAGGCTTGTACAGGAACATTATTGTGGGGTGAACCTAGTCAGGATTCTGACTGCTTCTGTGAAGAGCTAATTATTTAGAAGTATCATCTCAAGGGCATGTTGAGGTATTTATTATTCACCAGCTGTATGAGCAACTGTACACACTGTCGTGTCAGGATGCCCAGGTCACGAGCTGAATGCTCTCCAAATCCTCGGCGTACACACACTCACTCTGTCTTTTCTCTGAGGTACAGGGGCTCCTGCTTTAATCTTTGTTTATGTCGTTACTCACACAGCTGGAGGTGCGGGGTGAGCCTTTACCCAGTGAGTGAGAAGATACAAAGAGCACAAACTGTCCTTGTCTCACACAGGGGTTGTCAGCAGGCACTGCTGAGATTGAATGGTTTCTTGTGAGTGAAGCCCTTGCAGTGAAAATCATCCCTGAAGCAGAGGACAGGAGGGTTATGACCCCTTAACTCACCTACTGCCTTATCATGTGGGTGAAGTGTTTGAGTTACAGGAAACACTTCATCTTTCAAAAAACACTCAAGATTTATGGTTCTGCTGTAATAATGAAGTTTCATGCTGTCCCTAGCAGGGAAAGTTGACTGAGAAGCTGTATAATCTATTTAGATTCAACCAAGGGTTTCAGAAATGTTTAGCAGTTGATGAATTTGACTTTTCCTGATGGCAAGTGTGGTTTTTTTCAGTCTGCCTCAAACTTAGCCTACAAAATCCATGAGTTACTTCAGTTTCCTAAGGAGAAAAGATCAGCTTATTAAGAGAAGAAGTGGTCAGGGAGAGCAGCAGGTGGGGCACTTAATGTCTTGCAGGCTTGGTGTGTATGACACACCCATGCCTTATGGAGATATTTCAAAGACAGGAAAATGTGGATATTTTTCTATAACCTCACTCTGTGGCATGTGCCAGGGGTGGATGGTATAACTTGGCCAATTGTCCTGTTAGGCTGTACCAGAATGCCTGGTGGTCAGGTTTGGTCATTTGGTGGTGTCTTCTGCTTATTTAAAACTTTGAGAATTTGGCCACTTATCAGGTACCTGTTCAGGTGCCTGGAGCTCCTGGAGTTGGTCCAGCAGAGGGCAATGAAGATGATCAAAGGACTGGAGCATCCCTCTCATGAGGAAAGGCTGAGTGAGCCAGGCCTGTTCAGCCTTGAGAAGAGATGGCTGAGAGGGGACCTCATCAATGTCTGTCAGTATCTGAAGGGAGGGTGTCAGAGGATGGAGCCAGGCTCTTCTTGGTGGTGCCAGGCAATAGGACAAGAGGCAATGGGCAGAAACTGAGGCACAGGAAGTTCCACCTGAACATGAGAAAGTGCTTTATTTGCCGAGAGAGGGTGTGGAGTCTCCCTCATTGGAGAGACTGACTCAAGAACTGGATGCCATCCTGTGCCATGAGCTTTAGGATGTCCCTGCTTGAGCAGAGCAGTTGGATCAGATGGCCTGCTGTGGTGGTTTTCCAACCTTACCCATCCTGGAATGTTGTGATTCTGTGATTCTTGAGGATTAAGTTCTCCTATAGCAAGCCCCTTCCTCTGAGAAGCAAAAAGGTCTCTTGTGCCACCACTACTGCTTCTCAGGCAAGAGAAGCTTCCTGTCAACAAGGGCACCAGGCATCACTCATTTGGGAGGACACAGTCTGTCTGAAGTGCACTGGAAAATACCTACATATTGATGATGCTGACTGGTAGTCTTGGGCTGGGATAGTTATTTCAGCCTTATGATTTTGTTTGTAATGGCCTCTACTAGTTTTAGTCTGATACTCTAAACCTGAGGCCCCCTCTCTGATGATAGAACTCTCAAATCAGATTTCTTTCAGTTCTTACAAGTCCAAGTATTCTGAACTGTTTATCATTGTCTCTTCTGGCTCTCTGGCATTTTTCTGTATTATTTTTGAAAATTCTTTCAAATGCCAGTGAAATATTTGGAGGAGTTAAAAAACAAATTATAGCCCCTCCACCACACCACACCCACCCTCCCAAATGGATATCCACAATAATTTATTGGTGTGGTTTAACCTCAGCAGGCAATTAAGTACCATACAACATCTCTCTCCTCACCCCCACAGTGGATTGGAAAGGAAAAGCAAACCTTATTGGTTAAGAGCAATTTAAGGTTTGAAACAAAATATAGTAATAATAACAAACTACGATTATTAAATGCTGTCCTTGTTGTACTCCCTCCTGGATTCTTGTGTGGCTCCTCACTTGCAGAGCAAGAGACACTGAAAAGTCCTTAGCTTAGGGTAAGTACTGCTTAGGGATAGCCAAAACATGTGTTATCAGCATTGTTCTCATACTAAATCCAAAAACTAGAGCAACAGTACCAGCTACTAAGAAGAAGTCCCTCCTTATCCAAATAGGGACATTTAATATTTGAAAAACAAATTTGTGGGCTTTCAAAATTACTAAAACTTTGGCTGAAACATATAATTCCAATTTACCTTAGAATGGCTTTTTTCCTGATCTTTTTTCCCTTAAGTCTTGCTACATTGAAACCTTAATACTGTCAAGTTTTTTTTATTTAAATAGCTTAATTCCAAAAGAGGGAGAAACATTAGACCAATGCAATTAGGTGAGTGGAATGCATTTTTCCCTCAGGCAGCTGTGGAGAGTGATACTATATCATGTTAAAAACTGCAAGTGGTTGTGTCAGAGAGAGTTGGGCTGGGCAGATGTTGGCATGAAGCACGGGAGGGAGAACTCTCTGCACAGCTGATGCAGAGAGCCCCAGTGGGAACATATTGACAGCATTGCTCTGAGTCACAGGGGGCCCAGAAAACAGGTCTGTCACCATGGCACACATGTGTTGGGTGAAGTGTGAGATCTTGAGCCTTTCAGCACCTTTATGTATATTATTTATTTTACTGCAGGCACAGGTACATGTGTTCGTGTATAAAAGTCAGTGTTTTGGCTCAGCTCCTCTGAGCAAAGCTACAGCTGCTAATGTGAAATCCTTGCAGTTTCAGTGGGGCTTGATTTGCCACTGGTAGAAAGGTGAGGAGATTTGGACAATTCCCTGTATGGCTTCTGCCACGTGGATCCTGTGGATCCTCCCTGCTGACAGCCTCCACCCTCCACTACGTCTGTCTCCAGGAGCAGTGAACCTGAACTCTGACAGAGCAATGGGTGCTCTCATGGCAGCAAGAGAATCTGGGGTTTAGTCTGCCTGCAGGAAAGGTGGGCAAAGGGCCTCAGGCAAGGTGTTGTTTTCACGGGGGTTGAAAAGACACTTCACTGACTGTAAGGAAGCAGCAGTGGCTTGTCTTCTGCTTTTGGGAAAGCCTGACGACAGGAAAGGGTGCTGGCAGCAGGGTTCAGGAGTGGGGAGAGGAGAATGCAAACCTGAACTGCAGGGAAAGGGTCCTGGAAACAAGAATATTCTAGGAAAGCATTTATGGTATTATTATTGAATTGGATCTCAGAACAGTTTCATGTTGTGCTTGTCCCCAGTGAGCTGGAGCAGTCGGGGGCCAGGTGGGATTAAGGCACAGACCTGTTCTGGGAGCAGTGCCCAGTGCCAGCAGCCAGCAGCAGGGCTGCCCTGAGCTATTTATATAATGGCCATGACCAAAAAGTGTTTTAAAAGGACCGAAGGAAAGCAATCCTGCTAACAGAGCCCCTCTAGCAAGAGAACGGCTTCAGGAGGGGCAGGTATGCTCAAAAATGATCAGCAACTGCTGCTCTAAAGAGGGGACAGTTCTTCACAGTGCTCCAAAAAGATGCCCAGTGGTAGTGAAGAGGAGGAGGACATGTGGTAGAGAAGATGAAAACATGACAAAATTTGTGGGGATAGCCTCAGTGATCCTGGCTGAATGCCTCTTTGGTCCCAGAAACTCTTTGTCTCTTGTGCTGAAGAGTTTTACTGTCAACCACCCCCACAGATTTCAAATTTTTCCTATATAAAGTTTGGGAATGGTTCTCTTAATAGGAGCTTAATCTTTAACCCAGCCTCTTTTGAGAATGGCTCACCATGTTACTTTCACCCCTTCTGGGAAGAAGCCAGTAGTATTTCTTCAGCAGGGTAATTTCAGATATTGACTACACCATTTATTTGAGTTTATGCTTTTCCTTAAATGAGAAAATTAGTAGGGTCCTAACACTGGATAATCTACCATACACATAAATTAAAAACTTCCAGGTTGGTCTAATTACCAATGTCAAACCACATAAAAATATCAAGTTGTTAGAAAATAAAAATCCTGCATAAGGATTTTTAGGTAAGAAGGATGCAACAATATGGGTCTATCAGCTTTAAGCTTCAGACACCTCAAGTGTTTTAATCTAGTAAATTTTGATAGAATCATTAGTGTCTGCAGGGGAAATGTCTCTTTTCTCTCTCATGGTTAGTTTGCACAACATTTAATGTGAAATGGCTGAATATCTTCTCAGGTTGCTCCTTACAGCAGAATTTTATTAAAGTAGGCTTTGATCTGATAATCATTTTATGCCTCAATTAATACTGGGTTGAACATAGACTAGTAAAAATCTCTTCAGAGAGTTTGAATGACACTGCAAGCAAAGCTTGTCACATTTTATCAAAGGGAATCAATGTGTTTTGTTTGGCTTTGCTATATTCAGACTAAGTAGAAGCACTCATTCTTGAAGATTCTTTGCAATATGTCACTTGAAACTAACCTTGGATCTCATGACTCGTCTCTGCTGGGACTGTGGCATCCCTTACAGTTCTGAATCCAGATGCAAAAGCACAGATTAAGAAGCAAAATGGAAGCAATACATGCATACCTCTCTTGACTTCCATCAGAGTCTGGAATTCTTCCTGTCTGATATCAGTTCAGAAGACACTGTCTTGCAGGAGTACCTGCAAATGCAAATATTGTTTGACAGCATTTAAGTCTCGTGGATTTAGTGGCCAAATAAACACATTTCCAGGCACCTGCAAGTATTGTCTGCTGTGCTCTGTAAAGTTGGAAATGGCTCCTTGGCAGATGGCATGAGCACATTGTTAGTATTAATAGACCCATACACAAGGAGAGCAGGGGACTTCTGTTGGTAATTAAGCTAATCAGAGAGGCAGCAGAGAGCTCCTGTCTTACCACTTACCACTGCTTAAATTCCAGCTACTAGACTGCACCAACAGAGCAAATAGTTTCCCTGGCATTTGATGCTCCTCAGTATTGTATGTTTTGGGGTTTCCCTGGAGTTATCACTAGTCAGGGTAGGACATCCCACTCATGCAGCTCTGTTCCACTTCAACAGGTTAGTCTGCAGGTCTGCTATAAAGCTAAATGATTGCCAAACAACTGGGTATTTAAATCCCCTGACACATAAAGTGTGCAACATAAACAGACTAACGCTTAAAGCTGTTAATTTAGTTCTTTTCTGCTAGCTTTTGCATCTTTTTCTTGCAGCTCAAGTTCTCAGACTTTATTAATTGCAGTAATTTTTTATAGTCAGCTACTCCTTTCAACTCCATTAACCCTTTAATTCCCGCATGAATTTTGATGTCAATCATAATATTGAGAAATATTATCAAAAGAAAGCAGGAAATTTAGAGGTAAAAGAGACTAGGTATTGGCAATTGGTTGTGAACATCTTTATGTCTCATTAGCAAGCCCCAGAAATTTTCTAGGAATATACATTTCTGTAGAAGAAGGGGTTGTGATGTGCAGCTGACACCATTTTGGGAATGTCATAGGAAAATTGCATTTGGTGAAGTTTTGAACAGCAGCTCTAGGTAGGCTGTCTCTTGGAAGATCTTTGAAGTGCAGATTAAATAATTCCAGATGATGACAAAAAACTTTGTTAAGAAAACAAAAGATCTGGGCTTCCAGGCACTTCAGGGTCGCTGGGTTTGTGCCTGGAAAGAACCCTGCATCCATGCACTGCTGCTCTCAGACTGCTCCTGTGGCATGCCCCTTCCTTTCTCATCTTACACGATGATCTTATGAGATTTTTCACATTCTTTATCTGTGATGTGTCCCTTCCCCTGAGCTGCATCCTGACTTCACCACAAAATTGGCAGTAATTCTATTCTGTCTGTTTGCTTTTTAACTTCCTCTGGCCTTTGCCTGAAAGGATCCCCCGTTTTTCATAGTAACACAGAAAATATCACAGAATGGTTTGGGGTGGAAGGCTGCTGTGCACCTGAACCCTAACTTTTGCTAGGCAGAGCCTTGGCTGCTCTCTGGCAACTCTCTTGTTTCCCAGCCTGGCTATGGGTTCAGTAGGAAAGGGGTACCACAGGTCAGCCTTAGCCCAGCTGTGCAGCAGAGCTAGAAAATGCTGTGCCTGACCAAGAGGAATGAGAAGCAGCCTCCACGCTCAGAGGTTGAACACACTGCTTTATCAAAACAAGAAATTTTGATTCAGGAGGTCCATGAAGAAGGAGGGGACTATCAAACAAATCAAGACTTAAAAGTCAGTCATAAGTTTTCCCCTGAACACGAAATGTCAGCAGGCAGATTAATTCTGTGCTTTAAAACATTGCTTCCTCGCTAAGTACAGGCAGATTTAGAGGAGCTCTTGTAACTGCTCTTGCTCAGGAAAGCAAATGTGTTTCTAAGGCTGGCCTTTGCATGGCAGCAGCAAGTGACATTATCAGTACAGGTGCTGCTGAAGTGCCTCCTCAGTGAAGACCAACCCACAGCCCCTTGCTTGCAGGCGTCTACTCACCTCTCCTGGTTTTGGGTGCTAAAATATGGTCTGGTCACCTAAGTTTTAGCAATTTCCTCTGGTTATAATGGCAAAAAGTGTGATTCCACTTACAGCTGCATAATGCTGTGTTTGCCATTAGGACAGCAATGAAGCAGCTCTGGCAGGCAGTGCCACCGTTTTTGTAAGAGCTGTTGCTCACACTCAGAAAACAAGAATTCAGACTTCTTTTTTCCATGCATGGTGATTATTAGGAATGAATCCCAGGCACTGAGTGTTTTATCTATTGATTTTATTTGTTGGCTGCTACAGATGAGACTATACTCCATTTCACTATTTCATGTGTCACTATTGGGATATAGGTACCACCAGCTGAAACAGCAAGTCCTTTGGAAGTCAAAGCATCATCTCTGGTATCTCCCCAGGGCTGTATTTCTAAACAGAGCATGGTTCCAAGCCCTAGCCCAGGAGGTGTATCTGTACAGTCTGAACTGCACTGAGCACAACATGCTGGTGCTCCTACCCTGATTTTGGCTCTTGCTCATCTCCTGTGACATTCCTGCTCCTTTCACCCACTCCTATGGACTCCCCTATACTGTCTGGGAATGTCAATTCAAGAGAAGCAATAGCCAAGAATGTCAGAGTTGACCTGTTTAGTCAGTCATTGCTGAAGTGGAAAGAGAGAAAGCTGGCCCAGAGGGAGCACCCCTGCTAGAGGACCTCATAGATTGGAAAGAAAATGAATTTGTTTCAGTTTCTCCCAACTCTGAGTTTCAATAGAACTGCTTTGTTTTCTCTTGCATACTATGTTTAATTTGTGACTTCATTCAAAACTTATCTTCTCCTCAGAATCACCAGACTTTCTCTAAAGACTGAAATGCTTTTATTAGCCATGGAGAATGCTGCAGAAATTCTGTATCTACATACAGTAGAGCATGATGCCCAACCACAGAAAGAGACACGGGTATCTATCCTTTAAATATGGACTTTAAAGTCAGAGATGCTTTATCCTGCCTGCAGAAGTACAAAAGCAGTGAAAGGTGAAGTCTGTAGCTTATTATGCAACATTTCTTGTTGCAATAAAGGCAGCTTTCTTCCTTCATCTGACATCTGGGAGTGTCTAATACTGAAGTAAAAGTTCTGCATGGATATGTATTCTTTAAGCACCAGTTAGCACTTTCAGACAGAAATGGCCTGGTGCTGTGAAAAGGGATGAACTTTCTTCTTGTAATACTCTTTAAAGTTAAGATTTGGCCCAAGTCACTAATTCTCAAGAAAATACCTCTGCTCTTTGTATCAAGATGGAGCAATCACTTCAGCTTAAATACAGGAAATGTTGGGTATAAAAGTCATTACTTGCACAGATCTTGTTAACAAGAACGTAATTTCCTAATCGCTCCCTTGAAAGTGAACCCAGATGATAGAAGCATAGTTGAACTCCTGCCAGACACCTCAAGAACTCTAATTTCACACCCAGCCTCCTTCAGGCATTCCAGGATAACCTCAAATATTCAGTGAAAAAGAAACCCCAAATTTAAGCCCTGCATTTAGGGTTCCTCATACTTGTACAGTTGAACAGTTGGGATAATACAAAAAATTAAGAGACAAGAGTGCAGCCACCTAGATGTGTTTGTATTACACACCAAGGCACCATAAAACTCTGCAGGCAATATTCCCTTAGTGGCAACATCCTAATCCATCAGCCCAGCCTCTTGAATTAGGCCTTGAGAGAAAAGAAAGTTGAGGGGTTTTAAAATTTAGAGTACTTAGAGGACAAAAGAACAGATTCTAGTTGTTATTGGTGGCCCCTCCATAGTGAAGGCATGTGTATGATTTAATGAGTCATGCAAAGGGCTTTTGTGTTGCATCATCTTCATTCTGTAAGTGATGAAAACAAGAGCCTTCACTGGTGGTGGAGGCTTGTCTTGAGGTGATGCAATTGGAAATTGTTTCATGTTCACAGATATGCTGCTTTTCAATATAATGCATCTCTAATACCAATAAACACTCAAAGCTGATAGACTTCCCTCAGGTTGTTACAACATTGCTTTTAAAAAGCAAACAACTGAGCAAGTTCACCCACCAGATGTTTGCAGACCATGTTGCAGGAACTGCAAATATGGGACACAAATTCAGTTTTCTCTACATTTTCCCCATCAGCTTGTGAAACTGTCAACTAGTTATCTACTCAAAAAAAAAAAAAAAACAAAAAAAAAAAAAACCCCACAGAAAAAAAACCCCACCAAACCCAAAACAACACATGATAAGTTGATAAAATAATTATATTGCTTCAGAGGAGGGTTAGTTTTTTGGTTTTGTTTTTTTTTTTTGGGGGGGGGGTGTAGGGTTTCTAAATAGGATGAAAGGTGGAGCTAGAAATTTAGCCACACCCATGGTGAGGTTTATAAAAGGGAAGTTATCTAAGGGAAGCTCTTTTCTACCAGTCTGTGGCAACAGGCAGTTTCATTTACTGGATTTTAGCTTAAAACATAATACTAATCCTACCATGTCAAGGCTTCTTAAAGGTTCCCATACCGGGGATACTCCTCTAAATGAACCTTTGAGGCAGCAAGGTAAGGTAAGTCATGGAGTCTGCTTTACTACTTTAATTCCTTTTGTACACCTAGTATTTCTCTGTCAGAGAATGGACTATTACTGTCATTTCAAAGGTCTGTGTTTTCTCTGCCATGTGTGATTGAAGTTTTGTTCTTCATAGCTTTGTAATCCTCTATCACTTACTCAAATGAGGAAAAAAACAGCCTTAAAAAAGCATCTCCAAACATGGAGAGGTTGTTGGTTGTCATAGGGTAATTATGCTTTCAAGACTGATGACTTTGAGGGCTAATTTGCACCACCTGCCCACAACACTGAGGTTAATGTGGCTGTTGTAATTGTGCTGCTGTTTGTCAGTCATACCAATTTTAACTTCTCAAGCATATAAATAAAATATATGCTATGCTTTATTGTGCAATTGCTGTGGTTTAGTCATGACTTTTTGATACACCCAAAAATCCTGCTATAATTTTTGGATTCTACTGTATCACAGTTTCCTTAAATATACATGCACAGGATTGCTTATGAGTTATTCTGTTCAGCAGAGGCCTCGTGAGTGACTGTTGGAGTCCCTCAATGAGATCAGGTGCTATACAAGTTTGTTTGCTCTTGAACACAGGTGTTGGTACAGAATTTCTGAGCACAGGTCTCTATCAGTTTACAAGATGTCTGGATGAAATCTTTCATTCATTTAACTGAAGCTAAATGCAGTGTATCAAATAGTGATCACAACAACACAGGGTGTGTAGCATGGATGTGGCAAGAACACTGGTCAGCATAAATAAATACCTGTCTCATTAGACTGGTTACCTAACTCTGGGCTTTTTGCTGGTGTGATGGTAAAGCAGAACTGTGAGGAATTGGAGAGCAGGGGATGAACCTTGAGAGTACTTTTTAGGAGCTCCTTCCAGGCTTCTGGGAAAATGGAAGGAAGTGTGGATGGATTTCTCTGAAAACTTTATAAGCAACCAGATACAAGTGTCTAAACTTTCTTCTCCAATTACTTCATCTGTACATAACTAGATCAGAGAAGAGTAGTAAGTTTTCTTTTACAAGGCTTCAATATAGAAGGAGTAGAAGCCACTAATATTTTTTGTTACTAATTGCATCCAAAACATGGTAATATTTGAGAGTCAGTAGTCTACCAGTGTACTGAGCATATTCTGGAATAACTATCATGGACTACAGAAATAACCAAAGTAATGTTTTCCACAAAACTGGTGCTCTTGATGGGTTCTCTTTTTCAAGCTGTAAGCAAAACTGTGAAATAATGTCTTGGCAAAAGCTGACTGATGGCCTCTTGGGCAAAATGTCATGATGCAAGTTGGAGAGGCTGTCAGAGCATTTTGACTTTGTGTGATTAGTAGACATGAGAAAATAAATGCATCTGACATTTGAACAGACACATTTTCCACCTTGATAATGCTGTGGTTTTCCTTTGGAGCTTCTGCTGTCAATGTTAAACTTGCAGGATGCTTGACTTCAGCAGTGTGGTCACTTCTGCTGTCTGCCATGTGTTTTTACTGATATGTGGCAAACCGTGGCTGTGCTGGAGTGTGGTGAGAAGAGTCTTGTTGGACAGCATAGCATCTCCTGCAAGGGCGGGCCCTTGGCTTTATCCCCTGCCATGCTTCCAGGAGATTGACATACCACAGTTACATTGGTCATAGGTATTTGTAAATGCACTGCATTTATTTTAAGTACCTTGTGTTGATTAAACTCTTAAAAACTATTTGCTGATATCTCTAACTGTACTAGTACAGTAGATGGGGAGACGAAGGAGGAGGAAAATACTGTCAGTACTGGCAGACAGCCATAGGTGTCAAAACTTGGATACTTTTGGCTGGGTTTTCTGAATCAGGGAGAAAGTTGAAGCTTTTTCAAGTGGGTAACATAGTTACTAACTTTTTGACATCATTGCATAGCTTAGCATTTTTGTAAATTTGGTCATTCCCCCTAGCAGGTGTTGAAGTGACTTGGAAAGTAATATTTATGGAATATTTATCTAGCATAATTCTGACACCTGCTATTCAACACAAATTACTCAAATAACACGGACTGTCCTGTGGCTGATTACTTATTTTATTTGTTAAATTTATATAAATCTTCAAAAGGCTACTGTTGAGTAGCGAAACTACAAGCCTTTGGGTGCTATCTTCCTTTTCTGATTTGATTTTTGGAGCCACTTACATATTAAATGTAGGAAGACTTCTTGGTGGTGAGCTGAGTAATGAAGAGGCAGATGGCCAATGGCAGTCTCTTGTAACTTCCTTGTAACTTTTTTGAGGCAGTGTATGAAGACTGACACTGACAGTGGCATCACCTTGCTGTGGTATTCTGTTAGTCCCTTCACATTTCAAAACTTCTGCCATCAGAAGATTTAAGCAGAAAATTTAGAATATATAAGTGGATGCTAAAATTGAGTCTGGCTCCAGATTCTCCCTCCTTGACTCATGGATGGCAACCCCAGTGTGTTCAGAGCCCAGCTGGAGGAGGATGTGGGGCAGCTTGCAGGCTCTGTTGGGATGAGTACAGGGCTGGTTGTGGAGAAGAGTTTGGTGTGGGTAGCTTGAGAGGGTCCAAAGAGAGGATGTGGATGCCCAGCAGAATGGGGAGGGCAGGGGAGAAGGGGAGAGACCCTCTCACAACAGCAGCTTCCGAGTCTGGGCCCAGCCTTTAAACCTTGCTGGCCCTGCACGGTCATCTCTTCCACCAAGAAAGGGAGTTTTCTGACTCCTGGATGAAAATAGAAATGCATTTTTCTCTACATTCCTGGGTCACAACCAAAGTCTATTTTACCTGTACTGCTGAGAAGACCCAAGCTGACCCTACTCAGCTGGATGCCTTACTGCTTTATGGATTCCTCTGTTCAACTGTCATTTATTTAGATTGTGGGATCCTTAAATCAGAATGCTCTACAGATCTTAAAATAACTGCAGTGTCTTTAACATTATTTGATGACCTTAAATAATGTATTTTTTTCTCAGGGCAGTGCTGTCAGAGGACAGAGACAGCTGGCTTTTTTTGCCCTAGTTTAGATGCAGTCAAACCAAGTGGCCAAGTTTAAATAGTAAATCTTGTAGACTTGCAATTTTTCAGTTTTTGTCCACCTGACAGTCATGCATGTAGGCAACAATTTCCAAAACAAGGAAGAAGACTGAAATTCAACTCCTTTGTGCAAGCTGGAAGGGGAGTTGCAAAGGATATGGTATAAAATGGAAACTCTCCTTAGATAACCAAGATCTAAATAATAAACTGAGAAAGAAATATAACTGCCAGTCACATGTCACTTGGCCTGAAATAATGTTTCTGAGGTGTGTTTGTAAAACACTTGAAGGCTACATCAGGCAAAGGATGTGCTTAGCATCCTGTCTATGACTTTAGGATGATGTATTGTCTCTGCTGCAGCAAAAACCTTTCATTGGGATGCAGGGGCTACAGCCAACACGTGATCATGGTAGAAAACCAGACAGAGAAGTGCTACGATGGGCTTTTCAGATGACAGGGAACTTATTATGGAGCTGTGGAACAGACCAACAAGAAACACTTGTCTGATGGATGGCAGAGATGTCTCTGGTGTCCCTTGGAAAGGAACACGTGGCTGCTGGTACAGTTCTGTCCATTAAAACAATGCAGCACAGAGGGATCCATGGTGCTTGGTTGCAGCATTCACTGTGTGCTACTGCAAGAAATCTAAAGTGCTGCCTTCTGATCTGTGACAGTGAAGGTCTTATTTCAGGTTTTATTGGTTTCAGTGATACATAATAAATCACAAATAAAATGTGTCTGTTCTGCAGTAGTCTAACTGTATCCATTTAAATCCACTGAGATTGGAGGCCTCTGAGATTCCTGCATATGTCCTGCTGTACAGTGCAGTGTTTGTATGTGTTGTTGTTTTTTTGGGTTTTTTTTTTTTTGTTGACCTGTTTAAAACTTGAAATTGCAAGTAAAGATTTGTTCAGAATTATGTCTGAGGTGAAACTGAAAGGCATTTCTGCTTTACTCATAGCCCTAATCATATGGGCTGGTCCTGGAAGGTGCTGGAGGGCCCACTCAGGAATAACCAGTGGGAGCTGGGTATCAGCCTGTGTGCTTGCAGGGTGCTGCAGCAGGGCCTGAGCTTCATGGGGGAACCACACACTCTTCTATATAAGTGAGGTGTTGGGGGCTTCCAGGCCACAAACCTGATTTTATTAGAACATAAAAATAAATGTGACAAGAAAAAGCACTGACCAACAGGAGAGAAATCTGGTAGGTGAGATTAAAGCTCTTTAATAATATATACCTCCCATGCCCTATATATCCTGTGCAGTAGGGTCCTTCCCTCCTGTCTTTCCTAGTTTTCTAATACCGTGACTTCTGAAATTGAAGAAATCTTGTGCTGTCTCCAGTTTATTTCTACTTTATGTTGGGTTTGCCTTTTGGTTCAGGTCCCTGGCACAAGCCCAGTACTTTGCTCAGGCATCCCCCATTGTCCACTTGTGCATCACATTGAACACGGAGGGGTTTCACTCCCAGCTCACCCCATGGAGTGCACTCAGAGCAGTTAAATAAATAGCTCTGTGTGTGTGTGCACAAACATAAAAACCCTTTGAGCTGCATTCTCTTGCCATGCTACAGGATGCCTTTCTGCTGGTATCAAGCACAAACAGGGCTATTTCTTCTGGGATAGGGACTGACAAAACAGTGGCCTTATTCCAGTGAGGAAAAACTATTATAAAAAAGCAGTAACTTGTGTTCCGGGGCTTGTTGAGTTCTTCGTGTCAGAGAACTGTTACATTGGCTTGAACATCCTGTTTTCCTGCATGGAATAAAAGAGGAAAGAACACAGCACTTCAAACAAGAAAGGTTGTAAGCATCTGTGCTGAATAAGAAAAGCAGGATTGTTCCTGGGATTAAAAATACTGCACTTCCCAGAGTAGCTTCAGCTCACCTGGTTAAAGCTGGGACAGGCTCAGTTATATTTTTCTTTACATATATTTTATGTTAAAATATGTTATCTTGATAATTTTCACAGTCTAGAAATTAAACTTCAACATCAATTTGTCATCAGAAAGGAGTAGGAAAGCTGAACTCTGACACCTTGTCTTGGATACAGCAGTTTCTCACAACCAGCACGTCACGCTGAGGGAAAACAGAACAACGTTGAAGTAAAATGATGTGCTTGTGCTCTCGACAGGCAAAAGGCATTCAGTTTGATAAGGTGCCAAACAGTGTCATTTGAGAGTGTTGTAAAGACTTCCAGCTGTCTTGCATATGCTAACTGACTATCTGGGTGATTTGGAATTTTTCCCCGTGAGTATTTCACCAGCAGTGACCTTGCCTGATCTGGTGAATTCATGATCAAGTGCAGCTCATTGCATTCTCCTGGTAATATTTTTGGTCAAGGCTGTGTTTCCCTGAGCATCCTGCCCACTGCTGAAGGATGGACTGTGTTTGCACAGCCAGCCTCTCCTCCTGCCTCCCTCTCTGCTGGCTGCAGGAGATGCTGCCCTGCTCTGCTGACTCATGTGGAAGGTGTGGTGTGTTTTGACCAGGAATGGAAGGGCGTAAGAGGGTTGCAGCAGAGTGCAGCAGACTCTGAGATAGGCCCTGCAGGTTTTTTTTTGTATGGGAAAGTGTAGGTTGAATCTTGGATTTTTGCTATGTGAGTTAATAAGCAATCTGACTTCCAAAAAGGGAGAAAAATTGGACTTAAACCACCAGCATACGTAAAACTGCTCCCTGGCTTTGGAGAGACAGACCTGCTTTCAGCTGATGGTGGATGCTTCAGCTGCAGACACTATTTGTTCCACAAGTTACTACCTTGATTCACCTTGGGCATGTTCAGTTCAGTAATATCTTGTTATGGGGACTTTCAATAGCTGACTAATCTCAATGAAAACAGAAGGGCTTTGTTAAATGAGTTCATGCCTGGGAAATAGGGACTGTGTTTTCACAAGTTTTATTTAGAACCCCAAAATGCATGTTCAGCTTTTGTACATGTATTTTATATCTAGCCCTGTTTACTAAAGCAGTCATGCCTGAAAATATCTGATAGTTGCCATCTCAGGAGCCTTGATGCAAAGAGTTTAAGTTTATGCAAGACAGGAGATGTGCCAATTGTTCTTTCAGGCTCAGCTGAAGGACACTGATCATTCCAAAGAAAAACAGCTACTGGGAGGCTGCTGCTACAGCAAGTGGCACAGTGTGAAGAGAGCTTATCTACAACATTAACAGGGGCTAGGTTCTCGAGGGCATATTGCATGTGCCTGAGAAAAAACAGTAAGACTTGTTATTCTGCACAGAATCTGCTGTACTGACAGGTTTATGAGTAAAGGATACAAACAAAACCAAACCCTCCCAAACACCAAAACTGCTAAAAGGCTTTGTCTTCTAAATGCGAAAAATTTGCTCTTGTTTAAGTCTGTAAGGGAAGTAGTGTGCATGTAAATGACAAGTCAATCCAAAGTAGCTGTTTCTTCAGTTAAGTGATTACTTTTCTTGATTGGTTTGGCCAGCAAACAAAAAACATAAGTGTCTGGGAAAGGCAGTGAAAGAAGTGTCTACACTTAAGTTGTGTATACTATTGAAATTAGTTTAGAGCTTTTCCAAATCAGTGCTTACACAGTGTGCTGAAGGAAAAGCTTTGCAGAGCAGAATGTTGTGGAAGTTTAAATTCAATCTGATACTGTAAAATAATTTGAAAACTGCCAAATTAGGTTTTCTTCTAATGAGTAAGTGATGCACATGTGTTCATGTTAGTGGGCTGATCCATTGTGTTCTATGGCTCTTATCTGCAGAACAAGACAAAGACATGAAAATTCTTATGAGCTTTGTACTGCAGCTTCTTGGAGGAAATATTGCAGCTCAGTAATGCAGCCCAAAAAATTCTGATATGGTAGAATTCAAATGCAGGCTCTCCTTTCAGAACAAAACAACATTAACTTGAGGGGTTGAGGCTTATCAACCCATCTTTTGAACCCCCTCCCATATGACTTGCTTTATTGTGTAGTATCATGGAGTACTTGAATAAGGCAGCAAGCTGTCACTCTTATCTCACAGACTGGGATATTTTTCCTTCACCTTAAAGTTCACAAGCTGTGCTCAGGTAGCAGTGCTATTGTAACTGAAGGAGTAAAAGGTATTTATGCAGTTTTCATTTACAGTCCTGCCCTGAAGAAGCCCTCCATGGCTTTTTTTAGTTTTCCTTAATGGGGAAACTTCCAGCTCTACATACACTCAGGATCCCAAAAAAGCTCAGTTGGTTCTGTGCTCTCTTTGTCAATTATACAGGTTTGCAGTTTTAGCTCTTTTTGCTTGTGTGGGATTGTGGCCGCCATGCAATCGTCCTCAAGCTTCAGTGTATTTTAGTTTTCCCATTTTGCAGGCAGGAGGCCCTCAGTTTCTGACAGACCTTTTTCAAGTGCAGGTTTCTGATCCTGAGAATATAGGTAGCTGTTACATTTGTCAGTGAAGTTCTGCTTCTCTTAGTGGTAAGAGGTACTGCACCTGGGTAAGGTAAGCAAATCAGTACTCACTGCTTTGAAACATTAATAAATACCAAGTTCTTTTTCTCTGCCTGTTCTCCCAAGAGATCCAAACTTATCAAATCCCCAGATCTGCCACTTGCTTTCAGCCAAAATATGTGTGGAAGAGTGTGAAGTGTTGGTGGGCTGTTCCTCCACCTTGTAGACAAGGAGGGCTGAAGGACTGACTCAAAACATGAGACACTAAAGGGGATCTGCCCCTCAGCAGCTTGGAGAAGGCTTAAAACATGCTCCTCCAGAGTTTCATGATCACCAGGCTGTGCTTATATTACTGGGACCCCCTGCTCACCCTTCTCCACTGATTAAGAAGTGTAAAAGATTAACATGGTCCTTTCAGCAGAGATGGGAACCCAGGGATGATTGTCACACTGTGGATCTATGGTAAAGCAACTCTTGCATTCCACCTAGGAAAACTGGATGGTTCGGATTGATTAGATGAAAAGGAGAGACTTCTTTGGTTTTTGGGACTACCTGTGATGATCTGTGCAGGTCAAATGAGGTGATGCTACACCCTTCAGTGTCCCATTAGCCATCACATGAGCACCTTATCTAATCAGATGTTCACAGGACATTTCTACAAATTATAGCCTTAAAGCCTTCATAGGTTTGTACATGCATAATTGACTGCAGGTAGTCCATTCTGCTCACACCAGACAGGAGTCCAAGAACTCTTACCTGCTTTACCAGTGCTGAAAAGAGAAAAACATTTGAGTTTAGATTTATGTATTAAATATTATTCATTACAAATTTATTTGTATAATACATATATATTTAGAGTTCTAAGGACTGAAATAAAAATCAAGTTACAAGACTTGAACTGCTTTAACTATTGCCACAGATATGGGAATCTCTCTTTATATCTTTGAGTTTGTTCCCTTTTTCTGTTCTGCAGTTTAAGGCAGAGAAAGATGCCAGAACTGTTAAAAGTGCTGAGATGGCAATTCAAACCATAACTAGGGCTCTCTTTCCTGTGTAAGGCAGGCAAGCAACAAGCAGCCTGCAGTGATGCTACTTCTACGTGGAATCACTGGATGATACTGGTTGAAAGAGATAATCTTGTCCATTCCTGTTCAAAGCCATCCTGAACAGATCAAGTTGCTCAGGAACTTTCTGAGTTCTGAATATCTCAAACATTCCGATTTTCCAGCCTCACTGGACCCAATGTTCAACCACTCTCATGATGAAAACACTTCTCCTGACACGTAATCAGGATTTTCCCTGTTGAAACTTGCCTGTTGCCTCTTGCTGTGTCTGTGTGCCTTTGAGAAGATCCTGGCTCCATCTTCTCTACACCCTCCCCGTAAGTAGCTGAGGGCTGCAGTCATACATCCCCCGCACACCTTAAACCTTCTCATCTTCAGGCTGAACAAACCCAACTCTCTCAGCCTCTCCTGCATCACACACTCCATCTCCTTATCTGTCTTGGTGTGGTAGACTGGGCTCCCTCATGTCTCTCACTGGTTTGTGGCTCCCCAGCACACAAGTCCTGCACTTTCACAAGCCCTGAGCACAGTAATTACTGCCCTGGATTTGCAAGCCTAGAGCCTGGTGTAGAGTTGCCCTCCTTTTCTGCAAGAACACTCTGCTGGGTTTTTTTCAACTTGTTGTCCACCTAGACCCCCAGGTATTTTTTTTTTTCCCTGAAGTTTATCTCCAGCTAGCTGGTACCCAGCAAGGTCATTCCTTCCCTGGGGCAAGAATTTGCATACTTGCTTTCCAGACCTGTCCTCACCTCTTTCCTGGACTCAAACAGGCATAGGTAGTGAATCTTGCACTGTTTTGGAGAACTTTTTTTACTTTTTAAAGGAAGTTACTGGATACTGTAGCTTAGCAAAGACCACCAGTTGCTAAGTTCAGGCAACTGGTAGGCAAAGTGCTTATAGTGAAGCACTGGGTTAAAACAGAGAGTTGGTAGGAGCATTTATCCCCCTCTGTCTAGCCACCTGAATGATTTTTGCTGAATGTTCTCTGATGTGCTAAATTTTCTTCACTCACTGTAAAGAGAGATCTGTAAAACTAATCTCGCAATAGTGGGGGATTCATTTAACCTCAGTCACGTGAACTGAGCTACCTGCATTTTTCTCAGGCATGTCTGGAAGTGTAAGGCTTACAGTGAAGAGTGCCACTTTCATTTAAGTTACATTTTGGGTTAAAGTATCTGTCTTGTAAACCAGCTTGCTCTTCTAAATGTTTTCCTGAAGCCGGTACATTTTATATCCCTGAAGCAATTCTGAGAGTCCCCCAGACGCTGCATAACACTCCTATGGAAGTTATCTTTGGGCACTTCCTACTGTGCTTGTTCAGCAGGCTTGTCTTCAAAGAATGTCAGCTTGGGTAATTCAGCATATTATTATGCCATCTTGTTAACTTCAGGATTTGCTGTTTTGAAAGAACTTCAGAAAATAGCTCAGGTCAGAATACAAAGGTTTGGTTGGTTTTTTGTTTGTTTGTTTTTTGTTGTTTTTGTTTGTTTGTTTGGAGTTTTTGTTTTGTTATTTTTTACTTTTGAATGTATATTTTAATGCTTTTCCCTTGAACCTTCTTTTTATTCTAAGATGACGATTAGTCTATAAGATTCAGCTACAAAATGAAGCCTAAAACTGAGTATAGGAAAGGACACATCTGGAGACTGGTGGTGAGTTGACCTTGACCAGAGCAGTTGCTACTAGCTGTCTTCCATGTGTCTGCTACTCCCTCCATACTGAACAGGGGAAAGCTGATGTGTGTTCTGCCTTAGCTCTGTGTGTCCCCTAGTCTTTAGACCATATCTGAGGAATCTGTGTCTGCTTTTAAAGCTTGATACTCCATCCCCCTCAGTGGAGCTGTTCCCTATGTCTGTTTCTGGCCAGCAATACCAGCCAGTGAGAGAGATCCTGTCCTTCCAGTTGTGACAACCAAGTGTTGATGGGGCCTTGCTGTGTACTGTAAAAACCGGCAACTGTCCCAGATTTACTTTTCTAAATCTGAAAAAGAAAAAAAAAAGAGGTGACTTTGAAATTAGATCCCTTTTTGCTTCTGCTTCAGAGTGTGTGGGATTCGCAGTTCTAGCAAAACTGCAGGGCAGCTCAGAGAAATAAATAAGGAGCAAATAGTTCGGGCTGGAATGCCTTAAGGCAATGTTATTGCCAAATTCTTCATAATGGGAAACCTTAGTCAGTGCTGGCTTTTCTTGCCTTGCTATAAAACATGCATCATCACAGCATAACTTTGTTTATAAGGAAGTATTAAAAAGAAATGTGTTAAATGATTCTAGCACATGAAACTAAGCAGAAACCTGATCAACTCCAGTTATTTTTAAACCGAGTGCTTTCTGTAAGGTGATATAATCCCTACCAGAAAAAAAAGCCCAAAATACAATACATGAGTACATACAGAAGTGCATCAATAGCAAACTGCAGTCCAGTGTGCAATCTGCAGACATGCACTGAACAAAATTGGTGTGTTGGGTATAGAAGTCAACAGACACAGGCACTAACAGTGGCAGGTGGGACAGACTTTTGGTTGTGTGATAGAAATTGAAATGCAGACATCAATGACTCAACTAAATTTTAAAGAAAAGGATGCCTCAGATAATTGAAGGAAGATTTTTTTTCTCCAAATGGAGCAAAGAGAAATTTTTCTTTGGAGATAAGTGAGATGTGGCAGCCTGCTGCTAAATACAAAGAACAATAAATACGCAGTCTCATCTGGTCACCCTATTAGGTCTGCCACCTACTGCTTGATATACTGGTTTGGCATTGCTTGTCATGCAAAAAAAAAGGGGTTGCCAAATCTGTCACACTAACTAAGTAAAATCACACAAACTGAGCTCTGTTCCACCCTTTCCAAGTTGGAAGATAATTACTGCATCTCAGAGTTACTGGGCAGGAAGGCAGTGAAGGTATTTATTAATAGGAGGAACACAGGTAGGCTGCTGCAAAAATGTAGGTGTCACACTGCAGTTGGCTGGGGCTTTGAACCCAGCAGTGTCTCCAAGTCACTTGGATCATGGAAATTCCCCTTTACAAGAAGTTGAGGGGGGGACAGGAGAGGACAGCAGAAATGACACAAATTGGTTTGCTTCTCTATATGAAGAAAAATCTAAAACAGAGTAGAAGTCTTCCTGAGAAAGGATGTGTGTTCTTTCCTACAAAGTTGCTAAGTAGGACATGCTTGGATTTACTTTATATGTAAATGACCAAAAAAGTTTGTTTGCTTTGTAAATGAGAAGGAGGGAACAGAGTCTTATAAGAAATATTTAGGACCTTCTTTGTGCCAGTAGAGGACTTGAAATCAGAGCACTGGAGAGAAGCAGAACTGCTGGGACAAATCCGTGTTTGGGATGGGAAGAGCAAAAGAGGTGGGAAGCGCTCGGTACCAGCATCTCACATCTTCTGGGACTGCCTTCCTTGTGAAGCACTCTGGGTCAGACTAGGTTTCTTGTGGTTTTGGAGCTGGCAACAGGATTAAACTCAGCTCTGTTTCTTGAGTTCTTTGCTTTGGGTCTTTGCCTTTGCACCTTCCCTGTAGTGCCGCAGAGCCAAGTCCTGAGCAGACACAGAGGAATTACTCAGGAACAGTGAGACAGCATAGGGCTGGGCTGTTAGTTACCAGCAAGTTGAGAAATCTGCCAAACTGTGAAGTAGATGGGGGTTTTTGTTTTGGTTTTTGTGATTCATGCACAGCTCATAAAAACAGAGGTTCTTTGACACTGGAAGTCTTAAAATTAATGCTTCTGTTCATCTTTTCAACAAGAAAGCATATGTAAATAGTGATATACATGGTTTTCTGATTTACACTCTGAGTTTGTCCATTTTTGTAATTTGTCAAGCTATTCTCCACTCGGTAAATGCCTGGATAGCAGCCACATGGAGTTGCTTGAATTCTTTCAGTTGCTAAACATAAGTTGGTTTTGAAGTTTTTTTCTGTGACTGCTGAGGATATTTGAGGCAATAATAAGTGACTGTCAGCCTATATTACAAATTGCTTTCATGCAACATCTCATTTCTAGTCTTTGGCAGGGGGAGGAAAACAGATCTGTGCAAAATGGGAAAAAGCATCCAGTACACAGAGAGACAGTAGCAGAAGACAGGGCTCAGTACCCACAGGGGAAACACAGTTTGTGGAGACAAAGTTTTGAACTAGAAGGCATTTGATTTAAATCACTTTAATTACATTCTGTCCTAGCTTTTCCTCCTTGGTCCTTCAAACTAACAACTATGGGTACTACTTTTCATATTATGATTGCAGGATGTGCATCTAGATGCTGTTGTTCCTTGTTTATTACAGATTCTCTGTAACATTTAGCTGCTTTGCTTTCTGCTTGCATTCTCATATCCCTCTGGCCCAGTTCTTGCTTTGTTTGGGGTGGTTTTTGTTTTGATTTGGGGTTTGGTTTTGGTCAATATTCATTCAAATTAAATGTAATGCTTTGCAGCATTTCAAGGGCTATTATTATAGAAGCCCCTTCTGCATCAGTTTGTGTCAGTAGGTTCAGCATTGTGGATGCAGCAATAGCTGTTGTGCATAGGGAGGAAAATATATGCTGAGAGGGAGCAAGTGAAAGCCTCCTGAGACCAGGTAAGCCCTGGAGAGCAGGAGTCCTGCTGAATCCACTGGACACCCCAAGGTGCCATAAATTCTGAACCGTAGAAGTTTGCCAAAGCCGTGTGAGGCCTCCACCAGCACTCTTTAGTATCAGTCAGGATATGTAACCCAGCAGCAGCTGAAAAAGTGGTAAATGTAGGCTACAGAACTGTGCACACAGCTGGTGAAGCAAGGGGAGGGACCCCTGAGGGACCCTCTGGAAGCCAGTGGCCCACTGGTCCAACCCCCCCACCTGGGTTTCACCTCCTGACTGTAGCTGGAGCGAGATGACACAAGGGGTTTTGGGAGGGGGAGAACTGAATGCACTATGTGAACAGTCATTGGCTACTAATAAAAGCTACTCAATTCTATTAATAGCAGCTAAACTCAAAAGCATTTTATGATAAACACTGGTCTGTTCCCCCCATTGCAACTCACTCATCAGGGAAATGGATAGTCTAATATAGGAAACTTGCAGCTATGTGTAAAGTTACACATTTTCTGAAACTACTCTTTAAATTGCTCTTAATTTTTTTTCTGTATCTTAAGGTTTTTTCCATTTTCCTGATCCTCTACCTCTTCATCCTCTTTTATTTTACCCCTTCTTCCTACATTTTCCAGTGTGGAAGAAGGAACTTCTTTAGGTGTCTTTGTAGGGGACTTTTTAGGAGATGGGAACCTAGTTTAGAATCAGTTCAGCCTGTGCGTGTTGGGGAGTTGTCAGGAATTGAATTGTGCTTGCTGGCTTATGTAGGTTGGTGATGTGATGCCAATGTCTGCAGCTGAGAGCTGTGCATGGCCTGCTATTATGGCTACCACATGCTATGAAGTAGAAGGACATAGCATCCTTTTCTCCTTGTCCTCATTGCAAACCTTTATCCCTCCACCCTTTCAGAGGAGACTCCAGCTCTCCATCCTTACTTTCCTCACGCCCACTAAGACCTCTACTGCATTCTTTTGTCCACTTAAACTAAATTCCACCCTAATGATCCAGTGTTTCCTACCACTCCCTTGCCTGGGTGCTGCTGCAGCATCTCAAGCCAGAAGGACGGGTTGAGGTGCTGGCATGGCTTAGGGAGCAGGTGGAGACCTGGCAGTGCTGCTGCACACAGCAGCAAGTGCCAATTATCTCATGTGGCCACAGCGATCACACTGCTCCCTACAGCTCAGTAAGTACCTGTTTGCAAGCAAAAAAAAGGCAGGAGCTGTTGTACCTCTTTGGCCTGACCTGTGCAAGCATCAGCAGAAGCAGCTTCCAAATTTTAGGACCCTGTGCTATGAGGGTTTTTTTATTTGAGACTATATGAATTAAGTTCAGTGTGGTGGTGTTACTCAAATCCCTCCCAAAATGAGGTCTACATGCTGAAGACAATGAAGTAGTTACCTCTGTCTTCAATATGCCATAAATACCACACTCTTCAGAAAGCTTAGCATGGAAAACATTCCATGAGCAAATGAAGTGTCACAGCTCTAACGGAATCACTGTCTCTCCACTGCTGCTGCCTGTTAGAAGCTCTGGTCAACACATTCTGGTGAGAGACATCTTCTAACCATTGTCTCACCTTGTAAAGATGGGACACTCTTATTGGAGTAGTGCTGTCAGATCCCAGCTTAAGTTCAGAGGGGCACTGCTTGAGCAAAAGCCAACATACCATGACGGATTTGCTGTTCCTTTGCCAATAGATGCCTGAGGTTTGTCAGCTGTGCTGGAATCACTTTCCACATTTAACAAATGGAGGAAAAAGAGTACATTGACAAACAAAGCTTAAAAGGCTTGGAGAGATTCAAAGAAATGAAACAATAACATGTTTAATAGCTAATTCCTATTCTGGTTTGGCTTTAAGGTAGCTTTAGCCTTCCAGTTTACTAGCAGCCTTCCTAAGTTCTCTGCCAGATGAGTCACAGCTTCTGGAGCTGGAATCCAGTCCTTTAGACAGGCCATCTTTAAAGGTTTGTTTACCTTTTCCAGATGATAATGAATTATAGTGAGAATTGCTTTATGCTTTCCTCATCTTGAAACAGGAGTTTTGATTAATATAAATTTATCTGTGGTAGCTTCTTACATCCCTTGGCCCCTGGTGCAGCCCAAGTATCCCTGGGATCCTATTTGGTGTAGTTTTGTGCTGTTACACAGAGATAGATGTCTTTGGAATACTCCTCCCTGCTGGGCTGTCTCAACTAGTTGATTAGGAATGCAAAACAACCAGAGCCCTGGTCTGACTGTAAACCATTATTTACCTGCTAGGAATGATATTTCCTGCTGACTGAGGAGTTGAATTAAGAAACTTAGCCACGTAACCATAGTATGTAATTCAGGGCACAAACTGAAACCCATATATGGTTGCTCCATCTTATGTTTCTGTAGCCTGTAAGGTACCACTTGAGAGTATGGATGTGAGGACAAATTTAGCATTCCATGTAGGAATGCAGAAGGGAATTGGCCTTATTGTGGCTGCTACAAGGGGGCAGCACCACGATTTCATTGTTAAATGAGACACTTCAAAGGACTGCCAGTGTTCTTGTGCTGTATTGGCAAAAACACAGGCTTTCCTGGATAACAGTTACTGTGCTTCTCAATGGCAGATTTTTTTTTCCTCTGAAAAGCTGTTCAGGCAAGTGCAGCAAGGCTCCAGTTGCATGACACAACGATCATAACTGATTGCCTGTGCTCGGAGGAAGCCTGCTTGGATGAAGAAAGACCAGTGTGCCTGGAAATCATGAATAAACTCTAAATGCAGCACTGAATAAGGGAGCTCATAGCTCTGCTACTCTATTGGGGGGCATCTGATTGTTGTGCAGATGTGCTGGACACTGAGCCATTGTGAACACAGCTCAATTGGGGCATTGTAATGAAGGATTTCTACTCATTTCAATTTTTAGCAAACGACTATAGCATCACTGCTCAACCGATGCAGACAAAGACCATCCAGTGAATCTTTTTTTTTTTTCCCCTCCTATTTGGTGGTTGAACTAAAGGTTTCATATTTTCTTTTCAGTGCCAAATTGCTGCAAGGAACAATTCAAGCCGGCAACCAGGGAAAGTGTTTGGATGCCCAAAGTGAGTATGTTTGTGCATTTGTGTTTTTCTACCTAAGAACTTGTGTTTGATGTCTGTAAGGCAGTAGTTAGATAAGTTTGGTATTGATAACAAGTGATATTCCTTTCCATCTTCTTTGACTATGTAACAATCATTAAATAAAACTGATGAAAGCTAAACGAGAGGCCACAGACATCTTATAATAAATAATTTTATAATATATATAATAAGTAATTTGGGGGTGGTTTTCTTGACTGGAGTAAGAAGGGAATGGTGGCAGAAAGGAACTAAAAAAAAACTAGAGGTGGACAATGAATCTGATGTCTCCCTTCTGCTTGGAAGATTTGAGAAATTGCATCCTTCCTTGCTTTTTTTTTGTTAAATGTTAGCTCTTCTGCACTTTATTAGTGCAGCCATGAAGCACATGTATGGAGTTAGTAATTAATGCCACATAGAATTCGTAAGGTGCAGTCCCTTTTTTAATCCCCAGCTATGAGGGCTTAACTTCAACCATCCAGCCTCCAGCTTGGCATCTGTGAAATCTGCTCAGGAAGTCACCTGGGGAAAGTGGAAGGACCAGTGATATCGGACAGGAGGCCCACAAGGTGGCAATGTTTAGAAAGCCTTCAGAAGGGATGCGCCCGGAACAGATCCCTGCTCCCTGCGGTTGCCATCACTTGCTGGCTGCCCTTGTACCATTGCTGCTACATCTGTGCTGTTAAAACAGAAATGCCAGTGGTACCAAAATGGAACGTAGGATGCTGGGTACTAAACCTCTTGTTTGAAGGGGTTCACCGCTGGCAGTGCTCACCATACTGTGCTGGACACCATTCCTGCCTCTTCCCTTGGAGAGAAAGTGCTGCAGCCTTAGTGGGGTTTCTTTATTCATAGTTAGTAATAAACATGTGAATGCCATTGAAATGATGCTCAGCCCCGGTAATGAAGAACTTTCATTTTCAAAACACACTGCTGCATTTTAGCTAATTCTTGCAAAGCTGCTACAGTGTGTAAATAAATGCTAACTTTGGATGTAGGAGGCAGCTCAGTTTGCAGTGATACTTTCTCCGTGCTTCACAGCTAAAAGTGAAAAGACTAGCTTTACTGTGAAACTAGGGGGTTGCTCCAGGTTATGTAATGTCTTGCCAAAAAAAAAAAAAAAAAAGAAAACAAAGAAAACTTCAATATGTTTGCAGAAGGATTTCTCTAGATACCTGATAGGCATGAGAAATTATTCAGGATAAGTTTTATGGTAAATACAAGAATTTCCACCAGCAATTGTTCACCAGCACAGACATAGGTAAGTAGGAGAGGGACAGTTAAACTAGGAGCCAGTCCTAGATTAACTGAATAGTCCAGATTCATCAGATTGCAAGAGTAACTTTGACAGCAATTAGCAAACACATGGGGGTCAAGTGTATTTGATGACTCTCAGGACAATCAGCCTATAATTTAGTCTGAAGTGGCACGTATACCTCAAGGATGAAGCAATAAATCTGGACTGCAGGAGGCATCTCAGAACAAGAACTAGGAAAATGTAGTGTCCTCCCCCGTGGATGCAGCCCTTCCTGGGAAGGTGCAGATGGAAGTGCAGCAGGACAATGCCCTGTGCTGAGCCACAGAGGCTTTCATCTGCTGCTTTCCACTCTGGCATGGAGTGGATGCTGCTGCTTAAAGTCAAGCTTTGTCACTGTGGTTATACTGGCATTGTCACAAGCACCCAGAAATAACAGGAAAACTAAAGAAAACTGTGAGAGTGGAGATAGTGCACAAGCACCAAGTGGACATTTCTAAAAGCAGACTGTGTCCTACCTGTCTAACAGAAACTTATCTGACATGTGCAGATTTCCTGCAATGTGTAACCCTTTCTGTGAAGCAACAGACAGTTTTCCAGTGTATTCCCAACAGACTGCTGCTCACTGTTTAGCCTTTCCTTTTCAAATCCTTTGGTCCTTATGGCCTATTATATACCCAAATGAAGATCTAGTTATCAGCCTTCTAATACCAGAGATTCATTACATTGCTAGAGAATTAGCTGAGCTATTACAATTCCAAATCCACGTAACACGTTATTATTTACTAGTCTTTGCTCAGGAAACCTTCTGGTCAGGTTTCAGTGGCTTTGAGCCTAACAAATGAGTGTATTTTTTCATGGAGTTAAATTATATGGACAACAACATGAGGGATGGATATTGGAATTTTACAGTTCTTGTATTAGGTACTCTCTTGTGCAACATGTAGATAGGGTTCTTTTGGCAGTAGCATTTCCTCGATTGATGCATTATCACCAAAGCAATTACAGTACATCCTAACATTAGAAAGCAAGGCTGGTTTCTAATGGAACATTAGCTCAAGAATTACTTGCTAGATTTCAGTTATTTTGAGATAGGTGAAGAGAAAGAAAATACATTAAAAGTGTGTTTGCATATATATATATATGCATGTACACGTGTATATAAAGTATGTTGGTATGATGAACTACTAATTCGTGAAGTGTTCAGGGGAGATCTGAACAAAGGCCTTTATGAGCTTTTTTCTTCCCTGGAGACATAAATATTCTCTGTCTGTTCATGATAAAGGTGCATGTACTTAGCCAAACCAGGCAGACTAAAGAATTGCTTCCTCTCACTTCTTTCTCCTTACCTCCCAGCACCAGCAATGGTGCAGAATAAACACTTTCTAGATGAGGGCACTTTGTTTCCCACTCAGTTCTGTGCTTCTTGTTTCCCCCAAATGGTTCCCACAATGTCCACCAAAGAAGGTCTGGCTTTCCTAAGGGATGCCTTGCAACTTCAGACAAAAGACTGAAGAAGTGGGAAGCAGGTGAACTTCTGGGCTGAGTGGAGTGCTTTTAAAGCATGGTCATTCTGTGAAAACACCATAAAGTCCCCCAAGATGCAGTGGAGGACATCTGTTTAGGAGTCAGTCCTGCACAGAACACAGATGCTTCATAGCTGGTTCAGATCCAACATGAGAAAACCAGAGCCCTAAAGCCTGAACCTGAGGGAGCAAAGTTAACCAAATGGAATGTTTGCTTATGGCTGTGTGCTTACCAGCCCCATTCCCTTCTTAACTTAGGAATTGGGTAGCTTGGATAGCCTTTTATGGTACTGTCTGAAAATATTCTGAACTTTGGGGCGATATTTATTTTTCCAGTACCCGATACCAAAAATTATCCCACAGGAGCTCAGCAAAGCAGCTGATGATTCATCAGGAACGTAACTTTGCTTTCAAAAAGATAACGTGTGGTTTTGTTCAGAGTTAATGAGATCCTTTCCAACGCAGAAGCTGTCAACAGCACTGACATACATTTACAGTTACAAAAACACATAGCCTTGTGGTTGGGGTTTTTATTAAATAGAAACCTCATTTTCTACTGTAATGAGGAAAAGGCACTGTTTTCTTGCCACTAGTACCTTTTGTACTCAAAGTCTTAGAAGCCTTTATTATTATTCTTTTATAGACAGTGTGGCTGTTCAGAGGTTACAAAGTGGTGCCACTTAATGCCAGGACTGCTGAAGCCATGATAATATAAAATAATATATATTTTAAAAGATACCCTTGTTTCTAGTCATCTTTTATTGCCTTCTGCATCTTGCCTATCAAATGGTGTGCTTCATTTAGAAGCTGGAAAATGTTCATTAAAAGATGATTCAAGTAATGGTTGAGTTTTGCTCCAGTAGAAAAAGAAACCATAAAATCCAGGACCTTGAAAAATAATAATCCTTGTCAGATATATCAAGTATTTATAGTGCATGTAGATGCTATAAAAATAACTGTGTGATTTTTCAAAGTGGTTTCTAGATTTTATAAATATAAACTTGCATGTGCCCCTGTCTTGTGGTAGGCACTGGGGAGCTCTCCTGGCCTCTCTTCCCATGCTGCTGCTAAAGCCTGCATCTGAACAGCAGGGATTGGGATACTGAGCTGTGGTGCTCAGGGCCTCCAGCAGCAGAGTAACATCCAGAGGTGGACAGGCTCCAAGTATCAGCATTTTTGAGTATTTCTCTGCAATCACTGGAGATGGAAACTTTGGTTTTCATTAGCTGACTGCTTGGATGCTTGTATAGTTCAGTTGCTCCATGGTCTGCAGCTTGCAGAAAATCACCCTACATGTGAGTCAGAGAAAAGTGGGAGTCACTGGCAATGCACAGCACACTAATGAGGTCAGGTGGAAGCAGCAGTCAAGTTGTTCTTACAGGAAAATTGTTCCTTATAATAATGGCTTCTTCAACCTTCTTAGAGACTTGTTTAGCACTAGGTCAAGTATGAGAAGGCCGCTATTGTGGACAATGCTGTTGTGTTACAATACAAGGTGGCAAAATTAGAGGTTTTCAGGTCTTGGGACCTAGTAATTTGTTGCACTCAAATCCAAATGTTGTAATCATCTGTAGCATCTTGCATGTCTGCTCCTACCTGAGCCTGTGGCAGGTACAGAAACAGGCATTTGGTGGGAGGTGCAAAGGGACACGGCCAAAGTCAAAGGCAGCTGGCTTGAGCCTTAAAAGCCCCAGTTGGAGATCTGCCACCAAAGTGTGCACAGCTGCCACCCGTGTTCAAAATCCTTCCTGAGTGATGAGACAGGCCAGGTACATGTCATGGGTACCACTTATTGTGAGGAGCACCTGGTTTAAGTCTCATCAGTACCTGCTCCTCATGGAAGGAAGCTGGCAATGCCCCCATATTCAGGTTTATGCAGTGGCTTCCATTAGAGCTTCATCCTCTTACAAAAGGTCTGGATTTGGCACACCACTAATGACCTGAGAGGGATGTGTGGGATAAATGCCTTCTGAACAGCACAATGGGAAACTACCCTTACATCATCTTGTAGGTTTTTAAACAAATAACTAATTCTTGTCTTGTGTCTGCATGAAAGAACAGTATCGACTGTGCTCAAGTATTTTCAGACTTGATCTGATTTCATAGCTAGGATCGTTTTTGTGTAATGTAAGAGGCTTCACATAATCACTCTTTTAAATCTACAGCTTATGTTTGACAAGTGGGTCATTGGTTAATGGAAGCAAGTAAATCCAGCTGTTTATCTTTTCAGTAAGATCATGCACTTTCTGTATACTCTTGTCTGCTCAGAATGGAGACGTGTACATTTCTAATGGCCCTCCCTCTATTTTAGAGTAGGGGCGTGAGCTTTGTATTATATTTAATTTCTTCCCTACATTCAAATAAAATAAAGTCACAGTATTAATTCTACTGGTATCCCACCTGATGCACAAATTTGTGGCAGCAGTTGTGGTACTATTAATTTAATTGCTATGTGTGATTTTTTAAAAAGTTTTTAATTTGACTTCATGAGGAAAATGTACTGTTGAACATTGCTTAAGAGTTTTCTTGCTTCTTTATTTCTCCTACCCAAGACCCCGATATTCCTGTATGTTGCTCTCAACAGATGCACTTTCCAGTAATGCAGATCAGCAGGACTTTCTCCCAGGTAGCTTTAACTCTTAACATTTTTTGGGCAATTTGAAATTTCAGGGTTTCAGAAATTGCTATGTAAGCCTTCTACAGGGTCCGGGCATCTAAATAAAGCACTTGCAGCACTAGGTTAATAAAGTGCTCAAAGTATTAATGGAAACTTAGTCTAATAGGTCAAGCTCCAAAAGTCCTCTTAGGGAATGTCTGTCAGCAACATAATTTTCGTGACACAGTTTTCAAGTATTCTAATTTTTTTTCCAATTCAGACTACTAATGTAAGTGTAACATGATTAAAGATGTCTATGAAAATTATTTTTCCTCTTCATTTGAAAGCTATTTTATTAATAAAGACTTAGCATAAACACTAAGATGATAATGAGCATTGATTTGCCAGGGGAAAGAGTCTGTTTTCTATCAATAAGTGAGAAAACTAAAACTTTCAGATTAGTAAGGGTATTGTGTTAAGTAGCAATTAAATTATATTCATGGAACATTTTCTTGCTCCCAAATGCTCTAGTACTTGCAAATAGAAACTACTACTTTAGAAGTGTGTTACAGGTCTAAATTCTTAACAGCAAGTTAAAAAGCACGTGTGTAAGAAATTCTCAGAAAGTAAAGAGCAGAATTCCTCAGATGCTTGCACTCGGCTGGGGAGGAGCCTGAAATAGCTGAAAGTGAGTCTATTTGTCTATGGGAAGACAAACTTCTGTTTAAAAATGTTGTGTGTAATACATGTATTTGCTCCAGCCCAAAGAGGAGGCACTCCCTGATTTCTCTGCGAGCTCGAGATCACAAGCAAATCCTTGGCAACCTAGTTTTTCAGAGGCGCTGAGGTGCCTCATGGATTTGGGCTCTTTGGTGTGCTAATGGCAGCAATGTGTCACACAAGGTGTGTGAATCCTGGATGTGATGCAGCCTTTAAATACAGGTGCCACTTCTGGGGTGGCTGCGTGGGAAGGCGCATGCAGCTCAGCAGGCAAGTATTGCAGCCCATTCCTCTTGGCCGGGATGAAATGAGGCGTAATTAGCTAATGAGAGTGTGTTAGCTGGACAATAAGTATGCTGGGGACTTGTCTGCGGGAAGGAAACCAATTTGACCCAGGTCCTCTGCAGGTGGCTGAGGAAGGAAAGTGGAAATTGCCCAAGCCTACAAAGGATTATGCCTGACAAAGGAAGAGTGGGAAAGAATGGGAGAAAGAACAATGGAGAGAAACCTCAGGTGTGGAAGAAATCCTGAGGTAAAAAGGAGGAGGCACTCATTTAGTTGTAGCAATGGACATGAGGGATTGGATTTGCTTAGCTGCAGAGCTGGAAGTACTGAAAAGATTAGAAAGCAATCCGTGGAAGAAAGGATGGAGCCACACCAGAGTGGTGCTGAGGATGAAGCTTGCACAGACTTGTGACAGTAAGTGTCTTGAGGAAGCTGGTCATAACAGCAGGGCCCGTTTCTGTGCTTGTTAAATGAGGAAAGCTGACAGAAACCAGTTTTTGTTACACATTATGAATGTCCCAGACAATAAGCAATTATCAGGAGGAGGGGGGAGGTTGCATACAAACAGAAAAGCACACCACTTTCTGTGTAACTTCTTGGCATTCACTGATTTGATGGGCAATGAGATACCTTGGCTCTGAAAGAGAATGATTTGTAGAGCACTGTAGGGTCCTGAGAAAACTGTATTTTGCAGCAAGGCACTGGGTTCTTGGGCTGGGGTTTGCTATCACAGAAACACTCACACACTACAGAATGACTTGGCAGTGTGATTTTGATCCTGGTCAGGCATGAATGCGCTCTGTATTTCTTTCACATTAGCTAGAGCATGTAATACTGTTTATGTTGGCTTTGTGCTGGGTGTGGGAGGACAGACACTTAATTAACAGTTTCCTGGGACAAAGTAACTCCTTCAAATCCTGGTTTGTAAAGATCCAGTCTTTGTCAGATGGTTGAAACATTCTTGATCCAGTAAAATTTAATAGACCATCTGCTGGAATCATTACTTTCTTGTGCCAACCTTCTCCCTTCCTCTTTAGCAGTGGTGAGCATCTTGGGCAGGTCAGACAGGTCTGTATCAATAGACTGAAGTGCCTTCAAAGTCTACTGCTAACATTTTCCATGTAGAGCAATAAGAAGGTGCATCAGAGATGGAGACTGTCCACTCCCACCTGATTTTATCATCTTTTTACCTTTTTTCAGACACCCTTCCTGAGCCCCAAGAAAGCCAAAGATTCCTCAATAACTGAAAATACATATATAAATGCTAGTCTCACATTTCCAAGCCCTTCCAGGCTTTTACCATTTATAACTTGTTTTACTGGTTTTGTTTAAGATACAAATGTCTGAAGCTCTGACTTTTCCCAGTTGTAAGAGTCATAAACTGTACTGTGTGGAAATATGAAAATCCCAAATCCTTCTCTTCTAGAACAACAATATCACTTTCCTTTAATTCAACTTTTGTCATCCTCTGAAAAAATGTAGGAATCCAGATTACCTGAACATTCTTGATGTTTTTACTTTGGCTTTCCATAGTCTTTGCATCTGAACTCTGACAAAACAAGCTTAGAAAACTGGTTAACACCTCACTGCTAATGGAAGTGGTAATGGTACCTCTAGAACAGCTCCAGCCAAAGAATTTCATGTAAATGCATGTGAATGTGCCATGAGTCAGTCTCAATTCCTTTCAACCAATATTAAGGACACAGGAATCCTTACTCAAAGCACTTATTGATCACAGCCTCCATTTACAGGTTTTTAAATGAGAGCAGCTCCACAAAGTGTTTCTGAAACACTGCTTTAGCCCAGTGGGTATCACTGAAAACAAATGCAACAGACACTAAAGAGTTCCAAATTTTGGTTAGTCTGGAGTTAATGGAAGTAAAACTTTCTTCTCTTTGGAACCATTCCTCACTGAAGTATTTCCTGCTCTCACGGGAGCTTTTTGTTATGTATAAAGTACTGGATAAAAATGTTCCAGCTATTTGGTGTGAACTTCTTATGTTTTAAGTAAGGAATCCTTTGATGTATACTGAATAATGCTTCTTTCTAAATAGGAATTTGAGGAGTTTATTCTTTAAAGCAGCTGGATTTAGCTAATTGGATTTAATAAATGTCCACTAAACAAATTTATTAACTTTAATCTAAGAATTAATATTAAAAGTCCGCAACTAGTCTTAAAATATATTAGTCAAGGTTTTTTGAAATCCTGTTCTTGTGCATGTAGGCCCTTGTTTTGTAGACAGTACTTGAATCTTGAGTTAATCCTCTGATTTCTATTTGATTTCTACAGTAACTATAAAAGGTGACAGCGGTCTTTCTGAAGGAAAATACCTATAGTCTGTGGCTCTACAAAATGTCTGTCTTTAGCAATCAATTCATGCACTAATGGTCAGATTGGATTTGCAGCTCATAAGACTAAATTTTCAAGTATGCTTAGCAGACAGACTCTAAAATTTATTTTACACTTCCTTATGGCACAGAACACGTCTTAAAATGTTAAATGTGAGCTCTGAAATATAAATATGTCTGTATATTTAAAAATAGACTTGAATTACCTCATAGGGATGTGGTCTATGCACATTGTGTAATTGGGACAGCCCTCTCTTTTTTTTTTCCCCTCTTTATCTGTGTCTCTCCAGGGAAGGCAAATAATCAAGACTTTGCTTAAAGTGGCAACACTAGAATCCCCAAGGGTGGGAAGCTCATTCTTTGTCTACAGGATGTCTGGAGTGATAAGTTTTAATACAACTCCTGCAGTGTTCTTTGTCTTGACAAAACTATCATTTGCTTTTTGGCATAGTGAGTTTAAATGCCTAGAAATACAAGGTATAGAATGAGGTGGTGGGATAGAGGTGGGACAATTTATTCAGTGCTGTGTAAATGAAGTCTATAAAGTTACAGCTTTGAATTTTCACCTGAAGTGGTTTTATGCCCCACTGTTTTCCTGTGAGTTGAACAGTGCTGCTGACAGTATGCCAGCAAAATAGGAAACATGAGTTCTGCATAACCCAGGTCAGCTTGAATTTTACCATGCACCACATCATGTCTGATACATGTTTGCTGTGTTAGTAACTGTGTTCTAGTTCAGGCTGGCACAAGCCAGTGCTCTCTAATAGACATCCAGTTGCAGATACCTCACTTGTACTTCTCACAGATAACATGCAAATCTGGATCTCCTAAATCTTCTGTTCCTAATCTACTAAATGCAACTTTAGAAATTAGGCTGATTCTGATGCAGCCTAATTAAGAATGCTCATGGTTATACCCATCTTACTGAATCTCCTCTTGCTGGGAATAAAGTATGTCAACATACCTTAATGAATTGAGACTTCCTTGAACAACCAAGATGTACCCAAGACTTAACAGAGTGACTTATTTTAGCTCTTCCAAAATTTTCTTTCTGATTTGCTTTGTTCACATATTTTCAAATTTAAACACGGTTGGCCAACTCCTTTAGGAGAAAGAGCCTGTTTCTGCATGGATGTCAGATAAACACAGGCAAATGAGTGCTAGAATTAACTGATTTTAATCTACAGTGTGAAAATCTGTGGCTTTACAGAATTCTGTTAATCTTAGTTGTGATAAAAGAAGACTATGAGAATAATTAAATTAGGAAAGCAGACTACATTGCTCAGGACTGCTGCTTTCCAAAAGTTGTTGCTACCTTCCAACTGTTTTCTGAAATCTAGTCACAGGGGTTTTTTTTCCCCAGTGGAAAAAACTGCACTTGCAACAGGAATTTTCATTAAACTCCTCAGAAAAGTGATGTCCATGGCCCAAAAAAATTATATTTGCATGGTGTTTGCTGCAGTTTGTAGCTGGGCTGTGTTCTGAGAAGAGTGCAAGCAATATCACACTGACTCCTTTAGAGTTTGAACATGAACAGAGATGTCAGAGATGAGGGATTCTCGCTGGCCACTTTAGGGTTAAATGTGTTTTTCTTAGTCTCACTCCCTATTGCTCCCACCACCCCGAAGTTATCCAAGCAGTGGGGAATTTCTACAATCATTAATTGTATTTATAGTTTGGCTGTGTCACATGAAGTACTCCCTAAAACCGTGTGTGTGTTTATTTTAATCCCCTCACAAATGTATCAGCAGAAGTCGCTGGCCTGGCCATCACCTCTGCTGTCAGAGGCTGTACATTGATTGCTTCTTATCAGCGTTAAAATATTTATAATTTATTTCCACATTAGCTGCCTAATATAAAATTCTGGCTCAAGTGTGCCTGAGGTCTTTCTAACGCTGCATCTTGCGCTTTTAGAGGATTTTACTCTCAGGCACTATAAATTAGGCTGCATGGCCTTTCTACTGCAGTAAGTGAGACTTAGAGCAAGTAAAAAGAGAGGGACTGAAAACAAAAGCTCTGAAGAGGAAGGAGCAACCAGATTTTGGAGAATGATATTCTAGTACTTGATAGTGTTCTCTCTACCTGGTTCACCATGGCAGAAATCAAAGTAGTGGAGTGCATTTGATGTGGTAGGGTGCTTTTTGCATCACCAGTACACCTGGGACTTGCTCCTTGGCTAGCATGGCACAGGAGCAGGTGGTCCTGAGAGGATGTGACATCTCCCCTCCTTGGAGATTTTCAAGATTTGGATTGATGATGATCATGTCACCAAATGTGACCTGATCTCATATTGGTGATGATTCCACTCCAAGTGGGAGATTGGACTGGATGACCTCCATAGGTCTCTTTCAGCCACTGCCTCTGTGGTCTCAGTGCTGAAGATCCATTACATCAGGTTTTGTAATTCCACCCTTCAGTGTAAATTGCTTTCCTGGCTCTGTGCTTTGCTTAGTCTGCATATCACTTGTGAGTACCAGATTTCAGTACTTTCAGCATACCACAGGTGGAGCTTTTTATCAACACCCATGCTGACCTTTCCTTCTTCAGATCAATTCTCTCTTCGTGTGCCTAGTGCATGTAAAAATCTATAAAGGCAGCACAGACGTAGGGACACCTAATAACAGCAACAAGTCTCCTCTTTCTTTGAGACCTCTTAGCTTAGAATGATGGAAGTGGGAAGAAGATGCTGGGGGCTTCCACCACATAAAGAAAGGAGTTGCACTTGTGGGCCCCACAGTGCCCAGAAACAGAGATGTAAGTAGAGGGAATGCTGTGCATATGGAATCCATATTGCACCCAGAGCCCCCTGAGCTGTGCTAGACCCACTGGAGCACACTGAAACATGTGCTTTCTGAAAACCAGCACCAGGCTTCTTCTTCCATAAAGGTAAGGTACTGTGCTGAGGCAGCATGCATTTTTCTGACCTTGAGTCCTAATGCAGAGGCAAGAAGAGGTCTGAAGCAAGGCTGCCAGGCTCTCCTCACCTGCACTTCTCTTCAGTACCTTTGTCGGTACATGTTTTAAGCAGTTTTGGAGACTTCAATAAAGAAGCTTCTGTTCTTTGCCACCGGTGAAGAAATAAAAATGTTTTTACAAGTTAGGGTTGAAGAGTGTTTTACTGCTTGCTGTCTAGCAGAGCAGGTACGTTTATGTCTGGCAGATAAAGGCCTGCTATTGATTATTTTTATATTCTGTCACCACATAGCATTTCTGGCTTCTCTGTGTCCTTGAAAGTTACTAAGATGTTTATTCGCCTTTTTAACAGAATGTTTTTTGTTGCTTGTTTTGAAAAAGGCTCAAAGGTAGTTTCCTCCAATTACCAGATGAATGAAACATTTTTCAGTCAAGTGTGCCAATTGCAAATGTTCATAGACTGGTTACTGAAAGATAAGTTTGAGTATATTTGAAAACCTGGCAGAAAGAATAAATAAGATCCCCTGTCTTGATATTCAGAGGACAGTGGCAATTTGGCAGACTAACTTGAGCCTTGTAAGAGATTGCTCTGAAATGTGTGTTAATGTATACATCTGATTTAAATCCAAGGATATTCTCAGCAGTCCAAATGTTGTGCAGTTGGTGCTATTGATTGTATTCACCTTATAAGCTCTCTGTGAATGGTCTGTATTATGAATATAATCATGTAAACTAAGCTTTCAGTGAAGTGTAATTTCAGTCTGAAAGGTTAGGTAAAGATTAGTTAAAATTTCTTTAAGTCACTTTCTTTGTGCAGAAAAAAATCTGAGGTAGGAATCTGATCAAACTCATACTTCAGAACTTCTGAGTTAAAATATAATCATGTGTCTCTGAGAACACATTAGAAATACTCACATGGCTTTTGTTTGACCTACCATCTTAAAATTATTTTTAAAAGAGTGTTGGATTTGGGGGCATGTATTTTTTAAGATGTTAATAGATTGGCTCAAATATTTTGCATCTAACAGCCTTGAGGTCATACGGATCTGTTTAGGAACTGTGCCTATAGCCCCCCCTTTGTTGGTTTCTCCCTAGAGAAAACAATTTGTAAACAGCTGGATAGTATGTTTTCCTACTGGGGCAGAAGTGTGGTTTTCAATGCACTATTGGGACATAAGGAGGGTAGGTTTTGACCACTGTGAAGTTCAGATCTGCTCCTCAGGATGACCAGCACTGATCTGTGGTAATGGCAAACTTTGAAACACATTGCTATCTAAGCAAGGGGAGATATGCAGAAATCATAGAGCTTTGCAGAAGGAAATGGACTGTGGAGGATGCAAAAACCATTCTAGAAGAAGAGGAGGAAGAGAGGAGGGTTGTGTGATTGGTGGTGCTAGCAGTGCCAGGAGTTCGGTGCTACTGCCTTGGCAGATCTCTTCCCTTCTTGTTTCCGATCCAAGCAAGATTTAAAAGGATGTACCATCAAATGTTTTTTCTATGGAAGCCTGAGAGCAGGAGAGTGCTGGAAATGTGCAATGCAGCTTGACAGATGTCATGCTGTGCTCTCCAGTTAAGTTGTAAGCAGGGATACAGAGCTTGGTAACTTCAACATCCTGGTGTTTGGGGTGGAAATGCAGGTGGAGTAGCAGACACAGGAACCGGGAAAAAAAGAGCATGAAATAACTTAGACCTTCGTGTGCTATTTTATTATTAGGAGTCCGTGATTCTTTACATCTTGTAGTTTAATGTCACTAAATATTTATACACTTTTAAAAAATAAAGTGTTTACCATATGAAACACAAAACGCACTCCATGATTCTTGCGATTCTCTGCTGTTGCGAGCTGCAGCCCGTGCAGGCGGGCTTTGTGCGGTGGGGACTGCCATAGCCCCCGGCACACCCGCACCGGGGGAAGATGCTGGGGAGAGCTGGGCGGTGTTCCCTGCTGCGGCTCGGCGCTGTGTAACCGAGCAGCCCGCCGTGGGGGCTCCTTCACAAGCAGCCTGAGGCCGATATTTCCTTGGTGTGGGCAAAAGGCGGACGATGCTAAGGTACCGGGGCACGGAGGGTGATGATGAGGCATCGGGCTTCGGGGGCTCGGCTGCTCTCGTACACGCCGGGCGCACACGCGGCTGTCACAAGCGGCGGTGGGCAGGGGCACGGCGCGGTCCCCACGGGAGAGGCGGCGTTTCGGTGCCGCCCGCGGGTGGGGGGACAGGCGCGGGGGCGGCGGGAGCGCCGTGCGCGGCCGGAGCGTGCTCGGGGGTGCCCCGGCGCTTTGTCTGTGCCTGCGCCGGGCGGGGGCCGCCGAGCAGCTCGGGCCG
>VXAC01007294.1:132343-212031 GCA_013399225.1 Rhipidura dahli | reverse complement strand
TGACAGCCGCCCCCCGCTCGGCGGGGCGGGGGTGACAGTTCCCGCGGTGCCTGCGCGGGGGAGGGCGGCTCCATCCCCGCCCCCCGCTCCCCGGCAGCCCCATTTTGTGTTTATTTATCGTCTCTCGTTTGGGGGGGACACCCGTCTTTTGTCGCAGTTGTAGGCATTTTTGATGAATCGTTTGGCATGCGGTGCTGGCAGCGCTTCTGCATTAACATCGCTGACAATATGTTCCGGCAGATAAGCTCATTAAAATTGTTTGCATTGTTTGATAAGGGTCGCGGCGCGGCCCGGAACGCAACTGGTTTGATGTGCTCCTTGGTGCCGACTCGAAGGACGATAATACGGCCGGTGGCTCCTTATGTCAATATACAGTTATTTTAAATGCTCCCTGGATGACAGCGAGCAGTGCCTCTGCAGAGTACACGCCCCTTAAGGCTGATTTTCAAGCAGCAGGAAATGATGCTGCTCTCAAATATCTGACTAAAGTGGCGAGTTGTAAGCTCGATTACATGAAAACAAACGTGGATGACTTGGATGTTTGTCTGAAGAAAATCACAGAATTTTTTCTTCTGCTGAGGAATAACGGAGCTGCTACCGGCATAGCTGGCCATTAATAACCTTAACAGTGAATCTCATTGTTGATCACACACTGACGGGTGAGCGTGAAATGTGTTGGAGAACCCAGTGTGTGATTTGTTTGAATTGCACGAAATTTAGTCCGTGTCTCTCTCTGAATCTGCTTATACTTCATGTACTGGAACCCCAGTGCACACATTTAGCACAAAGTAGCAAAATTGCTTTTGTAAGGACCTATTTCTACTTGCAGAAAGCCTGTAGCTCTCACTTCCTACGTCTAAATTTCAGCTGAGTAGTACAAGATTCTGTTTTAGGGGAAATCTGCATTTCCATCTTGCACTTAAGCAGAAATATGAAATAGATTTGAAATATCATGCATCTACCTTTAGTTATTCTGACATGTCATAGGTACCACTGATTGCTATCTCACTTGTTTCCTTCAGAAAGGTTCCTTTGAAAACCTCTGTTAAAAGGGGTTCTCCATTCTTCTTCAGTAGGTTTGTATGTTTTCCTGGAGTCATCAACAAGTCAGTATTCTTGTCCTTTTGCCTGTCATATCATACACTGAACTATGTCTAGAAAAGACATTTTTTAAAACTGCTGTGTTCAGCACATGATGACAGGAATCGCTATATCACTCGCCCAGTTTTCCAGAAATTGTGAAGTTACTCTGCATCTGAATAGCCTTTCCTCCAGAGAAGTGCTCCTTAGTCTTTTAGGAATTTGTATCCATTTGTATCCCTCTCTAGAGCAATATAAAGGAATACAGAACTACTAATGCTAAGGTTGCATGTTATTTTTGGGCAGTAAGTAAGTAATTCAGTTCAATATATTTCAGGAATAAACCTTGAATGCACAAATAAAAATTTGCACTGGGGAATTCTATTTAGGTTGTTTTTTTTCCTTTTGGAAACTTACCCTGTTCTGCAGAGTCATAACACCCAAATCTGTTGCTTTCACCCTTTCTCCGGGGGAGAGAATGATGCTTAACTTGCTTCCATCTGTAGCTAAAGTACTTCAGGAAGTAAATGTCAAGCATAGCAGAATAGAAATGCTAAAGAAAATATGTGAAAACTGCAGTGAAACTTCTCCTTGATTCTGGAAAAAATGGCTTTCAACTTCCATGACAACCTTTTGTAGCTAGGCAGGTTTGGTCCTTGATCTGTGTGAGTGGCAGCAGCAGATCACTGGGTACAACAGATGAATTCCATCAGTTTAGTGCCTGCTGCCACGCTGGACTGTCAGTGTCATTCCAGACTTATGGAGCAGCTTGTAGGACCTCACCATATGACACATCAAGTTGCTATGCCTCTGATTGTTGGCCTGGCTTGTTCCATCTAGGAATATGGAATAAATATGTCATTAAACACACCCTGGAGCTTGACATCAGATGAGCAGTTGTACAAAGCTAAAGCACTTCTGCATCCTGCAGCTTTGCTCTTACCCTACATCTACCATGTGTATAGAGGTTCAGTATTTGCCTTTCAGTCCTTCTTTCCTGTAGAAACAGAAATGCTTTTTCATTTTACAACTTTCAAAATGTTCTGTTTCATATATATTTTAAGACAGAAGTAGTCTTGCCTGATCAGAAAATTTGTGTTCATCAGATTGGATATTCTCAGACCAAAACCAAAAACCTTTGCTATTTCTAATATCAAGTCTTACCAAAGAATTGATATCCATCTCCTGAAGGAGATTTAAAAACAACTACAGGTTGTTTTACAGACTAGGATGCTGACATGGAAGGAGCTGCTGTAAGTTATCCACTGAACTGAGGATGCAGCAGGGAATTGAGCTTATACCACGATTCCCAGCCATGTGCTATGTATGCAAAGCCACAAATAGTTTTCCCAAGTCTTCCAAAGGACATATTATATTTTGCAGACTGGGACATACAGGCCTAAGGTGTTAAGTTTCTCATCTAGCTTTACTTAGCTGGTAAATGGAAACCAGGCACTTTGGCATAAAATTTAGTCACAGGGTGATGTTACCTTTTGGAGTTAATAACTGTAATCAATCTGTATTGCTCGAGTGAAATTCTGTTTCATGTGCTTCAGATCAGAAGGCTGTTTCAAATTTGTTTGGTATTGAAGTGTCTTTTTGTTGGCCTGAAGTAGACTTGGGGTCATTTCTGAGAATGGCATTACATTTAATGATAGTTTTACTTCTGTGTTCAAAGATGGCTGAAAAAATTCAATGAGAAACAAAATCAACAGCTGTGTGGAGAATTTTTTTTTTTAAATGGGGCATGTTTGCCCTGCTTTTTTTGCCAGACTCCAGGCATCCTGTATGGTTAATCAGCTCATAAATTTAAAAGCTAAAGTATTAAGATTGAATACTTGTAGGTTCAAATGGCGTACATAGTCTAAACCACCCTGATCCTAAAGAGACAAACTCTTGTACCTTCCCTTGCAGGGTACTGTGCTTAACTTCTGCTTCGTCTCTGTGTGTTGCTAGAAAAATGGTTTTTTGGACCCTCGTTCCCTGGCTATATTTGGTTTTATACCCAGACCTTGCATGAAGACAACTTCTTGATTATTTTTCTTCAAATCACTGAGCTAAAAGGAAAGAATATTTTTGTTTTGTTTTTTATCTATGAGTGTATACCTTTCTAATGTTATCTGTTTTAAATATTTGTTTTTCCTAAGTGTTGTCTTCATTCTAGAAATCATTGTTTAAGCAGTGAGTGATGGTGCTGTGCACAATAATGAAAGCTAGACAGCAGTGGTGATTTCCTCACCCACTGCAGGAATTAAGTTGTGGGGTGTTAGAGAGCCTATCTGGCTGCCTTTTAGAGCAGTATGAGCTGATAACTTCCATGCTGAGAGTCAAGGTTTACGTTGTAGCAAAATCTGTTTTGGTCTTTGCCTTCCGAACTCCCAGTGAAGAATTGCCGGATGCAGGCTGGCCCTGGGCAGCCGAGAGCATCCTTCCCTCGGCAGGACCTGCCCCTGTCTCTGGTGACTCTGTGCCTTCCACACGCGCGGCTTTATTCGGGTTCAAAGGGAGACCTGTAGCTTCGCCTTACTCTGGGCAGAAGGCATTTCTTGCTCTTAGATTAGGTTCCACTGAATATGGTAAACAGGTATTTGCACTGGAGTAAAAAAAAACATTTCTGTTGAAAAAATTAATATAAATATAAAATTAAGGCCTAAGCTTGCTGAAGAACTGGGAAGATGATATGGAATAAAAGCAGTGAGCTGTCTTCTCACTTCACAGTACAGATAGGCATGCCTTCTGAAACTGTAAATGCCAGTCAAGGCAAATGCTATTAAATATATTAGTAAGTGAATCTTTATTTTCAGAGGCATCTGCTCTTGACCTAACAGCTGTATTGCAGATTATGAGAATTTTGCCCTAGATTTCACTGAAAGCAGGAAAAAGGCAATAACAAATGTTTAAAAAAACAGCAACAAACTAACATCAATTACACCCCATAAATTTGGCCTGTGCTTTTCTAAAAGTTGTAGTTGTGATAACCCCCTTGTTTGCCAAGCATCTGGATTGCAACAAGATAGTTACTGCAGGGAGAAGACAATCCTGATGACATGGAGCCAGCAGCTTACTAGGCAGCATTAAAGAGGGGCTATGCAGAACTCCTTTGGTTCCTGTCCGCTTAGGTACCCTCTATTTTCTCTTCTTTCACTTTCATAAAGCTGTCTTCCTGTTGCTGCCACTGCTGTTCTTCTTTAATCTTGTTTTCTGATTAGGGAGTACTCTGCCTAGAGAGAGCTGTTTCGGTATCTTCTTCTGGGCAGGTCCAGCTCTCAAAAAGCACAGGGTGAAACTGTCTGAAGATAACTTGGAATCACATGTGAGTGCATGTAAATGTCTTTGAGGGTACTCTGCAATCTGTCTCTGAGGGTACTCTGAGGGTACAGTGTCTTTGCAATCCTCCTCTGAGGAGGATGACTCTGCTCAATACTGCATGAGTAGTTTGAAACCTACACAGTCCCTGCCTGCATTATTGAGATATCTCTGTTGAACTGGATTTAGATCTTCCTTGAAGGAAATGCTTTTACAGTGTTTTGGGGGTTGGGGGTATTTGTCTAAATCAAGGGCTAAGATGGAGGTAGCTTTTTGGGGAGTGGGGAGAGAGGAGAGAAAACACTGCACAGACAGCCCAGTTTGTGTAAGGAAATGGGAAATGGAGGTAATTTTCAGACAGCACGAACTTCTCAGTTTACACCCAAGTGCTCTCACCAAAAAGGTCTGAGAACGCCTAATTTGCACCCAGCCTCCGTGGGTTTCAGAAACATCCTGTAGGTGGGAGGCTGCATTCTGGTTTTTGTTGTGTGATGTGGGTTTTTTTAAAACTACCTTGTTGAGCTGCATAGCAACAGCAATGTGTTTTTGGCATATTAACAGAAAAAGGAGCAAGTTTGGGACACACGAGAACTGAACCTGATGCTGGCACTTTCAGAAACACATTTTGACTTCTGCTTAGTGTCTTCAATCTAGTCTTCCTGGAAAACAGGCACTGAAAAATATGCTTCATTATGAAAGAAAAGTGATTTGGAGGTGGGGGTGTGCAGCAAGTGACCTTGATTAAAGCTATTTCTTTGTCCCCTTTGGGGGAGATGCAGTTATCTCATCTGGACCACAGGAATGTTATTCCAGGGGGCATACCTGGACTAACCTTTTGTGATATAAAACTTGTTTTGGGAGGCAGTAAGAAAAGATAATGTGTGGTAGGTCTACATTTCAAGCCTTGGCATTTGAATGCGTGACTCTTCAAAAATATCTTCAGAGGTTTTGGGGTTTAGTGGGAAGGTTGTATAATTTGACAGTCTCTTCGCTTTCCTCATGCCCAAAGCTAATTATAGCAAAGGCTTGGTAAGGAAGCAGATAAACAGTGTGCCAGCTTTTCATTTTGGAAGCGCAACTTTCAGCCTTTGTTTGATAATTGGAAAGGAGTGGTCTCGCCACATCTGTTCTCAATCAGGGCAACCACCGAGTGGCATGGCACGGAGGCCGGAGCGCGGTGGCAGCAGCCGCCAGGCTCGCGCTGCACCGGGACAGCGTTCGGCTGCCTGCGTCCTCCTCGCTCCCTGGATCCTGGCCTCCAGCTAGCAGCACTGATCACTCACTTCCAGGATCAGTGCTAGGGAATGTAAATGGAAAACATCCGTGTTTCTTCTGTGGATGGCGTTAGCTGCGCACTGCTTAGCTGCTTGGATCTTGCTCAGATCTCTGCTGCCTGACTCACCAATAAAGCATCTTCTTCGTATTGTTTCATTACAATTAGGTGGGAGGGGAAAGGGAATATCAGCTATAAAAGTTTACTAAACATGCATTTAACTGTAGGGGTTTAAAAAGAGTGTTTGGGGTTTTTTTTACTTTTAGCACAACTCTACTGTCTTTGTGCTATGAAGTATTTAATTCAAAACGGAAATCTTGCCTGTGATATTTTGACAAAAGTTTGTCAAGTTTTCTAGTGGTATATTAAGTTAGTAAATATTTTGTAGAGAAGGCTCTGTATACTGAAAGCACACCCATTAAATGTCTCAGTTTAGCCACTCTGAAATAATTTGTTTCCCATAGAGCCCCATGATTAGTGAAGGTTGCTTTTGTGTTAAATGTGGTTTTTTGCTATGCTATCCAAACAGGAAGTGTAAACATTCATCATTGAATCAAGACTTTAAGGATGTAACTTCCGTAGGAAATCCTACAACTGTGCCAAGTCATTCTGCCTGGAGAGGAATATGCCATGCAGGTTGTACTGTTGATCTTCTGGCCTTGTGTATGACCACCTTGCATTGTATTGTTTCGGAGGCTTAATTTTCAATATTATTGTTCTTGGCAATTTGGAACCCTGAGAGAGAACTCAGTGGAACACTTAGTGAGATCTGTGCACTTCAGTTTTATCTTTTAGGAGCAACTCAAATGAATTTTCTCCCCTAGAGCAGGGCTCCTTAGTACCATACAGAATTCCTGCCCAAGCAGCTGTAATTATTCAGAGATGCACATGAATGCAAATTCTTTCCTGTCACTCTGGAATGCAGTGTTGATGCTCAGAAGGGCTTGCTGGCAGTATGTATTAAACAATTTTGGGGGAATGAAAATTCATTTTAGGCAAATCTTACACAGTTGTTATGCTTCGCTTCTTAAGGTTAATCTCTGTGGAGCTAGTCCAGTAATATCAGGAATAGGAAGCACTGAAATATTTGAAGTAGAATACTCATTTGTTTTACTTACAGATTCAGTGTTACACAAATCATAGCTTGTTAAAATAACTATAGAATCTATGAGTAATTGTTTGTATGGAAGTGGAACACATAACCCAGTGATATGAAAGTCCCACGGGAGCTTGTGTATACAGAAAGACCATGGTGTGTAGGAGTGCTGAGAACAGGGAAGCAGTGGTAATTGGCTGGATAGAAGGGATACATTTTCCCAAAAGGACAGCATTCAGTTGTAATTACTCATTCTGTTGGAAACCTTGTTATGCAGAATGGTCTTAGTTATATTTTATTGAATTGGATTGTTTGGGGTCCGTATCACTGCTTGCCCATTGTAATGCTTCAGTTATACATGAGGTAGATTCTGAATCAGGGTCTGAAAACACTGTCTTCAGTCAACACATTCATGTTGTGCTAGTTGTCAGATTCAAAGAGGCATAAAGAATATTCTCTTTTTACTTTTTTATTTCATTTAATATATCTGCAGTGAAGACAGGCTGAGAGACCTGGGGTTACTCAGCCTGGAGAAGAGAAGGCTCTGGGGGGACCTTAGAGCAGCCTTCCAAGTACCTAAAGGGGGCCTCCAAGAGAGCTACTTTTACAAGGGTATATAGTGATACGACAAGGGACAATTGCTTCAAACTGAGAGTATGTTTAGATTAGGTATTAAGAAGAAATTCTTTACTGTGGGGTGGTGAGACACTGAGACATGTTGCTCAGAAAAGTTGTGGTTGCCCCGTTTCTGGAAATGTTCGGAACCATGGGGCTTTGAGCAGCATGGTCTGATGGAAGGTGTTCCTGCCCATGGCAGAGGGGCTGGAAGTATATGATCTTTAAAGTCCCTTCCAACCCAAACCATTTTGTTACTATGTGTATTTCTGTCTGCAGAGGTTTGGCTCTCTAGTGCACATTTTTAATCTGTGGTTCTCAAGTGTGGAACGAGTTCTACAGCAGCAGGGATGCTGTGGAAGTGCCTTGTCTCTCAAGCAGCTCTATTTTTAATATGGTGAGGTATTTTTTTCCACTACCACGTTGTGCACAGTTGTTCCTGAAGGGTTACACTGTATGGACCTGGTGGTGCTGGTGAACAAGATGAACATGAGTCAGCAGTGTGTTCTTGCAGGGAAGAAGGCCAAGCCCATGCTGGGCTGCATTGGCAGGCATGTAGCCAGCAGCTCCAGGGAAGTGATTCTTCCCCTCTGGTGCTTCTGAGACCTCATCTCACATACTGTGTCTGAGTTTGGCCTCTCTGCTTTGAGAGAAACAGTGACATACTGAAGTGAGTGTGGCAGGATGCTCAGGGGGCTGGAGCTTGTGACCTGTGTTTGGTCAGTCTGGATAGGAACCATCTCAGGAGAGGGGAAGATCTCACTGCAGTCTTACCTGTCTAGTGGGAGACTGTGTGTGAAGAAGATGGAGCCAGGTTCTTCTCTGAGGTGCACGGGGAAAGGATGAGGGGCAATGGCAGTCAGCAGCTGCAGCAGTACAAAGTACTTTAGATACTGGGAGAAATGTTTACACAGTAGGGATGGTCAAACACCAAAGTTACCCAGATGGGCTGTGGAATATATATCCTTGGAGAGACTTGAAACTGAGACAGATGGGATCATCGGCGGCCTTCTCTTGCTGTCTCTGCAGTGACTGCAAGGCTGGAGCAAATCCCTCTGGAGTTCTATACCTACCTGAGTCACTTTATGATCCCATTCTATAACTCTAATAAACATTAACAGCTCCTGACTTAAAAAACAAAGTAAAGAAATCACATGCTTTAAAAATGAAAGTAATATTATCTGGCAGTGACTTTTTTACTGCCATGGAGGTGAAATCAGCCTTGTCATCAAAGGTTTCAAATGGAAAAAAATATGTGTATGCAGTCTCAGTATGACTTCATCAATATCAAACGTTTTCTAGTTTATTCTTGCAAAAACTATACTGCTGCAGCTGCAGTATGTTAATTCATATTAATATAATTTCATATTGCAGTCTCTAAATCACTGGGAGCAACTTCTGCAGCTTAGTATCTAGGGCTGATCAAAAATTTGTAAGACGCAGCAGAGCAAAGGGATAGTTCTGCTGTGTCATAAAATTAATTATGTACATTGCAATTAAAGATTATGTCTTGAAGTTAGTAGCTGATAAATTGCTTGCTCTGCTTTTAAGGAATTGTAGCTTTTTTCACTCAGAAAATATTAGCATTACTGATAAGGTGAATCTGCAGAAAATGTTTTCACTATGAGCACAGTTCTTAAACTGTGTCAGATGTCTGCTTAGTTTGATGTGCTTTTTACGGGGAGTGGTGCAGAACTGTCTTGTTGCATGGCCTGCAGCAACACTGAGAGGGTTGAAGGAACTAAATATTCACACTGAGCCCAGATTACCTTCCTAACTGTACTTACATGTAGTTGAAGGCAATTCAAGCAATAAAACCTTTTTCTTCCTTGTTTATTATGAGAGTTGAACTTGGTAATGTCACTGTTTGCCAGCTGGAAGCAATACACGTTAGGAACTGACCTCAAGATATTCCATGAAAGGAGGCCAAATCCTATTAAACAGTACATCTATGCTTCTCTTAGCTTAAGGTACATGGCTTTACTGGGGCTTGTAGATGAAGACTGTTGTAGCTAATTCAGTTTCTACAATCACAGTTACATCAAAGCAGTAAGCACCATCTAAAGAACGTTGTTTAGAAAACAAAGCTTTGGGAATTTCCCCCTTTAGATAGGCAGAAGATGTTAAAATCTGTCTGAAAATGCCAATTTCAGAGACCTTCAAAGACCAACATGGTTGAAAACAAAGGTTCTGGGGAAGCTTTACTTGGTGCTGGTAGACGCACCAATTGTGTTGGTACTGCAGCAATGGTGAAATCAGTCTGTGGTTACTGGCACACAGCAAGAATGATATGTTACATAAATCACAGATGGTTGAGCTAGAATGTTCCTACAGGGCAGTTTACTTCATGAAGGATTAGTGAATTCTAGTTTTAGTTGCTCCAAAATTAATTTAGCAGTTAAGCAATTGCACTTAGAAGTTCAGTCCTGTTCTAGATAGTACTTGGTAGGATTAATTCTTAATATATGTAATTTACTGGTAGTATGTTGAATACCAGAATAATTTAAGAGTGCTTCTTTGTCTGTTATAGTATTAACTCATGAGAACAAGGGAAGAGATCAAGTTACTTTGGTATCCAAACCAAAAATTAAGTGTTGTGGCTGGTAGTCGTAACATTTGAAGTCTGGATAATATTAAAAATGGTTTGTAGGGAGTTTGTAATAAGCCAAAGACAGGGATATTTATTTGGGCCTATATCAACAACATTGGAGATGTCAGAACTCAGGGATTTATTATTATCATCATTATTATTTTTAGTCTAGCTTTCAGCAGTGGTTGAGGGAGAAGAGAGAGAGAGGTTGGCCTCAGAGAGTGGTAAAAAGTTCTGCAGTGTGTTGGTGCAGTGGTCTGCAGAGGCAGTGCTGCAGGGGACTGCCAGCTGGTTCTTGTCACAGGTGTTGTCTGGAGCTTGGTCCTGCATTCCCAGCAGAAAGCCTGGTGCTTCTCCTTTTCTCCCAAATGGCAGCAAAGCTGTGGTAGCAGTGGGAACTGGGCAACCGTACTAAAGCTTAGTATTTTTGTTACAAAAATACACAGCCATGTTTTAGAGAGTGATGCACCAGTGAAAGCAGCTAGCATGGTTGCCTGTTGCTTCTCATCTGATGTCACGTGGTTGTTTACAATCCAGGGCTTAAAATAAATGTTGTCTTATACCCCTGATCAGTGTCGTCACCTTCCTGCCAGGATGACTTGTTCAGGGATGGAGCGGGGCTGGCTGCCTGGCTGGTACCTCAGCAGCTCTGACATGCAGGCTGTGCTGTGGCACCTTTGCCCACAGGTCCTGGGATGCTTGTACGAGTGGTTGTTATGCTGTTTCTTGTCCCTTACTTGGTACCACTCCAGGAACCTTCAAAGTGAAGGTGGCCTTAGAAAGCCGCTTAAAAAGGGCCTTGTTCTCTGCAGGAGCAGAGAGTTGGACACAATCGTCCTTGGTGGGCGCCTTCCAACTCATTATATCCTGTGATTCTAACATATATGTATATTAAGGTTAGAATAAATGTTAGAATGCATAAATCTGTGTGTATCTTCACTTGATTTTAATGTAGGAGAGAGAAGAGTTGATGACAAAGTCCTTGTGCTCTGTACCATAGTGCATCATCTGTGAGTGGGAAAGCTGTATTGCAGTCCCTCCTTAGCTAGTGCAGGTCTCCCATGGGAGTGCTCCCCTCATTAGCTTTGCCTGCCTTAGACAGCCAGGGTATTTAAAGTATACTGCAATATCTAGTTAAGAAATGGCAGCTCTGTGTTAGTAGAAAAGCCTTGCATTTCCCCTTGTTGAATCCTCCTGTTTTCCCTTCTACCCAGACTTGTCCTCTTCTGGAACCCACAGATGCTCAGTGCCTGTCTCCTGCTGAGTCACTGCCTCTCTTGCCTGGCTCTGCGGAGTTGTGAGGCACTTGGAGGCTGCTCAGGCCCCCTGTCAGGAGGGCTGTATAATATTACAAAATCTCATTTGCCATTAGGTTATGCTTGGAGTAAATCAGCGTGTTCCTTTAGCCTTTCACCTCTGAATGTATACATGTGGAGAGGAGGAGGGGGGCAGCGCAACCCCGGATAGGTCAAAACTAAATTCATTTGGTGACTTCATCTGTCTCTAGTTGGATCTCATCCCTGCTGAAACTTCCAAGCCGTGTTCTGGACTTAAAAGGCGGAAATGTCAGGAGCCGGGAGCAGCCGGGCTGCCAGAGCTGCCGCTGGGCTGCAGCATGGCTGCTGTCCTGCTGCGTTCTGCCTCTGACACAGTGCCTCGGTGCCCTGCAGCCCCAGTGCCCAGCACTGCTGGCCCTTCCTAATCAGGGTTTCTGATGTGCTCATCCCTTCCTAAGCACGGGCAGCTGTTCCTTGGTGCAGACCCAGGTGGCTGCGTCCGCGGTATTTTGCCTGGAAGTTCACAGGCTGCGCTTACGTGGGGCCAGTGGATTTGGGGACAAGCTCTCCTCCACTGCTGTCTTCATTTTCCAGTAAATCTGCATTTGCTAAAGAACTTGGAAATCTCCTCTCTGAAAGTGAAACTACTCATCCATCAACTCGTGGGAGCAAAATAATAGAAGGTTCCCCTGTTATTTGCAGAACTTGAGCTAGGAACTGAGGTTTGCTTACATGGGCTGCCTCTCAAGGCATCCTTTCTTCAGTGCTCAGCACTGATGTTACCTTGCTTTATGGCACGTTTTTAATCTCTTGGAAGTCCTTCAGCAATGTCTGCATGTTTGCTTGGTAATCTGTTATTATCCATAAGGGAAAAAAGATAGAAAAAAAGGAGAGTTGAAGTTCCTGTTTGTGTCTGGGTGAATTGAGACTTTGTTTAACAGAAGATTAAATGTCGGTTTATTCATCAGCTTTCTAGAGGTTTTCTCGTTACAAAATGGTCATAGACATCTTCTGTTTTCTAAAATGTAGGTGTTTTTAATTGACTTGAGAATTATAAGTCTGAGAATTATTTTCCTTTGAATCAATTTTTTTTTTCTCCTTCACAATCCCCTTGTCTATTGTGAAAGGTAGACTAGTTGGCAGTGTCTATTGTGAAAATTTGACAGGTTGAATGTCTTCCTTCAGGGCATCAGAGCAGCAATTCAAGCTTAAGATCTTAGAGTTGAAAGCCTTGGCAGGGGGAGGGTAATAACTGTAAATAAAAGCAGTGAAGTTTTTTAGCATTGCAGCCTTGCCACGGTTAGGTTCCTCTTGTTCAGCCTACTTCAAAGGTTTTTTGTTGTTCACCATTAATAAAATGCCTTCTTAATTTGTGGTAACATTCTTTTTATACTGAAATGTGTGAGTCCTTACCCCATGTTAACTAGTGCCTGTCTGTTCAGCACAAAACATTCCTGTTACTTTGTTCAGCTGCTCTAAAGTGTATTTTGAGGGTGCTGTGCTCTGCTGGGGTTAATTTCTTACCAGTGTGAATATACCTGTGGGGAAAAGGTGGTGGCCAGAGGCTCTGAATTGCTTCTGTTTTGTGTAAGCTATTGATGTTCAAGGCCTTTCTTGAACCTCTGTCCTTTGTCAAGAATGCTTTTTTTTTTTTTTTTTTTTAAATTAGGATTTGTTTCTTCCTAGAAATTGATCGGGATCCTTTCAGAGCAGGCAAATACCTTCAGACATAATTAAGATATTATGTAGTTAGGTGTCACTGTTGCATTGTACTTTCCAAGGCAAAGGTGAACCCTGAAAAAAAAAAGGAATTATGTTACTGTGAAGACATGACATTGGTGTACAGTTTCAGTGGCAGCAGGAGTGTGCAAATACGACTGGCAGATTCAGGTGAATGCAAATATGACTGGCAGGTGCAAGTGAGTCAGTGAACGTAGCTTGTCCTCCTCAGGTGGACCTTTAGGTGCCCTGAAATCTTCAAAACACTAAATAATTGTCTTGGAATTTGAAGCTGTTATTTTCATTTTTGTGAACTACTCCAATTTCTTAACTGGTTAGTGAATAAATTTCTATTTCTAAAAGCTATGGAGTAGGCTGCATAATGCATTGCTAGTTATTAGGCCTTATCAGAGGTTTTGGCTCAAGTTGTGTATATTATTTGAATACTTCTGGTTGTGTTTTTCACATTTGAGGGAAGTGAATGTCTGAAAAAGTACTAGTATTTTTCTGCCTTAGATAATAAGTTTTATGGGGGGGTGTTAGGTTTTCTAAAGTCATATGTAGCATTAGCCAGAATTGCCAGGAGTCTTTTAAAAAGATACTCAGATTTGGGTTTAAACCAGTCCTTTAGACCTGTCATAAACATTTATGTAGGTCAGAACATCCCAGCATTGGCAGGAAGCCTCTAATTTAAAAGAAAAAATTCCCTAATCCAATCTGAGCACATCTCTATTACTCTCATTTCACTTTCATTTAAACAGGGAAGTGCAATGAGAACAATAGAAAATACGCTGCTGGCTGTGTTAAATGATAATCCTGCAATATTCAAGCCATAAAATGTACATGGATTGCCTCAGTTTCGTCTAGACTCTGTGGAGTACTTCACAAATCATTTTAGGTCAAGTCAGAGCCACGTGATAAATGTAAAATGGCATTCAGAAGTTGGTGAGATATACAGATAATAAAAATGTTTTTAACATTTATGGGCTATTTAGTGACATGGAAACAGTGCAAAAGAGATTTGACATTCAGCATTTTAAAACATGAATTTTTCACAGTGTTATAATCACAGGATTCTTTTATTCTTTTCCTTTTTTTTTTTTTTCTCCCATGGCAATGCCTCATTGTGATTAATCTTGTATCTGATTCAGTTTCTGGCTAGATAGAGCCATTACGTTTCTTGCTACAAATACCACTGCAATTGCAACACTGATGCCCTGGTATTAGCTGCAGAAGTACAGCAGAAGTCAAAAGGGAGAGTAGGAACAGTGTTGTCAGCACTGCATAGGAGCTTTTTGTGTTGATTTTCTGTCCACAGGGCTCCTTTCAGTGGAGACAACCTCGAGCATAACTGGCCTCTAATGACTGTGGCTGAGGCTGTGTGCAGGGAGCGTTAAAGAAACAGGCAAGGTCCAGCTGCAAATCAGTTGTCATTTCAGGAGGATATAAAAGGATGAATTTTCCTTGTGCAGGCATTTAGCTACTGAGTCTGGCAGGTTTCTTCCTTTGGGAATTTTTTCTGGTTTTGCAGTAGCTTTAATCTAGAAAGCCTTTTCCCCAGCAGCTGCAGCAGTCTCACTCAGCTTGATCTTAGCCTTTGTGCTGTTATCTTCTGCTTTAGTAATATTTGGTGTGAGATCTTTTGTTTTACTGGCAGTATCTTATCAGGTGTCAGCTTCCAGAAGGCTCCTCTGTACTGTCACACAGACTTTCCACTGCATTTAAAAACTTAGTGTCTACTTGTCTCTTAGTACTACTGTTTAGCACAAATATATCTGGTTGTACTAAATGAGAGGCAGCAGGCAGAAACTGGAACACAGGAGGTTCCACCTGAACACGAGGAAGAAATTCTTCACTATGAGGGTGACTGAGCACTGGAACAGGTTCCCCAAAGAAGTTGCAGAGTCTCCTTCTCTAGGGAGAATCAAAAGCCATCTGGACACAGTTCTAACATGCTCTGGGTGGCCCTTATTGAGCAGGGAGGTTGGACTAGATGACCTGCAGTGGGCCCTTCCAACTTTGCCTATTCTGCGAGAATGTGAAGGGCTTGCAGGTTCAGAGGTGATGGCAAGTTTTTACCCTACAAATAGTTTCATTGCTGTAATCCTTCTAGGCTTGTCATTATTACTGGTTTGTTGTGATACAGCTTCTGCTGTCAACAACTGTTAGTTTATCCCTGGAAGAATAAACTAAATGTGTGTCTTGCAAAACTTGTCCTTAAGAACAGCTGGATAGCACCTTGTAACAGCTGCAGTTATCTATAGCAAGAGCAGTGGAAAATACCCAGTATCTATACAATGTTCAGTGCTGCATATAATGCCTTAATAAATCAATAGGCTTTTGGGTGTAATGTTTATTGTCAGACATGCTGAGCCAGTGTACTTCTAACTGGGGAAACTGCTTAAGCACGTCCATGATTTTCAGCGCCTGTCTAATCCTCTGAACTCATGTCTGTGGTGTGGAGTTGTGCATGTGTAAAGTGTTTTCCTGAAATGGCCTAGACTAATATGTGAAGACTTTCCTAGGGCTTGAAGTAAAACAAGGGAGAGTCCTTTGTGGTTAGGCAGTGCTGTAACAGCCAGAGGTTTTTTAATCTCCCCCGTGCCCTCTGAAGTGGGAGGTATGATGTGCTATCTTCAGTCTGCTTTCAGGTACTACAGAACCACCAGGCACCTCTATGGAATCCTGAAGATACCAGGTAGATACTGGTTCTCAGGCTTGTGTAAGCTTCATTGCAATTTTATGATTCAGAGCCTTCAGTCTAAACAAGTGAAAGCCTAACAAGTTGAAAATGTCAGTAATGTTACTGGAAAGAAGCAGTATATTAGGACATAAAATCACGTTGTTAGCTACTTGGCTGTTCTGAGTATGGCCTGTGTATCTCCACCTCTCCAGCTGTTCTCTTGCATTGCCTTACTTATGTTTATTAATGTGTTTTGAAGATGGATCACATTTTTCAAAGTACTTCAGCACTTGGGGAGCTACGTCCTGCAGAAAACCCCAGCCCAGCTGTAGGTGTTGAGCACAGAGGTTCTTGACTCTTGCTGAGTGCGGTAGCTCTGCTACCTACACCTGCTTGTTCTTTTTTTTGCCTTCTTTTTTGTTTTGTTCAAGGTCTGTCTGTGTGGCAAAGAGGATATGTGTGTAACTGAGCACCAAATTAGAACATGCTTACTGTAAAGGAAACCTTTCCCAGCTGAGTTTATTTAGGATGTAACCAGTCAGAGGGTGAGGAGCAAGAGATGCAAAGACAGGGTGAACTCTGTCAAGAGAGGCAGCTGAGGAATATTCACATATATGTCAACAAAACACTTAAGAACAGAATGTTACTGAGTTTTTTAACAGAAACTCTGATTAATTTTGCTTAACTTTGTTTACAGTTGTACTCATACACCCTTGTCTCTAATAAATAGTCGGAACTTTTGTTTGACCCATAGATCATAATAATTTGTTTGCAGATGCAGCACAAGTTGTATTACAGGTATCCTTCAGGATAGCATTGTAAAGCCCAAGGTTATTCATTTACTCACAGTTTCCTGCTGTAGAGTTCCCCACCCCGTGCACTGCAGCAGAGGAAGTTGTTTGCTCCCCTGTGGGTTGCAGAAAGATGGATATTCCTCTCTGCAGTTCTTTGTGGAAAAAGATGATGAGGGAAGTTCTGCTTCCTTTCTCTTTGTGTGTGTTTTCTTGATCTTTTTAACAAAGTGAACTTTCCCTTTTCACTAGCTGCAGGTGATGGTTGTTCTGAGCTATGCCTGGCCTCAGAGGCTAATTAAAATTTTCTTGAAGTAGGGACAATTACAGATCAGGGTAGCTTTATTTCAAATGTTGTCATCTAAATGTCTTTAGTTGCTTTAGAATTCAGTGGACTCTTCTGCATTAAACTGTTGGTTTATTATTAAGCTCACTGTTCTTAATTCTAAGTGAATATTAAATTCATTATTAAGCTGTTATTTCAACTGATCTTACAGACAATATTTAACATATTAGTTTAGTAGTGACAGTGGTGGTATCTTTCTGTTAGTTTCATATCTATATAAAAAGGCTAAAAATAATAAAGTAAAAATGATGCATTTCAAACTTCAGATGCCAATGGTACCAAAGGTGTTGTTTGCCTGCTCAGTGCCTTCCATCCTGATGTTGAAGCTAAGCTTTTATGCTTAGCCATTATGGTGTAGTTTTAAGAGTAAAAGGGCATTCCCTGTTTCTAAAGCTTTGTTCCTAGCACTTGGTTCAATCCAAGCACTTAGTGCATGCCAAAGAAGCGACCTTTGCTAGCTCTTACAGTGAATACAGGGCTGTGTTCACACAACTGGCTGTGCTGCCTGCGAGCCTGCAGGAAGAGCAGAGCACACTGAGCACAGGCTGGTGTCTTCTGTGCTCCAGAGCTGCCTGTGCAGAAGTGGGCAGGGAGGCAGCCTGGTTCCCAATGTACTTCTGGAGAATGAATTTTTCAACCTTATTTCCTCTCTCTTTTATTTTTTTTTTTTAATTCCCCATAAAGCAAATTCGTGGATTTTATGTCTTGCACTACTTAATGTCAGTAGGTGGGAACAACTTAAACAATCTTCTGTTTGTGAGATTTGTTTGCTAGAAAGTGACCTGTATTATGAACTTTGAAGTCTTGTATTTAAATTTCTTCTCTGTGTTATATACTTATACACTCATATGTTACCAAGTCAAGATTTGTGCTGGTGGGTTCTCCCACACATTTTACCTAGGTTGCCCCACCTAGTTAGCACACCTAAGTGTGGGTGGAGTTAATCTGCAGTCTTTGAGTTCCCTGCAGAATTGTCTGTCAGGCTTGAAAGGGTTATATCTCTGCAAATTCTCAATGGAAATAGTCCATGCAGACTTTGCATCCTACAGAGGAGATCCTGCTCTCTTGCACTGACTGAGAAAGGTGAGGTCCAAAGCTGAGATGGCAGGACTCAGTGCCACTGGAGATGAAGGTGTGCAGTCCACAGCAAAACAAGAATGTTATTCTTTCCAAGAATAATCGTTCAGCTTTGACTCTTTGGTCATTTCTGAGACACCTCATACTTGGATTGCTTCTAGTGGACTTTCTGAAGTCCATTACTCATGGGAACATTACTTGCTCTCTTCATGAACTGGATTCTGCTCTTTGAAACTGCTGATGAGATAAATTCGAGTGTGCTCATCTTTTCTCTTTGCAACGTCTTGCAGCAGAAAGATGTGACTCGGGCAGGACAACAGGAAGCAAAGTTCACTAGTGTGTGTTTCTAGTCTGTGTACCTGAGAACATGATAAATGCTAGTATGAGTTACTGACTTCCAGGAAAGGACCTTTGCTAGCTAGAAGAATCTATCTAAGGTGAGGTAGCTGTGAAAACTTCAGGCACAGAGTGGCATTTACCAAGGTCTCAGTGGAATGTTGTGTGAGCAGTGCTTGAAACTGCCTGTTCAAGGAGGACTGCTGGCATGATCAGTCACTGAATGTCTAACTTGATATAAGAGACTCACATTGATTTGTTTAATCTAGACTACCTGGGCTTTGGGACAGACACTGAGTGCTGTCCCTAACGCATTAGGAAATCTGCTCTGGGGAAGAAAAAGCCATTAGGGCTGGAGGATAATGTTGGCAGAAGAACAAATGGGTTTAAGCTGAGAGGAAATGCTCCTAATGTTTTAGAAGAACTGGGCTCCATGGCAGCTTTCCAACTAGACAGTTGGGGGTGCAAATCTCAGTTACTTTCAGGATAGGGGTTGGTAAACTGATAACAGAGATTATCTGATATTCACTCTGTGACTGTTAGGAACTGAATTAATGATCCAAAAGGGTTTTGTCCCAGTAAGAAATCAGTATTTCACTAAGTAGAACAGCTACATCATCATTTAGAAGTTATCTAAAATTAAATGCTGATTTAGGGAGCCTGATCATCCTGCAGTGGCAAAAAAAAGCAGATGTCAGATCACTGTATTGGTTCAGCACAATGTGACAAAATCTTGGGTCTCTGATCCTGTGTATCTTTAGGCTATGTCTGATTATGGATTTTTTTCCTACCTTATTGGCGTGAAGCAGAGTACCATAGCTTTGTATGTTCTTGAAGTTCACAGTGACAGCCAGAGAAATATGTTCATAGATTCCAAGAGGATATCAAGGAGGTTACGTATCATCAAAGAATGAATCATCATTCCTTTTTCAATAAATAAGAGAGGGTGGTGAGTGTTGCACCTTTTCTTTCCCTGTTTTGAGCAGGAAGTATATATTCATTGTATTCAGAAAACAATTACCAAAATGTCAAAAATATTTTTGTCTCTCTTTTCTTTTTCCTAGTTGGGGAATGGCGGTCAATGTGTACTCTACCTCTATAACCCAGGAGACTATGAGCAGACATGACATCATTGCATGGGTTAATGATATATTAGCTTTAAACTACACAAAAGTCGAACAACTCTGTTCAGGTAAGAAAGCACAGTATGCTCTACAAGTGTTTATTTTAAAACCACTTTAAAAGTCTGATTTGTTGAAAATAGATAACTTTTAACGTTGACATAGACCAGTTGCTGTGAAAAAAGAGACTGGTGTATGTGCACAGGAAGCATTTTTGGGTTTGTGTTAATCAGGGGAAGATAAGGTACCTTGGGAAAGCATAACAAAGGCAGAGGTGAATGGAACAAATGTAGCAGGAGATACATAGAAGTAATAAAAAGGTTGGCTAAGCAAGCAAAGAATACAATGATAAGTTTTAATGTTTTAATGCCACTGGGGTGGTATCTTTTCAAATGGAGAGTGAACATAACTGAAAAAGAGACAAATAGAGAACCGACACCCCAGATGAACAAAGTTCTCCAGCTCCTTTTCCTTCCTGATGAGGTTTCTCAAATCCCTGCTGATTTTAGCAGGAAAAAAGCACAAGTGTGACTGAAGAAAAAACATGTATTTGAGGAAATGAGCCTTTAGCTGCTGTGAGGGCTTCAGAACTTTGTCAAAATCTGCCTGTTTCTTTTTAAATCTGAGTTATTGTTGTAAGTATATTTGGTAATGAGCCCTGAAAAAAGGGTATTAGTTTGGATATTTCAGACGTTTTGCTTAATCAGAGTGGCAACTACAAGATAGGTGTTAAACAACAGGGTCTGTAACTAGATGACAGCTAGAAATGACACAGAAAAATGCTGATATTTCACTGTGAATATATATGCCCCTGGGGAATGATTTCTTTCTGATTTCCTACTGTGATTTTTAAATGTGAAGATGTTTGTGGTGGAGGAGATCTGACTCAGATTGCTGCTTCCAGACAACTAACATGCTGGGAATATTTTACAAAGATACTATCTTATCTTATGAAGACAATGCTCAAAGTACATGGAAGAGGAACCACATGACCAGATTTCAGCTGTTTCATGGTTCAGATGAAATGCATAAATGAGGTCTTATATTCATATATTTGATTTTACCTACTGTTCTGGGTAAATTTTCTGTCTGAGCTATTCCCTGGAAGGTATAGATAGTCCTTTGAGGTTGATAGTCTTGTAGCCTATTCTTCAGAATTAAACAAAAAAACCAAAACAAGTCTCAGCTGCAGAAGTAAGGTTGCATGTTTGCAGCCTTGCAGAACTGCAAAATTGAGGTCGAAAAAATGCAGGTTAGGGTGCATGTAAGCAAATTATGTAAACTGAACAACTAAAGACATCAACCGTAGGAAATAATCTTTTTAGCTGTTATCAGACTTTAATTTAAAGTGCTGTCTTTAGCTCTTGTTTTATTTACATGTTGGGAAGTTAGCCTAAGTATTTTATTTTGGTGTAAGGACAGTATTCACCCAGGGAGTAGCTATAGATAGANAAGCCCCCCACGCTGCAGGCAGTCTGAGCGACTGCAACAAGATGGATACAGATAGATACATGCTTGCACACACTGAAGGAGAGAGAAACATAGAAGAAAATAGACATTTGCTCCCAAAATACCCAAAGTTTGCTATTGTTTGAAACAGGAAGCATAGTAGACAAGTTATTGACTTGTTCCTGTGTAGCTATTTAAATGCTCATAAATAGTTGAAAGGAACCTTTTGAAGTGAGTTCTCAATCAAGTTAGATGTGTGTGGGCTTACAAAAATAACCCACCCAACCAAAAAAACAACTAAGACATAAATAACTTCACAAAAATCCTTTCTGAAAATACGGGAGAAGTGATCTAAGAAAATATTGACTAAGCAGAATAAAATGAGTTAAAGTTATGTAAGAAGATCAGATAGAGAGACTTCAGCTGGGTGGGGCAAGGAGGGGAAAAGCATGGGAACTGTCACAAATCCACTGTCCCATTTCATCACACAGCTTCTTATACAACTTCTTCTGTGACCTACAGTGAGGATTCTGGGACATGCCACAAGGGAAGAACTGAAAAAGGGTTGTCTCATTACAGCTCTTACTCCATTCTGTATAAAATTAAATCTTTTCTTCCTTTAGAAATTCCTGGATTGTATTGATTGCTATTGTTACCTGATGCTTCTACATCCTTGTCTTTACAGGTGAAAGCTGTTAGTTTGAATTTCCCCACTTTGTTTGCTAGCCGAACTTGATGCCTGCACATTCCTGTTTTTACATTCATACACATTACAATCCAGAAGGGGCTGTAGTAGCTCCTTATCTAAAGGAGCATTCTAGCACAGTACTTCCTGTGTTACAGAGGACTTTACTCTCTGAACTGATGAATCCAAACACTAACAGATTATTGCAGACACCAGAGCACAGTAATCTTAGTTTGAGACTGCCTAGTCTCACTGCATTTCTCATGTGCAAGGCATCCATGTGTAGCGATTGAAGACAGATGGACAAGCAGCCTTGGGGATCTTTCTACACTTAATATAGTTTACTGTGTAAATGCAAAGCCATTTATTTAATGTACGTGCATTTTATTTAGCCTATTTCTAGTGAAGCTTTCAAGAGAGGAACTAAGGGAACAGTAGAACAAATGATGAGCCAACTAGCAGGCAGAGCACCAGCAAGCATGGTATGCACTGCAGTTTGAGAGCAGCCAGCCTAACTCATTCATTCTGGCATTCTTTGGCTGATGTTCCTTGAACCATTGGCAGCTTTCATGCGGATTAATGTTCGTTTCCATAAAATACAAGCATTTCTCCAGGACTTCAAAGGGAAGGAATATGTGGGAAACTCTTTACAGCTATGAAGCATTTCACAGCATTAACAGGGATCTGCAGAGCTGCTGTAACTGAAGTTTTATAACCTACTGTAAAATTGTATGGACATTTTCTTCTTTTTTTAAAAAAGCATTAAGATTAGTCATGTTGTTTTATGACTATGCAGTTCTTGTTCATTTTTGTTAATAAGGAGCAATCAAAATGCCAGAAAAAGCTAAACGCAGGGCCAGAAAAAGTGGGAGAGGGAGAGCAGGGGGGATGCTATATCTGAATTAAAAGCCTGAAGGAGTTACTTTTAGGAGGTAGGAGCAACCCAGATATGGCATGTGCTTATGTTCAGCACCTGGCTGTGAGACCTCACGGGTGCTCACATTTTGCAGCCAACCTGGCAATAATTTTTGACATTCAGAGCTTAAGTAAGAAGGAATAATGTGACATTCTGCCTTTACTGAAGGTTTTATTCAGAACATATCTGAAGCCTAATGTGACAGTAGTTACAACGATAGAAAAAGGAATCAGACCTTCTTTTCCTCATTGCTGTGGAAAAGTGGCTTTGGTAATACACAGGCTGTAGCTATACCAGCCTGTTTCTCAGTTTCCACTTACAGGAACAGAGCTGCTAGGATGAGGAGCAGCAAAGGAAGAGGCTGGCTTAGTCATAAAGTATTTGTATTCTTTGGGAGTCTTAGATGTGGTTTTTGTCTCTGCTAAGTAGGCCGAGCAAAGTGCAGTGTCTCCTGAGCTTTCTGAATGGCTGCTGTGGTAGTGATGTGCCAAGAAAGCCAGGTTATGGATGGGTGCAGCCCTGGAGAGTCTAAATTTAGTCTGCAGCTCCTCTGGTAATTTAGTTTTGACAACTAAACAGGGGGAAATCTCTCCGAGCATCTCAAAGCAATGCAATTCTCTTTGCTTTTGACACACGTCATATTGTCAGGTTTTGGACTCTGGGTTTGATTTTCTGCAAAGTTGTTTAACCTGAACATGAAATTTATAAACCATGGTTCTAATAGAAGGCATAGTCCATTCCCTTTACATTGGCATTAGAGAGAGCATTTAATTTGATACATCAATGAATTATAATAGAGAACAATGGAGAAGATGTAATGTCATAGGGTCCCATGTGCAAAACACACAGTTTTGGGGAATAGGAGTTTCATATGAAGTATGACACCAGTTGTTTCTTAGGAGTGATGCTATTTTTTTAAGGAATACACGGTGGCTTCTTAGAAAGAATTCTGACTAAGCAGCTTATAACTGAATTTTCTTTACTAAGGCCGGTTTTCATCTCTAAGGAATACCAAGTGTATGTGTTGCAGGGCTTTTCATGACTGTTAGAGTGTTCCATGAGAGTGTATTCAAAATAAAAGTCAGGCAGGCGATAGAGGGCTTGCATATGAATTAAAAAGAAACAACACAATGTGTACAAGCTATATAATGTCAAGGAAATGGTAAATGGATAGAAAGGAAAATGTGGCCTGGAGCAAGGTATAGTTTTTGTCTTAGCTATACTTTGGTGATCCTGTGAGATTAAGGAGATACAGACTCTGCCCACTCTGTGCATTTGAAAATTCTCAGTAGAATTATAAACTTGCAAATTGTCTGGCCCCCAGTGCATACAGACCTTCTGTCTTTGAGGATTTGTATGCAAGGATCAAGGATTGAATGCGGGGTTGTTTTTCTCCTTGCTTTTAATAAATGGCTGTATTATAAAGAAAGCATGTGGTTTGGCATTTTCAAATTTTACACTGTGATGCTTTCTGTGTAGATGCCCTGGGTGTTGCTGCAGGGAATTTCTCATGTGGGGACTGCTGTCGCTGGTACCATATCTCAGTTGGTGTTCCTCCTGTGGAAATACATGTCCCTTTATGTATACATTTTGCTGGCACTCCGCTGCCCCGGTGTCCTAGGACAGCAGGCAGTGTGACAATAGGGCAGATGTCGTGCTTTGTCTGACTGTGTTGCCTCTCTGGCTCGGGATGTTGGGGTGAGCTTCACCACAGCCTCTGTGGGCTGTTGTCCCTTGTGACCGATGCTGTGCGAGGCAGGAGGGTCATTCCTGGCTTGTGGAGGGTGTCCATGGGGTTCAGCTTCCAGGGACTGGGTGCTGCACACCAGCCCCTTAGCTGGGCAGTGCCTGTTTTCAAGCTATGGGAGCCAGCTCCTCTTCTCTCCACCGTGTGAGAGGCAGGATTGAGTGGGCTGGAGAAGAAAGGTATTGGCCAGACAGAGAAGGGTGAGCAGGACTTGTTTTTTTGGAAGTCACTTGTGTAAGTATACACACAAGCACGGTTTAATCCATAGGATTTGTGTTTTCATGTCTCAGAAGGTGTATTTTGCTCAATGCCTGTATTAACTTATAACTTCCTACACGTGTATTCCTAAAATCTGCCTTATAGGACCCTGCTGCCAGCACTTCTCTACAGCCCAGTGTGCCTGAGAAGCCAAAGCGTGTTTCCACATTGGTGGTTTTGGTTTTTTCCCAGTTTGCAGCCTTGCAAAGGCTGGGTCTCTAGCACAACTTGGGAACATGATTAAAACATGGCATGATCCCATTTGCGCTCTGTAACCGAGGCATGTTTCAAGGAACTGGCATGTTGTCCTGAGGTCATGCAACACAGAGCATACTCAGTGTCAATAACTCTCTAATGTCTTCCATATGATATTTAGGATTAGAGGGATACAATGGATGTTAATGATTGAATTTAAATCATTTCCAAAACTTTCTGAGGAAGCTTGCAAAGCAGTATTGTGAGATTCCCAGCCAATAATTTATTTTTTTTTAAATGTCACTCATGAAGAATTCAGGAGGAATAGAACTTGAACAAGGTTTTTACTTTTTAAAAATAATTATTTCATTACTCATAGCACTCACATGCAGTCAGTTGTTTGATTTCCCTCTGGTTTAAAGAGCTTGTTAGATTTTGTGTGGTACTTTTTTTAGGCATGAGTTATGCAGCTATTTTAACTTAATGGGAACTGTGTTTTCTGAAACTGTTCTGATCTTCCTGTTTAAAAATTAATGAATTCCAAAATAAATTATTGCCAAAAATTTAAGTGTTAAAAACTCTGCTGTGTATAGTTTATGAGCAGCTTAATGATTTACATACTTAAGAAAAAGAGAAAACAAGTGAACACAGGGGAAACCTCCCTCCAATATCCATTATTTAAAATGATGAGCGGATATTCTGGATTACATCACACACATGCTCTACCTGTGTGGAGCAGGACTTTTGGAAGCAGAAGTCATTTAGGTGCACGTTATCTCAGGGGCTGTTGGTGAGGCTGGTAGGAGGTACACAGTTCTTGCAGGCTGTTTCCTGTGCTGGCAGCATGTTGACCTTTTGATGGGATACCCTTCCTTTTCGGATGAGGGTGAAAGAGCAGAGGAGGCTGCTGGCCTGCTAAAGTTCTTTATTTCATAGTCCCATATGTGGTAAGGCCAAGCAGTAACAGCAGCAGCAGCAGGCAAACAGCAAGTAGAAAACAACTTCTTCTTCTTCCTCTCTAAACTTACAGAAGTGTGGATTATATTTGTTAATTGTCCAACAGAATTAACACACAATTCTAGTTTTTCTTTTTTTAACCTATCCTGGTCTAATTCTAATAGTCGTAAATCTTACACAAGTATTACACAGGTATTAAATAGATTTGTGTATATAGTTTCTATCAGCTCTTACTGTTTATGTGAACACTCTATCTAAAAAATGTGAACACTATAGTTCTAGCTATATTTTGTCTAAAGTAAAGAAATTCTGTAAAAATGCAACGCTGCTGCAGTAAGAGCTGTGTTTAAGGTCCCTTTGCTGCAGTTTTTCAATGTTTAAAGCACTTAGCATATATTTCTACTAAAAGTTACAAATCTATGTTTCTATTTCACTTCGGTGGGACTTCATGTATCTCAGTTTATCCAAAGGTTTTAATTCAGCTCCTGTGCTTTGGCTTTCCTCTGGGCCCGGGTCCAGAGGGGCTCTCACTCCAACAGCAGCGCTGCTTTTGCAAGCTCCCATCTGCACACAGGCACTCACCCTGCCCTCCTTGAGGCAGCTGTGCTCATGCAGCTGTGAGCAGGAGGGCAGGGGTGCACTCTAATCTGCATCAATTTTAGGGCTTTTTAAGTGCCCTCCCAGGACTGTTGCTAGGCCAGAGTGGCTTCAGTGGTGCACAGCCCCATAAAAAACTTGCTTCTCTTCAACTGAGTAGGTGGTAAATTGATGTGTTCTTGAACACTCACTGGGAAATGGGCTGAAACTTCTTAAATCAGCGTGAAGGCACAGGGGAGTGTGTATGTGTGTGTGTGTTAACTGGAGAAATAAAATGGTGTTGACCTATATACTAGGTCATATAGGTGCTGCTGGAAAGGAATAGGCATTTGAAGACCATGGTCTCTCCAGTGGAGCACTCATTATAAAGTGTTCTGTTTCTTAAACATGTGGCTGGATGTACCACAACATTATGCTCACAGAGAGGGAATCATAGAATGATTTATGTTGGAAAAAACTTTGTAAAGATGGAGTCCATGGAGTCCAACTGCCAAGTCCACCACTAAACCATGTGACTAAGAGCCACATCTGCACGACTTTTAAATATGTCCAAGGGATGGTGACTCTGCCACTTCCCTGGGGAGCCTGTTCCAATGCTTGACAACCTTCTCTGTGAAGAAATTTTTTCTAATATCCAATCTAAACCTCCCCTGGCACAACTCGAAGCTGTTTCCTTTTGTTCTATGGCTTGTTGCTTGGGAGAAGAGACTGACCCTCACCTGGCTACAGCCTCCTTTCAGGTAGTTGTGGACAGCAAGAAGGTTCCCCCGCACACCTCATTTTCTCCAGGCTAAATAACCCCAGCTCCAGCAGCTGCTCCTCCTAAGGCTTGTTCTCCAGACCCTTCACCAGCTTCATTGCCCAGTTTTTAAAAAAACTTTTGAGTGGCATAACAGAACACCCATACTTGAAATCTAAATGAAAATCTGTACTCTGATACCCAAGTCGGGGACCTACTGCTGTGTGCTTACCTAAACATCCCTGCCAAGGAAGCAATTCTAGAAAGCCTGAGCTAAGAGACCAGCCCTAAGTGCTGCTGCACTGTAAACAATGACTGCTGGCGTTTGCAGGTTTTTCTCTCCCTTTCTTATCAAAACCATTAAGTCACACGTGCTCCTTGCAAGTCAGTGCTCTTTTTTTCATTGTTGCTGTCGTCTCAGCAACAGAAATATGGGGTGTGTGCAACTTCCCATCAGCGTTAGCAGGCGGAGTGAACTGAAGTACTGATGACTAATTCATACACAAATCATCCTGTGTTTTCCAAATGCATGATCATGTGGTTCCAGCTTTGGAGAGAATGAATAATTTGAAGGAGTTTGTATCTAACATGACTGGATATGTGTTTTTGTATTATCTGAAAAATACTTCATTAAAGCAAGCAAACTAATTTCGTTACAGAAAAAGGCACAGTCAGCCTTTTCCCCAAATGGAACTTTTCAAAAACTGAGTGTGTGAAAATCAAACTGGGACCAGTTAAAAGGTTTAAACTTGATTTGTATGCAATTTTAGAACAAAACTAATACTAAACATGTATACCAAATTTCTAGCTCCCACACACTGCAGGGATTCAGGGAGAAGCAGAGAGGGACAGTCTTTTGACATTAGATGTCAAGGATAGACGTAATTTGTGTAGGACACACACATATTGGCAGTACCTGAGCTTATAGTGTTTCTACTAAATATTTTATTAGCATAATAGGTTCTAACTATAGTATATTAAAAGCAGTTAGTTTGCAAAGAAAGTTTTCCTTTTAATTTAAATATATAAACATTAATGCTAAAGAAAACCAAAGGTCTAATCTTGGTTTCATATCTCTGGTCTGAAATCCAGAAAGTTGACTGAGTGATAAAAACTTGTTGCAAACAGGATTCTCTTGTCTTCATTGTTGCCTCCTTTAATTTCCCTTTGATTTAAATAGTCAGGAGCAGAAGTGTTTTTGATAATCAAGAAAATACTTCTTTTCATTTGTGCATTCATCAGCCTCCAGATGGTGAAGGAGAGGAGAAAAACTGAAAATCTCTAATGATGCAGAGTGCATATGCTTTATAGCAAACTAAGTGAGCATGGACAGTCTGGGTAAGAAACATAAAAGCAGGGAAGGAGATATACAGGACAAAAGCTAAAATTACTTCAGCATTGCTTACTACAGGGGGCCAGTGAAAGATTATCTACAACTCTGAAAATGCTGTAAGACCTTCAGCTTTTATAGATTTGGTAATAATGTTCAGTTTTACCCACTGCATGTGGCAAAATTCTTGAATTGTAGTAGCTTTAAATAACTACCTTTTCAGTTCTGAGTTTGTTCTTTGTATCTGAATTCTGCCCCGGCATCCCTTCCCCTCCTGTGGCAGCTGCTTGCCCAGCCTGGTGGATGCAATGCCCTCCCTCCACTTGCTGCCTGTCCTGCCCCAAGCCTGGGATGCCCGGGAAACACCTGCAAAGCCCTCATGCTGCTGGGCTCTTTCTGCTCACTAAAGGGGCTAAAAATAGCAACTGCTGGGGGTGATTTCAGCGCAGCCGCCTTTGCAGGCTCATTTCAGAGTCTGGCCTGTGAATATCTTCTGTAACTAATGGCTGCATCAATATTCTAGATCAAAACACTGAAGGACTTTCAGCCAGTGGTTCTAAATTGCTTGTTAGCTAATAAAGGATTAGAGGTTTTTAGCATTGATCCCTCTTCTGCAGTGCCACCAGCTGTACTTTTCATCTTTCATTTGAGTAGATGTCGAATTATTTCTTTCTCTTTGTGTGTGTATGTGCATGTTTATGCATATAAAAGTTTTTTGGTCAGAGGGATAGATTTCTTGTGAGAGCTATTCTGGTAGTGTGTTTCCAACTTCTCTGTACACATTCGATAAGATTTAGGTTTGGGGGTCTTTTGGGTTGGGTTTGGCGTGGGTGGGAAGGATTGTTGGGGCTGTTTTGTTTTTTTCCAGAAAACGTAGGGAAGTTTTTTAATACTGAATAAAATACAGTAGCATAAAAATTCTTTTGTTTATGTAAATTATGCAAGAGGCATGTCACAAGCCATAATTACTTTATCTCTACTGTCGTTTTCTTTGTGTTCCATTAAAAAGATCCCTTTCTCAAGCCCCTGCATTGAGACATGAATTGTGCAGTACCCTGGATAGGCCTGAAGTGCTGTCCCATGTGCACAGGGCCACATGGATATGCTGTGGCTGTAAGATAAAGGCACTGCAGTTTCACATCACTTAAGTAGGGCTCTTCTTTCTGCTGCTTCCAGGAAATCTCAGCCATGGGCAGTGTAGGCAGTTGTGTCCCCATTCTGTTGCGCTGGTGTTTCCCATTTAAATGCAATCTGACAGCTACAAGCTTTGGGATGTAGAATTTTAAATTAAAAATAAATGCCTATATAATATTAAATACGTCCATAGCCTCGATGTCCAAAATCAGGTAGTCTCAGTTGACTCTAATGATATTTTTACTTTCTCCTGTTCCTGTGGTAGGCAGGTCTCTGGCTTTTTGGAGTTGGGAGGAATTTCCTGTCTTTGCAGCTCAGTGTTTAGTTCAGTCCATGTTTGTGTGTTGCCTCTGTGCTTCAGGAAGGAGTGTTTTAATGAACTGTGTTTGCCAGTGTAATAAAATCCTCCTGCTGGGGAGACGGCCCAGCAGCTGCTCCAGTGTTGTGTCAGAGAACAGGTCTGTGCTGCCATGTGGATGCAGTCCAGTGTTTTCTGCCCTCGAGTGCTGTGCAGACCCAGGACCACCTCCTGGCTGGCAAAGGCACAGAAACAACTGCCAGCAGGATGGGGAGAAAACACAGGGAAATACCCTAACTAGAGAAAGACTGTCTAAAGGCATGCAGAAGGAATTTGCATTACCAGCAGAAGAAAAATCTCATGTGAACACTTTGGGCTTCTAGTTTTCTAAAAGGATCTGGATGAAAGGTTGTGCAGTGCATTTTTAGAGCCTCCAGGCAATTACGTAGATATCGGAGTAAAGCTTATAATTGGGGTATGGGGAGGATGAAAGGACAGAGTTAGGAATAAATTCAATTTATAACATTAAATGATTGCATAATAATCCTTTTGCATTAAATGAAACAATAATAAGTGTACTCAAGCTATGCACTGTCTGTATATCCATGCTTTTAACTGCAAGGTAATTTTTCCATTGTCATGTTCTCTTGCTGAGGATGAGTTTTGAATAAATAATTGTGTTCACAGAGTTTTCTGTAAGAAGATGCAAATTTGTCATCTGATGCTTGTGACTTGCCAGAAGGCTCCTTTTCCTTTAGGGAATATTTTACTTTGATTCCTAATCATATCAAGACCATTGCAAACAGCTAAGCACAAAGTGTCCTTGGAAAATGGGATTTTATATTAACCATTTTCCCCACAAAGCTAGGCAACGTGAACAGATTCTTTTTTTTAAATTGCAGTGGTTTTCAGCACTAAAGCTGGATCTTGCTATGTCCCCTATCAAAATTTGTGTTGGTATTTTAGAGAGCATTTTTGGACCCTGCTCTAAAACTCTGCTTCTCTTGGGGAAGTTACAATCTCGGTAACTCTTTGTATGATGGCTGACTGGATACAGAGAATGAGAACTATTTCATGCATAAAGTTGGTCCTGTCAAAACATATGTATGCCCATGGAGAAAAAGTTCAAGTTATTGTTGACTTTCCTGTAAAACTGGGCAAGCCAGGTGTCTGCTTTGTTAACTTGGTTTCTCTGTGCTCGCAGAAATATTTGTGATAAAAAATCATTGTTGATACTGGGCTGAAGTGTTAGGTGAGATCTGGACACTTCTTTGTCAAAACTGATCTGCACTAAAAGCACAACAGTCTTTTTTGTGGAAGTCAAATTGAACTTGCCAGGGGCAACCAGGCAATCACTTCCCTGCCCTGATGATGCTCAAGGACAGGGGCTGCAGCCTCTACAGCCCTCTGTGGACCTCACTGAATCTTTGCTGAGTATAGAGCATTTTGTAGAAAACTCTTCTGAAGAAGAAAGAAAATTGCTTTTCCTCTCATTTCCTCAAACAGGTTCATCCTTTATTTCTAAACTCTTGAGTGTGTCAACAGTAAAGGCTTTGCAAATGGCAGTGGCATGGTGCTGTAGGAGGAAGCTCCCTGCCTACAAGAAATGCTGTCTCTATTAGCTCTCCTCAGGATGCTGGTTAGAAATTTTCCATGTACTTCCTCCTTTGTGCTGGATTAGTTACACACACCCCCCTACCCTCTAAGTTCAGAGAGCTCTCAAAGCTGAACTTTGGAACCTTACTGTTTGTGTGAGGGCTAAAGCTGCCAGCTTAGCTTTGAAAGCTATGGGTGGACTACACTAGAGTCTGCTTATTTAAATGCTTTTCTCAGGAAATGAAAATTTAAAAGGATGTTCATTGCAAAGGGGTGGGAACTGACTGGTATATTTTAACAAGCTGGAGCCTTGCAAATTCTTTTTTTTTTAATCATGGTTTGATATAATTTTAATTTATTGCCTTGGACTTGCTTGGCCTTTGAGTACAAGGGCCAGGAAAAAGAAGAGCCTGGCTTATTTGAATTCAGGGGACTGTGGATTGAGGAAGCTTATTAAGAGATTCTCGTTTTCACTGTTATCCTCTCATTGTATGGACAGTCCTGCTGTGTATAGGGACTCCAAGAACATCCATTTCACTTTGCATTAGTTGTGGTGATTCCTTGGATGCTGCACAGCAGTGCGTTGTGTATCCACATTGAGTGGAAAAGAGCCACTTGAATATGTCACTGCTCAATGTGCATTAGATAAGCAGGTCTTGGGTGCATAGTGTTAACCTGAATTACAGCAGGGAACTTATTCAGCACTGTTGCTTTCTGCTAATGACATGAAACACCATTTGGTCTTAGCTGGGTGCATCTGGATTAACGTCAATGCATTCTCTTGTTATAGGAGCAGCTTACTGCCAGTTCATGGACATGTTGTTCCCAGGGTGCATTAGCTTGAAGAAAGTAAAGTTTCAAGCAAAGCTGGAGCATGAGTACATTCACAACTTCAAACTTCTGCAGGCATCATTTAAAAGAATGAATGTGGATAAGGTAGGCATTCTGTATTTGTATTTCGATCACTACATGTTTCAAAAGTTATAGAAATTGTGTAAAAATAATAAATAGGGGATACAAAATTCAAAGTACTTGAAAATCCACTTTTTCAACTATTGGATGGAGGACTGGAATTGCAAGTAGTATATGAAGATGTTCTTGCCCTTTCATCATCTGAAAAGGGTATTTGGACATGAAGAAAGAAGTTTGGTATTTGGCTCCTTTTAGGTACAAATTGAAAATTGAGTCCACATGTCTGCTGAGGAGATGTTGCATCTAACTCATTATATCTTAATATCAGAGATTATATTTGCTAAAACACCATGCGTTGGGAATTCCTTGTCATTGGTGAATCTTAATTTTCAGATAAGTAAAATCATTGGTGACCTGAATTTCCAATAAAACAACTTAAAAATATGCTGTTATAAGTATTCCATGTTTTTCTGTCCGAAGCAGGGTTTAAGGAATTTAAATTATTCAAAAGCTGGAATAGTTTACCCAGTGTTTGAATAGATTGGTCAGCACATGTGATCCTGTAAAGCTAAGAAGGGAAGTCTCTGCGAAAATGCTTGTTCAGCCATAAGGTATTTGGTTTATGCCTGAATGTAAGAGTTTGACAGACTTGCCAGTATAAATTACTGTGTTGATAAAAATGAATAATGGAAGTTATGTTGTCATGCTTATAGTTTTACACTGATGCACTACCTGTTTACCCTTTTAAGGTTCTGCCCCAGCTTTTAGTGTTGCCTTACTCTGAAATTTAAACAGTCATAACAGAGAGTCCCTTAAGACTTCTATGAAGCACTGGAAACCTCTCATTGTTTCATGAAATGTTATGGATACTTCTGTTTACAGTGTGATGTGCTAGTGAAACATTGGAAAGACTAATGTAGTGAACATTGTCAGTTTTCCTGTAGGGAGCAAATTTACCATACCTTTTTAAGTGGAGTTAAGATACAAGTGGAGCAACCTGAAAAGACATGGAAAATGCAATGTTAATTCTTGCAGAAGCATCATATATTTGTGCTGTACAGTTGGCCTAATCTTGAAGAAGAAATGTAAGCCCTTTTCCAGCTGAAAATTCAATACATTCAAGAGGCATTAAGGTCCAGTTAATTTGGCTCTTTAATCAGCTGCATGAATTAAGCAAAGTGGGACAGTTCTCCTGCAGCTGTGGTCCCTGTCTACCCTCACCTTGTGTCTGGGAACCTTGAGTACTGTAACATTGGCTGAAGACACCTTTTGGAGGTTTCATGTCTGTGAAAAAATTCTAAGATACTGATATGGAGACATCCTCATAACTTTTCCTTTGTTTTACTAGAACTTTATAGGCATTTAAGTCAACTTCTGCACGTCCATAAACTGTTCTATGTATAGCTCTGTGCGGAACAGAAAAAAATTACAAGGTTAAAACCTCAGGGTTGGTTCATATCATGACCATGTGCTACCAAAATGTAGGTTGGTTTGAACTTTAGCATGTCTTGGAAAAGCGCTGGGTTTTGTAGTTCACATAGTAGGACAGAGAGCAAGAAACTTCTCTCTGGAGTGTTTGAAGAATTGTTTGTTTGTAGTACATCAAACTGTACCATGTGCATTAAAACCAGAAATCCCTAGTTGGCTGAACATTGTGTTACTCCCAGAACAGTGTCATTCATCGTGGGGTGTACCCATGGGATGTAAGGGAGTACCTCTGTGGAACAGCAGCTGTAAAGGCTTACATACACCTAACTGTAAAGCTGCTTCAAAGGCTGGGTTCTCATTGGGTTTTATTTTGTTTTCATTTTTTGAGAGCACTTGCAAATTGACCCTTTCTTTTAGGAACAAAACAATGGCAGAGGTTTGTTTGTTGATGCATTTAGTAGATCTTTTAAAATAAGTGTGTATACATAATTTTTCTATTTAAAAATGGCAGTGACATAATATTGGATATTGATATCTACCTTTCAGGTAATTCCCGTGGAAAAACTGGTCAAAGGGCGCTTCCAAGACAACTTAGATTTCATTCAATGGTTTAAGAAGTTCTTTGATGCTAACTATGATGGCAAGGAGTATGATCCTGTGGAAGCTCGACAAGGCCAAGATGCTCTTCCTCCACCAGATCCTGGTGAACAGATCTTTAACCTGCCCAAAAAGTCTCACCATGCAAACTCTCCAACTGCAGGTATTTTGCATCTTAAAGAATTCCATCTTGGTCTCTGAAGACAATTATAAACTGTGGTCCACTTTACATAAATCCTAGTTAAAAGTTATTTCCTTGTGCAGTTGCACCATTCTTTTTACCTTATCATAGGCTTAGCATCTTGAGACAGCAGAAAGTTAACATCTTGTGTGCTCTAGTTTGCCCTACTGAGCATAGGGTCTCCCCCACTGAGCCCCTCCATGTAAATGGCATGGACTCTGGTAATGTCTCATGGTGGAGACAAAGGCATTTAACCATTTTGTTGCTGAATGTGGTAAGTGCAAGTGTATTCAAGAACATTAAATGGAGCGTGTTCCTATTCCACACCTCTGCCTTTACAGGAAAATGCTTGTACAAGCTGATTTTTTAATTTTTATGGTAAGTAAAATGTTTTCAAGTCTTAAGGACTGACCAGAAGAGCAAAAATTAATTTATTTTTGATTTTATATGTACTTATTGTTTGGGTATGCTAGTCCTCCTAATTGAGCAACATATAGCTATTGCTCTTTCACAAAGATACCTCAGTCTTCTAATTTTTTATTTTGTGCTTATACTGGGTTTTGCTGGAATAGAGATAACACTTCAGATGAGATTGGTGCTAAATTTTGAGTTTAAAACCAAAACAGTGTTGATAAGGCGTGGATATTTTAATTACTGCTAATCAGTGCTTACACAGAGTCAAGGCTTTTTCAATTTCTCACATTGCCTTACCAGCAGGAGGGCTGGGGGTGCCCAAGAAATTTGGAGGGGACACAGCCAGGACAGCTGACCCCATCAGACTGAACAGATATCCATACCACATCGTGCTCAGCAAGAAAAGCTGGGGGAATAAGGAGAAGGGTGGGGAGGGATGTTCAGAGTTACAGCATTTGTCTTGTGAAATCACTGTTATGGGTGATGGAGTCTGGCTTTCCTAGAGATGGGTTAATTCCTGCCTGCCCATGGGAAGTGGTGAATGTATTGTTTGCGTGGCTTTTGTTTTACCTATTAAACTGTCTTTATCTCAACTCATGAATTTTCTCACTTTTGCCCTTCTGAGTTTCTCCCCCATCTCACTGCAGGGGTCAGGGAGCGAGCAGCTGTGGGGGCTCAGCTGCTTGCTAGGGTTAAGATACAGCAGTGTTTCTGGAACAGGCCAAAGGACTAAACCTGAGCTTTGGTCTTTATGTAATGTGGGCATGACTAGTCACTAAGCAGATGCCATCTTTGTTAACTGAGAATCAAGTGAATAGGAGGGCAGTTAACCTTTAAGAAAAATAATTAGTTACTAAAAAAGTGTTACTGGATGTAGGTTTGTGCATACAGAAGCACACGCACCTAATTCCTTTACTGGTTTGTCCTGGGTTTATGCTAACCCATTCCTCAAATAAGGATCACTATTTAGTTGATTTTAAATCTGTGTCCTGTGCTCTCACGGGCTCGGATGTGCACCAGCACTGGCAAAAGCAGTGGCAGGTGTGAAGCATGAAGCACCCTCGCTTTCAGGCTGCCTTGTGCTCTGCAATCCTACCCAGATTTCAGTGTTCTGCTCTGACCACTTCTGACGTCAGAGTGGGGCATACTTGGCCAGCTGCCTTCAGCTCATTAGTGCTTCCAGGAAATGGGGCACCTAATAGCAGGCCACTGCTACTCTGGGCTTCTAAAGCTTGTTTACATCTTTGTTTTGCACCGTCTTGTGCCTGAACTTCTGAATTTCAGGGTCTGGTGCACTCCAGTTTGCCATGTGATGTCTTGCACTCCCTTTGGAAACAGAAAAACCAAATGCTAATGTCAAGATGTTGTCCAATTCAGAAATTGGAAAAGACGCTTTTATTAAACACAGACTTACTGTGCTTGTTAATTCTTCCTACAGATGGTCTGTTTTTACCAAAGTCACAAATATGTCATCCATATTTTAGCTGTGGAGGTGACAAGCCTACAGAAATTGAATAGCTACTGGAGTGGAACCAGCCAGCTGATAGGGAGGATAATGCACTGATGTCGTGTTGTGTTGTTGGTTGTATGAAGAGCATGTCCTGTGCCTCCCCAGCCTTTGTATGGAGCTGTACAACTGAGATAGTGTGATGAGTTTTGATAAGATCCTGTGGCTATGAAAGTTACATTTTCCATGGAAAACTTCCTTCCTTATTAACTTTTGTCCAGAAGTACGACAGGACAGTTTCTGAGCTGAGGATGGTGGGGTATGGACATTACATGATGGAGGGTGAAGTGAGAGTTCTGGGTTTTCTAGCTGCTTGCATTTCAGAACAAAACTAATTCAGTCAGGTGTCAGTCAGTCCATGAATTGAATTTATTGAATTCTGGTTGAGCACATTGTCATGGCACTGATGTATGGGTGCCATGCCATACATACATGCTGAACAAAAGGGAGCCCTAGTGAGAAAAAACAAAGAACCCAGAAGATCCTTCAGCATAATCCAAAAGTTCTTAGACAGTGTGCAGTGGGCATTCCTAAATGTACACACCTATTGTTTGGTGTCAGGAGCAAGCAGATATATGGGTACTTATTCGTATTTGGGGGTTTGGCAGGCTTCAAAAAAAGCCTATTCTAAATTCATCAGATATATGCATTTCTGAAGGAATCATTTACTTTAACTAGGAGCAATTTCATATGCATTTCAGAATAACTCTTCTAGTGCCCTTTGACAGAGTTTTGGGTTTGAGTGATTTAGGAGGTGCTTGTTAACTATTCATAACTGCCTTATATCACTGTTGTAACAATGCATTTTCAGAGGTACATTAAATTATATCTCTTTGAGTTAACAAGTGGTCAGATCCCTACAGACTGCTCTGAAAGCTTACCCAAAAAGGTACTGGTGTGAGTTAAAATTATTTTTGATATTTTAGTCAGACACTAAATCTTGACAGGATCCCTGGTACCAGGTAGCTGCTTCCTGTACCTGTAAATGGGTATTAATCTGTATCTCTATAAATGCAGAGTGTGGTCTTGATTTAATTTGAAAAATAAACACTTTTAAAACGACCCAAAACTCCAGAAATCTAACAATGCAGCGGGTTTTATGTTAATCAGTGAGCAGGCCAGCAGCCATAGCCCTTCCCATTCCGAAGGTGATCCTTCTGGGGAGTCAGCGCAGGTCAGGGATAATGCAGCTCGGAAATGGAAGCATAAATAGGTCCCTACAACTAATCTGCTGTGCCACCCTCGCGTTGCCTCGTCCCTTCCTTCAGGGACAGAGCTGATTTGTGCCAGGCTGACGGCGGTGCCGTGGCTGGGTGGGTTTGGTAAGGTTCCTCAGTCTGCTTCTGGAAACAGTGGGAGCAGCAAGGATTCACCGGGGGATGCAGCTCCCATGTGGGGAAGTGAGGGGCTTCTCCTCCTTCAAGGAGCAGAGCCAGCAGCACAGACCACTGCTGTAGGTTCTCTGGCAGCAGCACCACAGCTGCTTTTACATCTAATGCCATCTGCCAGCCCTGAGCTGCCTTTCGATCTCCTACAGCCTCCTCTCTTCTCTAATGCAATGGTAAACAGCCGACTGATGTAGAGTCAAAATTGTGGTACAGGATTAAAATATTAGGGCACTGTTGTTTGTGCCAGTTCTAATGCTCCCTGCGGGAAATAGCAGAAAAGGCTTCATCTGATCAAAATTGAAAATAGCGATCAGGTTGTCAGGGTTTTAGCTTAGTGTCTTATGTAAGTATTCCTGTATGTCAGAGCAAATCTCCATGGAGCACTCCAGTGTATGGGTGTGGGGTGTCAAAAATGCACGGGTAAAAGACAGCTTAATGAAATTAATTATTTACGTGTAAGCTAAAAATGTGAGATGTTCTTAGATCTGAAAGCTGCTCGATTTTTTTAGTTTGAAATATTCAGTGAGAGCAGGATGACTAAAGCAGAGCTGGAAAATACTGGAGGATCACATGAGGGCTAAAAATACTCACGCTATGACAGGGAAAATAACCAGGGCAGAATGAACTGTTCGTGCATGAATGCATTATATATAATGTGCCATCGAAAAACCAATTGCACAAGAGAAATACTGATTTTCTGTAGGGAAATGGTATATCCTGCTGTGGCAGATGTGCTATAAATTAATTTTGAGGGATAAAAATACTCAGCAAAACCAGTCTTTTTTTTAGCAGCTAGTGATACAATTAAGACTCCTGGGAGACTAGAGAACTCCTAATGCTTTTTTTTTTGCTTTCCACCAAGACTTGCTACCTTTTTCCCCAGTGGCAGGCAGTAGGTGTTGGCAGTAGCAATCTCTGCTCGCACTGGCGCGGTGCTCCAGGACAACGTGGCAGAGCTGGAGAGGGGAAGAGCTGCAGGGTGACAAACTGAAAGTGTTTTCATCCCTAGTTCATACAAGGCCAAGGAATTGTACTAACCGATGGGAACAGCATGTGCAGTGATGGTGCCTGCCTGGGAGGTGAAGTGGCTCAGCTGTAATACGGACACATCTCCCCTGCCAGCATGAAGAGAATTTAATTTTTAAACCCACTGAGCTTGAGAATTTAGACCAGGAGACGATGCTCCTTTCAGTGCAGGAACCAGGGCCTTTTTTCAAGAGAGGTGATTGTGTTTGGAAGAGCAGTGGTGAAAATGGCTATCTTAATTTTCAGTGTACTGTGGGTGTGGTTTGTGGTTGCACAAATGTTTGCACAATCTTTCATCTTTCAACGTCCATTTCTTTGCAGATTTTTTTTCAGATTTTCCTTTGAGACTGCTTTCTCCTTATAGCTAGGCAGACAGTGAGACTTTAGAAAATGCAGGTTTTTAAGAGCATTTGAAATTTTAAATTGTATTCTTCTGTTAGGCCTGTGTGGAATGGTTTCGTCCGTTGAAGATAAATGTTTGACTGCATAAAGATGTTTCTAGAGCAAATAGAGGTTTCAGTTGAGAGCAAGTAGTAGTTGTTGATTAATAATAAGTAAATATTGGTTATTTTAAGTCTAGAGTCTTCATTTATGATGGGGGAAAGGCTTTGGTTAACTCCCTTCTATCAAATATTGTATTAAAGACAAACTGAGGGAGTCATGCCATCAATAAAAACTTTTTCATTTGACACGTGGACTCCATTGGACTCTCTTACTTTGATAGCTCTGTTGAAATTGTGAAAATTTCAAGTACTTGTACATACTTCTCCTTGCCAGCTGTCTGGCAAAGAGGATGAATGTAGAGCTCACCAGGCTGTACTGGACCAGCAGCAGTGAAGGTCTGGGGAGCTGAGGGGGTGGAAGGGTCCTGCCAGCCAGGGGAAAGTAGTACCACAAAATTATGTTGGGATTCTGAAAGTCACGTCAGGTTTTGTCTGAGGTCATTTAAGTCCCATTAAGCACCATTTGTCATCGCTTATTTCATTAAGTGCCCCTAAACTGAGCTTTTTCTTGTGTCCTGGTGTAGCTACAACAATAGGAGTGTGTGAATATTAATTCATCTACTGTTCCCACTCACTTGGTTTAAGCCGGTGGAGAGTTCTTCTTCAGCTTGTGAAGAAATTACTGTGGCCTCTTGTTGGGTTTGGTTTTTCTCCTGTGGCATGAGTCAGGAATATTCATTTTATGAAATCCTTTAATTTGACTAAAATAGACTGTGAGTGATTCCCAAATTCCACCGAAGCAGTGGTTGTGTGGGCACAGCCACGTCTTGTGATTGCTCAGGGCTTCCATTGCTCTCCACTGCTCTCCACACTCTCCTCATGCACATCCACCCTGTATTCATGCACGTGTTTTCTTGACATTTTACATAAATATTTAACAGCATACTAATTGCTCATATAGCTTCAAGGAAGATTTCTCCCTAAATGTTAAGTAGGTCTCTTGTCTACAAGACTGTGCCTGTGATGCAAAGAGAACTGGAATTTGCAGCCTAGTTTTTTTGTACCCAAACCTGCACAGTGCCCAAATCCACTGTTTTATGTCGCAGAAGTTTACATCTGTTTTTGGAACTTACATATTTAGCAAAACCAATGGTGAAGCTGAAACTGTGTGGGATACGTTTAATTACAGTGGACTGACTCGTAATTGTTTCTGGAGTACCACAGATGGGAAACCTCTAATGCACTTCAAAGCTGACTCATCTTAACTTAATTCAGTACAAGAACAGAATAATTTGTCTTTCAACTGTGAATTTACTTTTCTCATCTCTGTGAGTGTTAAGTGTGCAGGTACAAAAAGTTATCCAGGGGCTAATTGAGGCAGCTGCAATACTGTTTACAAAAAAGTTCTTACTGGAACCCTGCATTGACCTGAAACCAGAGCTGTCACAGAAGTTCTCACAGAACCATGGAGGTGGGAACACACCTCTGAGATCATCCAGTCAGACTGCTCTGCTGACAGCAGGGTCACCTTGAGCTGGTTGCCCAGGACCATATCCAGTCATGTTTTGAGTATATCCAAGGCTGGAAGCCTCTCAAACTCTCTGGACAGTTTCTTCCAGTATTTGATAACCCTCAGAGTGAAGAAGTCTTTTCTTACATTTAAATGGAATTTTTTGTGTTCCATTTTGTGTCCATTGCCTCCCATCCTTTGGGGACCACTGAAAGGAGCCTGTTTCCAATCTTCTTTGCACCCTCTCTTGAGGTGTAGATAAGATCCCCCTGAAGCCTCTCCTCTCCAGGCTGAACAGACCAAGCTTTCTGACTTGGCTCATATGTGAGGTGCTCCATTCCCTTCACCTCTGTGGCTCTTTGTTGGTCTCTCTCCAGTTCATCCACATCTGTGCTGTACTGGGGAGCCCTGAACTGAACCAAGCATTCCTCATGTGCCCCACCAGTGCTGACCAGAGGGGAAGAATCACCTCCCTGAGCCTGCTGGTGATGCTCTTCCCAGTGCAGCCCAGGAGGCTGCTGGCCTTCCTTGCTGGAAGGGTGCTTTGCTGGGTCATGCTCAACTCAGTGTCCACCAGGACTCCCAAATCCTTTTCTGCCACAGTGCTTTCCAGTCTTTTGGCTGCCAGCACTGGGGCATGGGGATGTTTCTTTCCAGGGAAGGGCCCTGCATTTCTTTTTGAACATCAGCAGTAAGCTTGAAGAGGAATTAGTAATGACAAACAGTAATGGTGCTGCTTACAATGCATTTCTCTCACTGATCAGGGGACAGAGATGATTGCTTGATACTTCTTACATAAAACACCTGTATAAAATTTTGTGCTTTCTCAGAATGTGCAAATGGGTTATATATAAAAATATTTTCATGGAAGGTACGATGTTGGAAAGAATTTAAACTGCTTGGATTATATAGTCCCTCTGAGCAGTGCATTAGGAGTTACTCCATTATTGCACTAATTGACTGCAAAACCATTGCTCAACACCAAGTCATTAAGTCTATCAAGATCTTTCGTCTCTGTTTAGATATCTGGCTGTTACAAGTACTTTTCATTACTCTACCGACCAGCATGCTTTAATTATTTTATGAAATTAGGCTTCTGCTAGAATAGCAGCTTACCTCTGAGCAGATTATAAAACTGATGCCTCAGAATAAATGTGCAGTAAAGCTTTTTTTTTTCTCCAGGAAGTTTTAAATCTAGGCATTCTCTGTTGCAATTAAGTTCTATCAAGCTGTCGTTGATAACTTCTAGCAACTAGTTAGTTGGTTTCTATCTGTGTTACTCAAATTGGAATGGCATGGTCATTTAAGAGCTGATCATGAGCAGTGCAGCAAAAGTCGATTTCTTTTGATTTGTCTGGACTTTATAAAGCTTAGTAACGCTTTACAGTAGAACTTCAAAAGGCTTTGCTGTTTTCAAAGGAGGGCAGAATATAATGCCATGTATCAGTGCTGCAGACACTGGGGATGGGGTTTGCTCAGCACACTCTGGGAGGGCACCTCAGCTGCAAATTAGAGAGAATACCTAAGGGATCAAATCTTTGTGCCTGCTCTGTCCTTTGCTCTCTCTGCGCCAGCTTTAAAGCATTTAAAAGTATCAGCTTTTCAGCTGATACCCGGAACCTGCATCTTGTAGTTGTAGAATACAATAGGAAGTAAATGTTGATGCTTTGGTCATTAAATAACTTGAGGCTAGAATGCTAGAGTCAAAGTGATTCTATCTCGTGTGTGTGGTTTTCTTGTGTATTTTGACACTAGTTTTCTTCTGTTTATCTGCTAATCCAAATGAAAATTATTTTACTGGCTTTGAGAACAAGTTAGCAATCCTGCTCTGGCGCAGCTGATCTTTAGTTAATCAAAATATGGGCTGAACCCCACTGAAGGCAGAGTGCTGAAGTTTAGGCAATTTCATAAAGAAAAATAGCAGCAAAAGATCTTGGCATTTTTAATGTTTTTCCACAAAATGATTTATTCTTTGCTGATCAAAGTATGATGTGAAAAAAAAGTTTCATTTCAAACATATACACAACACTAAATTTTCCCAACTTTAGCAAGCCTATGTACTATGTCTGAAATCTGCTAGGAAAGAGTTTGTGTATGCAACAGACATGGAAGCTATTGGAGTCACCAGTTTCTAAAAGAAACAAAACCAAAACAAAAAGCACCAAACAAAGGGTGGGAAAAAACCACAACAAGACCACAAAAACCTCCACCAGTATGGGGTTTTTTTCTTATCCATCTTATGTTAAAGAGCATAGAAAAGGAGGATGGCCATCTTGCACAGAAATGTTTACACATGCTAACTGAATTATCAAGTTGTTTGTTTGTGTTCTGTTGTCATTAGGTGACCCAGTTAATACAGAGTTATCCGTAGGGGTGGGAGGAGATGCTTGCTACAGAGGGAGGCCTGTGACTAAATCAGGAAAGCTTAAGCTTGATTAAATAACCCACTGCTGCTCTCATTTCCCATCACTTTCCAGCCCCTCCAATGAACCACTGTACCAGTTCTAGGTCAGTTAGACTCTGTGAGCTCCACGGTCTGGACATATGGACAGTCCCACAAGCTGTCTCTTCCTGTCCCTGCCTCCTTGCAATTTCTTCCTAGTGATGGCTTTTTTTCAATGCATTTGGTTTACAATGAATTGCTTTATTAAAGCATTGTCTGACACTGGGGATACATCATGGAAATGACAACTTAGAACAATTTTTAGTGTGCCATAAATCAAGTAGTCCTGTGGAGGAGCAGCTGACTAGGTGTGGGGTAGAAAGTGGCTGCTGAGAAAGCCAGGGCGAAACCCCTCTGGAACTGGTGAGAACTGCAAGCTCAGAGCTCAGGTGGGAGCTGGGTGCCTGCTGGATTAGGGCTGTCTCCTGTGTGGCTCAGGCTTCAGAGCTGACAGCATTTGATGGTGGAGGATGGCATGGAGCCTGTCAGCACGTTTGGACAGCTGTGCTTTGCTCTTTGTAGGAAACTGTGATGAACGTGGGTGCTGCCGAGCAGGACCTCTGAGTCACATGCCTGCTTAATAAATCAAACCAAACAGGCCAGAGAGAGACTGGCTTTCTGTTTTGTCTTCTTAACCAAACCGGTTTCTGTATCAGATGTCTGTCCAGCACATCTCCAGTTCATTCCTTGTTGGAAGGACTGAGGAAAAGGCCGAGTCAGGGTGCAGCGCTTGCGGGAGCTGCAGCAGGGGGAGAGCTGGGAGCCAGGCGCTCCTGTGCGGGCTGAGCGACTGTGCCAAGCAGCCAGCATCAAGGGATGGAAGATGGAGAGGCAGAGCAAGGTGTGAGGAGCTGGCTGGGAGGTTCCTGTGAAGGCACTGCAAACCCTTTCACACAACTGTTCCTCTGCTGTGGCATTTATGAGCCAAGTCGTTGCAGAAGAAGAGTCTCTGTATGCATTCATCACTTGCCATTTTTGCTGATGAAGATGTTGCTCCATATTCTGGCAGATTTGCAGTGCAAGTAATTAAAAAGAAATAGGAAAATCTAAGGAGATAAAACCCATCTTCTGGTCACTGTGGCCAGCTACGAGTTCACCAATGGGTTTAATTCTGCTCTGAGTTTCAATGCCCTTGTCTCAGGGATGGTTTACATTTGAAAAGGAGAAAAGCACAGAGGCAGTTTAGCTGAGTTTACTTCAGCTCTGTCTTTCTCCAGGGAAATTGAGGATAGCTATGTATGTTAAGATTGGGCTGGGGGCACGCTCTCTTAATGGCATATTTTTTTTAAGCTGAAAGCTGCTCAAATCTAAGGGAACTTTATATTCTTGGTTTGATGTTTATTTTGGTTTTAGTTACCTCACTCTCAGTAGCAAACTCAGATTCGTAGGAAATGTGGTTTTTCCTTCCCCAAGGCATAAGAGCAGGGGAATTTCCTCTACTGTCACCTTGAAGTAAGAGAGAGGATGGATGGCTGTAAAATCAATACCTGTGTTTCCTATTCCCACCTACTAACCAGGTTAATAGGAATGCATTTATTACAGAGATCAATCTTGTTCAATGTTTGCTTATTTATTGTGTTTTTCAGGTGCTGCTAAATCCAGTCCAGCTTCTAAACCAGGATCAACACCTTCTCGCCCATCTTCAGCAAAAAAAGCTGCACCAAGCAGCTCGGCATCCAAATCAGATAAAGATTTGGAAACTCAAGTCATACAGCTCAGTGAACAGGTAAATTTGCTTTAGGCACAAAAGTAGATGCATTGTCACAGGCAGGCATGAAATCTAATATTGTCTTCTGATAAATTATGCTCTCCAGAATTATGGAGGGACAAAAGTGGAAATAGCTTAGCTGGAAAGAAAAAAAAAAGAGATTTATTGTAAAAAATAATGTCTGGCAGAGATGACTGATGTTTGCCAGTATTTTTAGATTATGATCTTAGGAGTGACAGGTAAGTGTTGCTGAAGTGTGATAATTTTATTAGATGCTGAAATACATCTTTTATTTCACTTGGATAGGAAAAATCCAAATAATGTATTTGCTCTGGTGTGTTACGAATTCGAAATAAATCATTTAATGTGCCATTGTGGAAGAAAACAAGTCTGTTTGTAATACCAAGGTGTTAAGAGATTTGCAGCTAAATTGAGACTAGAGCATTGTGCTCTGCTTTCTGGAAGGAAGGTGTTCAGAAGCTAACACACCGTTTTCATTTAAAAATGTGATCTACCTTTCTGAGAATATATAGTTGTATTATAATGAATGTTCTGCAGTAGAATTGATAGAGCTTCAATATTTCTGTAATGCTAGGAATGTAAGGGCTTCATTTTTGTTTATGCTCTGGAACTTTACACCATTCTCTCAGTTCTTGACTGCAAGAGTGTCTGCACTGGACAAGAATAAATACCTGTATCTGGCTTAAGACTGTGCTGTCAGAATGGTGTAAATGCCACTGCTATAAATGAGGCCTGATCCATGTATTTGTCCTTGGTGAGGGAAAATGGAAAGGAAAAAACTTAGAGTTTAAGCTGCCTGGCAGCTGCATTCAGGAAGCAGTTGTTATTCTGGATCCAGTATAATTTTCCACAATTAAGAGCATTTCAGTTTCAGGCTTTCATTGACCTGATCAGCAAAGATTTCAGTTTGCTGGGACACTGTTTGCAAGTTCTTGGTCAGTTATACACTGGAAGGTGGTTGATGGATATCCACATCCCAAACACAGCATTCTGCAGATTCAGGGTATCATTCTGAGCAGCAGAGAGCACAATGGGCTTCACCAACCCTCCAAATGGGCACTAGATGGGTGCTGTAACAGAAAAGTTCAGAGGGGGATGAATGAATATTTTTCATGGAATCTTTTTTTTAATCAATGTCAAGCAGAGTTCAAACGTCAGCTTAATGCTACTTAAACCATGACATTTGTACTCAGAAGTCAGAATGTGTTTGCTGCAGGAGGAAGAGCTGGTTGGCATCTGAGCAACATCAAAATATTTGATCTTTACTGCAATAGACAGTCATTATCACATCCACTGCTAACATATTCCTAGCATGTTCCATGTGTGAAAACTTTAAGCTTTATATACAAATAACCCCGAAGGAAAAACTGATGATATCCCCCATCACCAAAGAGAAGAAGAAATTTTGAGGATTTGAAAAACTGATTCTATAATAGCTAGTTTTTAAGAAACATCATCTAGCTAGAATGGTCTAGAAGGCTTTTTTTTTTTAAATGCTGACAGCATTTGGTATCTCATTTCCCACTAATGGGTACTTGTAAACCATGGGCATATTACACGAGCCAAAAAAGCTATGCTGCAAGCAGCTCTGAGCCAGGTTTTCCTGACCCCCAGTGTGAACATGCTGCAAGAGCCAAATTGCCTGGTTTTTACCACTCTACAGCAGTTGTGGAGATGAGGGCAGCAGCCACTGTTACCCAGTTTCTGTCTTGATTATGAGTAAGAAGTGCTGAATTGTGTCTTGGATATCAGGGTCCTACGTGGCTGTAACAGTTTTTTCATCCCTTTCATGGATAGCAGCCAAGGGAGATGGAAACATCTGAACTTCCATGCAATTTGTAGCAGAAAACTTTAATTAGTGGGGATGTCTGTATGCTGTGTTTTACCATAGTGTAGCTTAATGAGCTATTTGCAATAATTGTAAGCCATCCCTAACATGTGCCCATTTAATGGATCCCAACAATCTTAAAAGTTTATCTTAAAATCATCTTCAAACTGTGCCAGTAAATTAAACTCCAGAATTAAATTTTAAGGAGTGTCACTCTGCACTGCGACTTGATTACCCATAGCATTAAAATAACAGTGTGATCCCTGTTGTGTCTTTGGTCTGTACCAACTAACACTCTCCTGAAGAGTGTCTGAGTGCAGCTGAGGTGACAACACAAACCAGGGGCCATTACATACAGGGAAGGGACTTTTACATATGGAGAGTGGTCCCAGGAACTATTAGCTGTGTGCTGATATACATGTAGTTCCTGAAAACAGCACCATTGTGGCCTTTTGCCTTCAGTTGTGCCTAATCTGCAGCCTGGCTCTGCCATCCCTGTGAGTACTCATGCTACCAGTAAGTGCCATCAGAGAAAAGTCAGTAAGAACTGCTGCCTTTGCACCCATTAACTGGATTGCAGAGGGTTACTTTCGGTCCAGAAACAGAGCATGGGAGTGGATGTGAGCTCTTCCTCAAGTGTCAGCTTTTTGGCATGTTTGTGGAAGGAAAAAGTGAGATGCAGATGTGCAAAGTATCTGAAGAAATATGGATTCACTTGGCACAGACAGGTAGCTGGTGTGTAACTGAAGGAAAGCATATCTGGTTTGGCTGTAACAATGGTTACTGTATACAGTGGCTAATTAACTCTGTGCATATGTACATAGTTCAGTGATTTTCTTTCTTTAAACAGTGTGAATGTGATGGAATGAAAACTGGAGAATGTCTTCATAGTAAATAGGTCAGAAGGGGAGATGGTCTCAGCTATTAGCTGCCAGTTTTTCAGCTAAAGTTCATTGTTTTCCCAAGCTCTAGCAAGCACAGAGCAGGAGATCTGGAAGCAGTTACATCCTTGTTCTGGCTGGATGCAGGCATTGCTCTCAAGCAATATGCTGTGGCAGTTCCAGAAGGCACACCCTAAATACAAGGTCTTCTATAAACTTTCTATAGATCTATAGACCAGAATACTGTAAACTCTTGCTCCATTTTGCTATTCCTACTTGTGTCAAAAAATAGGTAATTTTAAGGTGAGTGGTCATTATATCCATCCTGGATTCAAACTGTCATCAAGGGAAGACTTGAGTGTCACACTCAGGCAGCTGGTCAGAAATGAATTAGTACATAAATGAGATGCTCTGAGAGCCTGCTCTGCTAACAGGTCAGTTCTGCTGCTGGATGCCTTGAGCATGCAATCAAAGGTCAGAAAAAGGGATCACTAGCTCAGCAGTCATGGAAAAACAAATGGAAAGGCTGTCAAAGCATTATTTGAACACTGCTGGTATTTTTACTGGTGAAGGAAATAAATTAACTGGCAGTAGAACTGGCAGCACAAAAGTTTCTATTAAATCGTATCAGTTCACTGAAATGTAGTCTGATATGATTTAATTTATTTAGCATGTTTTATTTAGAGTATCATTTGTATAACCGCAGGCTCTAAAATGTAAATGCTAATTTGGCTATAAATGGATGTGACTGGGGTCAGTGTGTTTTCTGTAGACAGCTTCATCTGTGATAATTTCTATTGGTTTTTACACTGCTTCCCTCTGCATTTCTGAGCCACTTAGATACTATCCTGATTGTGTGTACCCCATTAGACAGCACTTTATATGTCATGCTCCCAGAAAACTGTTCTTTTTAAAATATATAGGTATAAAAATATACTGCAACATCTGTTGTGATTTATACAAAGCCTAATCATTAACAGCTATGTTGCTCATGAATTATTTGCAGCAGTCCTAGTGGTGAAATTGAGTTTGACAGTGTAGCTTGAAGACTCCTGTGAAGGTTGCAAAGAGAAAGGTACTTGGCTTTTGAGAGAATTTTTTGGTAGAAAGAGCACATCAGCCAGAGCAGGGAGCCCGAGGTGCAGCCACTCATGGCAGCAGAGTGCTGAAACACAGGTCTGTAGAATCTGGTAAGTGAGGAGGCAGAACAGGACAGGTGGAAAACCAGCACACCAGTACCACATTTGTAACTGGAGGACCTTCTAATTTCCTAACTAGACTATTTCCCTTTGTGAGCCCTTCTGCTGGTTCTGTGTATTTTTAGGCCAAGGAGATATTGTGGGTTTCCCAACAGCAACACATTAATCCAGGCAAAATAATGCAAGTGCTGAGCTGAAAGTTTTATTGGTTGCCACGACATGACACAGCTGGCAGCCCTGTTAGGAGACACAGCTTAGGTAGCCCTGATTTCTGAACTGCTGCTTTGGGCTTCAGTATAAAATAGTGCTGAGAAAATTGACCTTTAAGGATCAAGGTTAATATGTATCCAGGGGGAGTAATGGGGGTGCGTGATTTATTGTTTTCTATGGGGTAAGGTTCAATTTAACACTGAAGAAAGAAAATTTGACTTCATTTTAAGCTATAAAACTGAATACATATTTAAGATTTTTTAGTATACAAAATTTTAGACTGAGTTGTTTTGTCTGTAGTGCACCTCAAAACTGATGCATCATGTCTTGGTTTATATGCAGGTACATTCATTAAAACTTGCACTTGAAGGCGTGGAGAAGGAAAGGGATTTCTACTTTGGCAAATTAAGGGAGATTGAACTACTCTGCCAAGAACACGGGGGAGAGAATAATGACCTTGTCAATCGGCTAATGGAAGTCCTTTATGCTTCAGATGAACACGTAAGTTGAAGCTTAATGGGTTTTATTTCAACAAAACAGCTTAATTTTGTAAAATTTTATTAGTTTAGTATTGGGTCATATCCTGTATTTATGCCAGCAGAACTGTAGCAGGATTCCCGTATCTCCTCCCCAGAAAAGATGTTTGCATTTGCAATTGCAAACAACAGACATTTTAGCTTGGGGAAAAGATTCAGGAGGCTGGTTGCTTTTCACTGCTTCAGTGGAGGTTTTGCATTCTGGGTTTGCTGAGCTGTATCTGAAAGGGGAGAGTCTGTGTCACAATTTTAAATTGATTTCATATGGTTCTGAGCCTTAGTTTTGGGGTTTTTTCATCTTCCCCTATGTGCATGAAGTCTTTTATTCATGTCCTTTAATGTGTTGAAAATCACAGAAATTCTGGCAGAGGTGCTGTTCCCTGTCTGCAGCTGTGAACCTCCTCTGGCCCATGTGGCAGTGTTGGAATACGTATGGTGCAGGTTGCCAAAGACATGATTATAGCTACAAAGATAATGCTCTTTAGCATTTCTTATCCTGTTGCTATAGGCAAAATTCTTCCTTGTGCAAACCAAATAATCCTCTATTAGCAAAATTTCAGAAGTGTATTGTCTGCAAGATTAAGCAAGAATCTCATTGCATCTTAGACTTAATGTTGTAGACACTGAACAAAGCAAGAAGCTGCAAAGGGTGCTGGTTAAATTCCTCAGAGACATTCAGGGATAATGATTCAGTGGAGATTTAGCTGAACTACTCCCATTCATGTTAACTAAATCCCTGTATGGATTGTACTGACAATTGACCCTTCAGTCTCCAGCAGACGAAGGCTTTGACTCCAGAGTGTTCAAGCATCAACTTAATCCCTTGGCAGCACTGTGGTATCATATGTGCTCCCAGAAAGCTGTTGCAGCACAAGTCAGCTGCCTTAGTTTTATAGCAAAAGTAGTGCTGAGGGAGCTACTAATTCAACATACTTTTTCTAGAAGAGGCTAATGTAAGGCATAAATGTTGGAAAGTTAGGTGCAAGAGGACCTCAAGTTTGAAGCTGACAGCTGCCACTGCTCAGATGAGAACTGACAAGGGAAAGAGGATTTGTTCAGCAGTGCAGGGTGAGTGCTAGAGAGGAAAAGGAGGAGGAAACCATTATTTTCATAGGAATAAACAATAAGACAAATTTGCCAGGCATGTGATAACAGGGTAAAAGTGTTACATATATATAGCGGTTGGAGAAAATGTCTTCTGGATTCAATAGCAGTGATTTATTTATAAAGCAAAGCCAGAAAAATCCCTCTTCTCCCCATACCCCTACCACATCTGTCTGTCTGTTGGCTTCAATAGCAGAGTGATTCTGCACCAAGGAATGCATTTGTTGCTTTTCCTTCTGCAGTTTTCCTTGCTGGCAGAACACATAACAAAATGTTCTACTTCAGTCCATTTCCCAGTGCTTAATCTGCTTCTTCCCTCCAAGCCTTCCTCTATTGAAATCATCATCCATGCCTGCATGTGAACTACATACAACTGTGCTTTCATCTAAAATGTGGTTGCTGTTGGAGACTGGGTGTGTCACTGCAGCAGGAGAGCACTGCTCCTCCAGAGAGGAATACAGAGGCCATTCCTCACACAATTTTTTTGTACCTTTTGGTGGGAGACTTGATCTCCTCAGCTTGACAGATGGACAGTGACTTGCTGAGGAAAGACCCAAATGCATTAGCACTAAACCAAAGACTGTAGCTTAGTGCTGATTCACATCCTGGCTACTGTTTGGTTTTGGACTTTACTCTCTTATTGCCCTGATTTGCCCTTCAGATCAGGGCTTTTTTTTCTCTCTCTCTGTAATGAATTTGTCCCAAGTTAAATTCTTTATCTCGCAGCATTTTGCAGGTTAATCCCTTGGGAACAGCAATTTGGCTTTCCCAGTCAGCCCATGAGGCTGTTAGGTGAATTGTGTGTAGACTGATTTGGAATACAAGTATTGAGTTTAGTCCTTAAAAGAATCATTCCCCAGGTGTTTGATTATTGTAGTATTGCACTGAGGAGATTTTTATCAGGTTCATGTCTTGGAGTGGGGAGTAGAGTAATTCTTTTTCTCAGAATCCCAGTTTATATGTAGTTTCAATCATGTCACTTACTAAGCTTCTGTTTTGCTTAATTCAATAAGAACTAATTTTTAAGACTGAACAAAATTTTTTTACTTGATTTTGGTGAGTTTGAGCAACACAAATATCAATCCAGTTGGATTCCTTCTCTTTAGAGCTTCCCTTTTCTTTCCCTCTGATGGTTCTGCTTAAACCTCATCATTATGTCTCTGCTTAAGCTACTGTCATTTAACATTTGGCTGATCAGTCTGTAATCCTTTGTAATTTTTAATTATGAATTGGTCATTTGTAATCCTTCTTCTTCATCAAAAACATCAATGTTGACAGAGAACAGTGCTCAAAAGGCTACATTTGAGTGATGGAGAGACGTGGCCCTTACTTTTCAAGCTCTCAGTGTGTAAAGCACTTGGTCATGTCATACTACACTGAAAGAGCTTCAGACTGATGGACAAGAAGAGGCTCTGAGTCTGGTTATGAAGCCCAGAGCTGTTTAAGTCTGGCATAAAGCAGAAATGTAGGAAGGCTTTTGCTTTCGTTCACAGGCTGTTGTGGTTCAGTTCATGTAGGAGTTGGGAGCATTGTTCATGTGTGGTATCTCAGTTGCTCTGCTCAATTTCCCAGAGCAATTGCTCAAAATGCAGCTGGTTTGGTAACTTCCTGCTCTAGCAACTTCTATATCTGCTGGTACTTTTGGAAAAGGCCCCACTCTCCCCAACACCAGGTTTTTGTAGTCTAACTCTTTCAGTCTACAGGCACATCTGAATAGTTTGAAGTAGATGGATCTAAGGGTGAAAAAAGAGCACCTCTCAACGTGGGAGACAGAGATGACCATGGTCATGTGGCTCAAGCCAGAAATAAATGCTCTAAATAGATCTTCCACTACTTTCCTTATTAGGGGATGCTGTTCAATGAGATTCCACAGTCCCAAAGTAATTGGACTCTTGTGGTTCCCATTTCATGTGTTTATACAAGCTGTACATACTGAGAAATGCGTCCCAAGTCTCAGAACAACTTCTGAGGTAGTTACATTGTAAGATTCACTATTTCCATCAAAGATAAACCTGGCAAAATAGGGACCACCACTTCTTTTCAGAGCTGTGGAGTAGATTCCACTCCCTGTGCTTAGAGGCTTTTCCTGTTGTAGGAGTGAGAGCAGAGCACATAAATGACCCCTAAAGTCTGCACAGGTGGGCTTTCTAATGGTGCACCTCATAAAGTTCCACAGGGCCTGTGGAACATGTGCATTCCAGAGCAGGTCACCCCAGCACGTGAGGAGGGTCAGGACAGATGGGGCTAAGGCAGCATCGCTCACTGCAGCTAAAGAAGCTTCAGTTTCCTCACCCCATGAGGCAGGGTCACGTTCTCACAGCTGTCAGCTCCTCTCTCTGAGCCTCCTGTTCTCTGCATGTCCTGCACCCTTGCAGCCCATCACAGGAGCTGCAGTTTTTAGGTACTGCTCCCAAAGCTGTTTGGATGTGATGTACCTACTGCATATAGTAAGGGCATCATTTCCCCCAAGGGGCCAAAATGTGCTCAACTTCAGCTGCCCTGACTGATGTTTAGCTTCTACCTAAAAATGACCCCTGAATGATAGAAAGCTTGTTTTCAATTGAAACTGGGCTGTTCCTGTATGTGGTAAATGGATGGCTCTTCCCATTGTATTAGCAAATGTTAGGAACCTTATTCTGCTTTTGCCCTTTAGGTAAATAATTTACTGCCAGAAGGGAATTTGCTTTTTTCACAAGCTACTCTAGACTGTTGTGGGAAAACTAAAATTGTGGCCTTCCATTTCTTTTGATTTTTGCCCCAAACTTGAAAACCCTGCAGTACGAGTTTGTTAAAGTTTGTTGTTCAAGCCACTTGCTTGTAACAAAAGTTAGGGAGCCTGGCAAGTTCAGCAGAGGTACCCCACTGGAGAGGCTGGGCTTTGAATGGCAGCTCAGTGTCTTGGAAAAGTGTTTTCCTTTGGAGCTGCCTGCGGCAGAATGCTGCTAATGCAGGGCAGAGCGTACACGAGAGGGATCTCTCCAGTGAACCGTGCTGTGGAAAGATGGAAAGCACTTGAGAGGAAAGCTGTAAATGCAGCTGTGCTTAGTGGCAGTCCAGAAGGGATGCTCTAAAAGTCAGCCAGACTTTTTGAGCTCAGATAACATTCAGGTCAACTCAGGATACGAGGCCTGTTGCCTCTAATTTGAAAGTTGTTTGGAACTGGTGTCACCTGCAGCGAGGATCCAGCCTTTCCCTGTGTCAGGGATTCATCTCCCAGTGGGAATGTATATTCAGAGAGACAGCTTTGGATAATACTGTGCATAAAAACAATGGGAAGTGATTACTTAGTAATTAGTGCTTTTTACAGTAGCTCTATAAGTCAGTGAATACAGGGCTCTTCCCCACACCCTCCCCAAGAAAATGTGCTTGCAAGTCTGTGGGAGCTAGCATGGGTGTATTATTTTGGGAAAGTAACATGCCTGACCTCAAAAAGGAGGCTGTGTTGAATTTTTAAAGCAGGTGATAGTAAAAGTGTCTTGTCCATTTAATCATCTAAACCTTGAGAGAAGATTGTGTGAAAACTACAGCAGACAGGTGCAGAAAACCTTGGACAAGCTGAAAATGGGAGGAATCAGGATGCTATGATACAGCATCTAACCATTGGCATATCACTGTCTAACTATTCCAAATGTTTGCTCATCGGAACAGATGACAGTGATGTTTAGAGCTGACTTTTTTCTAGGGAAATATCAGTACTGCATATGCCTTAATTAGAAGTAAAGTAAGTACCTTTTAGTGTAATATTATGAGGTGCTGCTTTTTTCAGGTGACAGCTCATTTTGTACTTCCGTTCATGGAAATTGTTAAGTTTTATGCTACAGTGAGCGTCATGGGGCAAGATTACATCAGGAATGATTTCTGCTGAAGAGTGTTTTGGGATTTTTTTCTCCCTGCAGGAGAGCCACACAGATGAGCATGAAGGCGAAGAGCAAGTCCATGAACAGCCCCAGCAGCAGGATGAGTACTGACTCACGCAGCATCTCTGACAATTTTCGTTTTGTGTGAGAACTTTCTTCTGGAGAATGGAACATGTGCGGCCTCAAACTTGAAATCAGTTCACTCCCAGTCTGCCATTAACATTAATGTACCATAGTGAGTGCCAGCCAACCACTGCATTCTGTACCAATACTTTGCCAAGATGCATTTGCAGACGTCTTCTTTCAGTGTATCTTCCCAAGAGGTTGTAGGGCTACATCACCTACTGTACATCACTGCAACTTCACCACTTGGCTGCTTGAGATTTGTTCTGCTCTTTGAAAATATATATATTTATTTTTTTTTCTTTTTCGTCTTAAGTATGATACACTTGTAACTTGTTCTAACATATTTATATTGGCATTTTGTGTGGCAAGGAGTTCTGTACCACTAGCTGTGTCTCTCACTTTGTGGTGCTTTTGCGTTTTCTAGTACATCTGCCGTGGGGCATCAATTTGGCCAAACAATTGGAATAAAGGGATACAGTGGATGTCATACTCAAGCCATAACAATGAGGTGGTATTGTGGAGGAAAACGCTTGTGTTGCTCACATTTATTCCTTTCCTGCCTTCACAGATGGAAGGCAGAGCATCTGTTTCACAGGGAGATTGAAACCCCTGTGTTAGGAAGCTTGTTAGAAAGCTGCATGGTGTGTTTTTTGGCTTATTTCCGGAGGAACAGGCATCCACTTAAGCTTTTTGAAAACCCACCAGGTTTCCTAACTAGTGAATTTCCCAGCTTTTCTTCTTTCCTGAGGAATCCAGTCCCAGCCTCCAGCTGCAGCTCTACCTCCGCAAAGCTCAGTACTGAGGGAGGAGAAAAATCTCCTTGACACAAGTGTAGCTGCAGGACATGGTCTCTACCATCATCCTTGGCTTCCTGCCCCTCAGAAAAGAAGAAAGTAGGCCAGCCATTTCTTTTTGCTTTCCTTCCCCCTTCCAGTGCCCCAGCCATACAAGAATATAGAAGACAGAAGTTTTGTCAGTAGTGCAAATTACGGGGAAAAACAGCAGCAGCACTGGCCCTGAACCCCACCCCAAACTCTCCTATAAATGGATGGTGGACACTTCACAGGTTTAAGGCTGCTTCCAAAGCATGGAGAGGCAGTGAGGAGTCCTCCTGGACACAGTGCACACATCAGAAGGGGACCATCTGACTGAGGGGCACAGAGCTGGTTCTGCACTTGGCTGAACTTCCTCCTTGGAGGCCAGTGTGGTGCAGAAGCATGTGTGCACTAGAGATATCTGCAGTGGGAGTGCTCCCTTCCAGTGCAGTCCCATGGCCCTGTTCCAAATGATGGTATTTTATAAACAGAGGTATCTTAGGTATAAAAAGCATTCCTTGTTCTTCTCATACCCCTGCGTGCTGTAGTCTCTGGTTATTTAATGCCTGGTATTCCTGGTCTGTCACTGCATTTCCTGAATTCTGGTTTGTTGTGCTGATTTAGCAGGTACATGGAAGTCCCATCCCAATTGGCATTCACTGAAAAACTCCACAGCCTATTGAGCAACTACATCATTTTGGGTGTTCATAGGCTCCTAAAGCGTTAAGTCCCCAGCTTATGCTTCCCTAGAAAGGTTTCCAGTGAATCAGCCCCCCGGGCACACACACACATGCACATGCAGTTTTCCATTCCTCATCAATCTTCTGCAGCTAAGTGGCTCTTAGTTAAATGTGAGAACCCTGCTGTTGTGTTGCACCACCGACAATATATTAAATACTGTTGAGCACCAGAACAGGTATTTCCAGTTCCTTGATCCTCCCCATGCACAGCAGAAGAGTTTCTGGACCCTGCAGGCTGAAGTTCTCTCAGCCCTGCATCCAGTATTGACCTCACATCCTACCCAGTGATGAAATCAAAGAACTGCAACCTGCAGGCCAGCGCTTTCCTCTCCCAGTTCAATTGGTCACAAATAAGGTCTGGTTTATAAAATTGTGTTTATTCCAAAATAAGTATTTCAAAGAATCACCACAAATGGGAGAATTGTCATTTTTGTTGTATTTGTGTTTATTAGAACATATGTACTTATTACAATTGTCATTGTAATAAACAGTAGTTCTTCATAATACTGTTGAAGAGCAGTTACTAATTTTTTTCCAGACTCCAGAATGTCCTTTAACCTTTATGGGATCTCTGAATGGGGCAAGGAGTTTGGGATCAGGCTATATATAAACTTAATTTCATCAGCACGTCTCTGCTTACCAGAGTTCATCCTTCTGCCAGTACTTGAGCAGATGCATGGAGAGCACTTCAAGGGAAAACATTTTCTGAAGGTGCAAATGGTTGGGGTTGCTGAGCTCCCCAGACGGTTCATAGCCAGGCTGTTGTGCCTCTCTCCTTTTCTCTCTTTTGAAGCACATAGAAAATTTAAAAAAGCTAAACTTTGTTTCCTGAAAATTCCTCGTATCCGGTTTCTGATCTGAGGACCATAGCCCTCTCACTGCTTGTATCAAGGGGGGAGTGACTGATGTAGGGAGGAGCCAGGGCAATGAAATACTTTGGGGACACCAGAAATGTGGCTGTGCTGAGGGGAGAGTAGTGTTCTGAAAGGGGAAAGAGTTGTCCTTCCCCCCCACCCCCTGTGAGTAACCCATTCTTCTGTTATGGTTTTAATATGCATTTGTAATTACCTTTACTAAATAGCACACCATAAAGCTTTGGTTATATATTAAATGTAAACTGAAAGGAATGTAAACATATGTATTGTTAATTATAAATAGATAAGTAATGGCATAATAGATACAAAAAGTCTTATTCAGATGTATCAGTCATTTTACATTATCCACAAACTGTCGCATGATAGAGTAGATTTTTGTCTGAATATGTGAATAACTTGACTTGCGTTTATCTTTTTACATATTTAATAAAAAAATATATGTTAAAATCTGTCTAGCTCTAGAGACTATTCAGAACATTCTAAAATAATAATTTTCTGGATTAAATACATTTTTTTTAATTCATCAGGGGCTGCATATGGGAGCAGGAGGAAAAAGGCAGCTGCTTTAAAAACCCAGAAGTTCACTTATCCTGTGTGTGTGGATAGCATCTGTTTCCCCAAGAGCTCAGCAACTGTATCCCCTTCCATAAATCAAAACATAAAATGCATGTATGTATGTGCATGTAAACAGCACATTTTTGTTCATGGTAAATGCCTTCAGATTTTGGAGTGCTGACTCCCTTGGGTATCAGTCAGAAGCAAAACTGGCAGCAGCCAGGAGGCAAAGAGAGCACTGTGGAAAGGTACTGAAGCTCCCAGTGGGCTTCCTCTCAGTGGCTAAGTATTCAGGGATGAATCTTCAATGCAGTGCCTAAAAGCCACCTACATTTTAGATTAAAGTATTAGGCTTTGTTGGAAGAAAAGGGGGAAAATTCATTGTAGTTCTCAGAGCTCTGTTCTTTTGTAGCAGGAGCAATGTTGCCGCAGGAGCTGCTGCTTAGGCCCAGGAGCTGTGAGCCTTGGGCCAGGACCCTTCTGTGTTGAAGTGACCCTGTTGTGAGCCACCAGCTCATGCCCTGCTGCTCCAGGTATCCCTGGGCCTCTGACAGAGGAGGGGAGGGTGAAGCAGGGACCAGAGGAGCCCTTTTTCCAACCCACACATTCAAAGCTGGGAGAGCAGCTCTTGTTTTGTTGCTTTTCATAAGACCAGGAGGGGAAGGCATGTCCTTGGGTTAGTGCAAATGGTCTAAAGCATAAAAGAAATTTACATATTTTCCAGTCCAGATAGTTGAAAACTTTCTGCCTTAATGTTGTGACCAAAAAAAATCTGTTGTTAGACTGTTAGGTCATCCACATACATGACTTTGCAAAATAAATCTGTGCCCATGCAGCCCTATGAACAAAGCATTTTTATTCGTAATCACAGAACCAGTTGCCATCCACGATGGCTAATAATTCAGTATATACACTGTGCAGTATATGATCTCTTTTAATACTTATCTTTATACAGACTGTAGTGACAAAAAGGAAAAAGAAAGTTACTCACCATGTTTTCATATAGAAGGTGAAAAATCTGGCCAGAGGTTAATGTCCTTTGAAAGTGATACTCGATTTCTCTTTAAAAAGGTACAAGTGCAGACAGGTTGTGGTAATTCAAGTTTCATAATTTCATTCAATGAATATTTCAAAATTCTCCATTCCAGTGCATCAAATTGCACCATTTCTGTGACCCTTATTTCCAGCTGTTTCCTAAATAAGTGCAAGACAGATGGAAAAAGGAAGCCTGTCCACAGAGTTTCTTCAGTACAACCACATTCAGCTTGGAGTTATTTTTGTTTATTGTATCCTAATCCTTTTCTCACCAAAATTTCCTCGATAGTTGTGATGGACAGGTGAAATACAAAACTGCCTTTATAAAGCAGGTGAGACTTTTGTGGCAGTGTATCAGGTATTGGATGTAGTATTTAACTTCATCAAACATTGAGACTGCTGGGTGCATGCAACAACACCAAACTCGTTGCTCCTCTTCAAACACAGAACTGTCTTTTTAGGCAAACCTCATCAAATAAAGAGCCTTTGGACTTACTCCATGGAGGGGAGTCCCTGGGCAGTTAGGGAGTGCCTCTATGGAGACCCCATGCTCCCTGGGCATCACACAGGGTAAGGGCATGGCTGCCACACGGCTGGGGAGGAAGGCTGGGAGATGCCTCTTGTAGCTGGACTGCAGTGGTGCTCAAGAGCATCCTCCCTTCCCTGCTGGGCTCTTGGCAAAATCTCTGACCCAGCATTGCAGGATGACCTGTCCCCTCTGCCTAACTCAGGCCTGAAGCTGCTCAAACTGACTCATCTGATGTTCATTTGGGGGGTGGGACCCTCACTGTGCCCTTTTGGTAGGTGGAACATGGATGCTTTCAAACCTGAAGGAACTTTCTGAGTCAGAGTGGCATTTCTGCTTTATGAAGAGGGGAAGCTGATGTGCAGGCTTGTGCCCTGGTGCCTGTGCTAAAGGCTGCCTGGGGAAATCAGCTGGTGTTTGTGGAAGGGCAACTGCTGTAACAGGCAGTACAGCTTCAGCTGAAGCTGTTCATAAAACTTGCCAGTGCTCAGCTGAAAATATTAATAGGAGCTACTGATATAAGGGTAAGTTAACTGGGGGGGCGGGGTAAAAATGATCAGGCTAGTGATAAACCCAGAGAAATGGGCCAAGAACTAAAAAAAGAGGAACTTCAGGCTCAGCTCAGCAGCTCAAAAACTGCATTTTCACCTGGCTTCTGGCAAGTGAGATGGTTAAATAGTTAATAAACGCGCCAGGCTGTCAATCACACATCCCTATGTGCTTACCTTGGGGAAGTGGACAGATTGTTTAATTAGTGCTTCAAGGCCACAAAGGCCCTCTGGCTAGGGCAGCATATGAAAAGAGATGAAACTCAAATTCTTATTCCCTCCTCCAAGGCACACAGAAAACCTATGTGTATTATAGATGAAAGGAGCAGTTTGCATCTGCATGCAAACATATAATGTTTAAAAAAAAAGTTCTTGTTTCTTTTTCCTATGACATTTTCTAAAACCACAAAAATTTGCTTCAAGCACACAGGCAAATAATGACTTGTTTAGCATTTTGCAGTGGTAGATGATGTTGGACTGAAACTAGTTTTGCAGAGAAATATGCGAATCTTCAAAGGTTTGCTGGCCAAATTTATTTTCAGCTGTTTACCTTTGTAGGCTATATTGTTTATTGCTACTGAAATGTAAACAATATGCTTATTACTGCCTAGAAAATAAATAGAAGGGCCAGCTGCTGCTGTATAGAGCCTGCATTTCTGACAGGACAGCTGAGACTCATCTTAATGCCGAGAATGGGGAAAAACTGTACATTTTGAAACCACTTTACAGTACCCATAGCCTTCTGAGCTCATTCTCTTGTCTTCACACATTTGTATGAGGTGAGGAAAACACTCAATGTGCCTTTCAGGAGGCTGTGTGGAAGAAATGAGTTGTGAGAAAATGAATATGGCAAATAAAGCAGGCGCAGATGTCTGAGTGGGAAGGATGTACAGGGAGGGCTTGCACTGCTGGGGTCCCACTGGTGACTAGGCTGGGCAAAACCAGTGCTGGTTAAAAACCACCAAGGATCTCATGTAACCCAGCATGGATTTATCCAGGACTTTGGACACAGTGGTAAGGAGGAGGAAGACAAAAGAGAGGTGAGTAACACGGCTGGTAAAAAGAATAAATATCAAACAGAACAACTTTGTAAACTGTGCTGGACAGGCATCCTCCTCTGAGATGAAGCATCTTGCTGCATAGCTCATTGTCGCAGTGGTTCAGATATCTGTACTATTCTATTCTTTGGTTATTTTAATCAGATTCATTCCAACTATTTATCACATCAGAAGAGCTGCAAGTCTCCATGTCAAGTGTTACAGTCTGATGGTAGTGCAGGTGTTCACTCTGGGACGCGCTTCTTCAGGGAAAAGATGTAAATGTTCAAGTGCTCGCTCAGCTGCCTGCCCTGAAGAGAAATCACAGAGATTAACAACCTGTTTTGTATGTGCTTCACAATTCACTGCCTCTCCTCTGCCAGTAAGAGGGGGGAGAACCCAACCCTCCCCTCACATACTTGGGGATCTGTGAGTACACAGGGACCTCTAAGTGTTCACCAAGAGAGCTGTTTTCCTTACATTCCTCTTGCAGCACACTGCAGGGAAGCTAAACAGCTACAGACCAGATTCATAGGGGACATCAGCTGTGATGGAGCTGGGCCCCTCAGTCAATAGTGAATTTTGCCCAGGTATTTCCATTCTGACCCCCACCAGCAGGCCCATATCAATGCTGAGGTAGACTCTAGTATGACACCAATGTCTGCTGACCAAAGGCTGCTTTCAAAGAAAAATCCTTACATCCCAGTGATGTGGCTTAAATAAAAGAATGCCGACCAGCTCCCTCTGAAATGAGATTTTTGCTATGCAAGGTGTTTTATCTAACACCATTAAAACAGTTGCTAAAGCATCATATGACAATTTAAAAAAGTGGGCATCAACAAAATAAAATTTAAGCAGTAGTTCAGATGACAATGACAAGACTGAGATCTAGCAGACACAGAAATGTGCTGGTAAGAGTGAATGAACTGGAAAATTATTCATGTCTCCAGCTTGAGAGACGCTAGCAGAGGGCCTAAGAAGAAATTGGGACAGCTATTTTGCCTGCAGATTCAAAGCAAAGTTGACCTTATTTTATTCTTTCTATTTATGTCACTTTGCATTTTACCTTGCTATTTTTTCAGTCAAGTGACCTTAGGAAGAAAAGGGCAAAAAAAGAGGGGTAGGAGCATTCATGCCACATAGGTTGACTGCTACATAAAACCAGTCCATAAATATTCTGATTCTGATGGGTTTAAAGGCAAAACCAGTTGCCTACAGTGGAATAGTTCACTGGAGTTGCTGCACATGCAAAAGGCATTGCCTGCAATAAACTGCCTTGGTTTTGTTGAACTTTAGCCTAAATAAAACAACACACAGGATTAAAAAAAAAAAGAAAAAACAAAAAAAACCCCAAACCCACATCACAAACGCCCAGACCCCAGCGAGAGCCCCAAGCAGAAGGTGTTTGCGGAGCCCCTTGCTCACCACGCAGAGCCCGTAGTGCAGGTGGGCGGCCGTCAGCAGCGCGGCCAGCGCGCCGAGCGCCGCTTCCTCCATGCGGCCCAGCAGGCCCGAGGCGGCGGCGCCCACCAGCAGCGCCAGCGGGAACAGGAACCAGTGCAGCAGCTCCGGCCGCGTGCTGCTCATCTGGCACACGATCACCTTGCACTGTTGGAGCAAAAGGCAACGGGTGACAAGCGAGGGCCCAAGGAAAAGTACCCCCGTTTTCTCTGCTGCTTTGGGTGAGGGGGCAAACGTGGCTGCGGCGCCAAATGGGGCCTGTTTCGGGCGAGAAGGCTGCTCTAGGTACACGCCTTCCTACCTCGCCGGGTCCCGCAGGACGCTGTTGCCATTTAAAACACACCCTTTTCTGGAGACAGTGCTTTGATACCCTTGGCAAATGGAAGCACATCTTCACAAAAGGGGAATTTGTTTGCCACCTTATGTTTTCACAGCGTCTCATGAAGCTGTGATCCCAAATCGAATGTGCCACCACTGGATCACTGGGAGAGCATGCTGGTATTTTAATCACACGGCGTGACAGAATTATCTTCTGCTTCATTGTATCAAAGGGAGGGAAGAGAATATATGACATTTTCACATCCTGTTTTTCTTTTCTAGCTCTCCTTTATGTACTAAAACACCAATTTCTTGGCTCGATCATGGCAGTGGGCTCCCTGGAGACATGGTTGGGGGCCCAGAGAAAGGGATCCCACTCAGAATGGCAGAAAAAATGAATATATGGTGCATCCCTTAACTGAAGGCAATTAGCTTAATTCTACTGAGTTCTGGAAACATAATGAGACTAACTCACTTGAAATTCCATATTTTAAAAGCAATTAAGCACACCAAAGTGTTTTGTCTGGTTTAGGCTCCTTAAGAAATGTGTCTCATATACACCATGCCCGTTACAAAAAAGAAAAGGAATTTAGGCACGTCTGAAATATTTTATTGATTTGAGTTTCACTCAAAATTGAAATGTGGTTGAAAATAGATTTTATGTATCCTGAAAACAGTGGAAGAATGAATAACTCATTCCCTGTGCAGTGTCTGAAGTCTTATGACAGCAGCAGTAGGAGTCTGACCATAGGAATAAAATACTGGCTTTACTGCCTGTGCTGTGGAAGCTGAAGAATGCAAAAATAAACCGTGAAAAAATAATTAACTTTGAATAATGGAAGAAGTAAACCTTTGTACCTAATGTTAATATTTTCACTTACATTCTCAGTATTGATTGTGAATTTCTTTAAAATAACACTGGTTTTATGAGTCCTTTGGGAATCATTCCAGAGGGTACCAGAAATTGCTAAAGCAATCTATATGCTATAATTTTTCTGACTACATAATTGAACCTGTCCAGAGGTTGGATTTCACACTGTTTTAAACCATTATTATACTTAAATATTTGGGCGACCAAATACGTGGTCAAAGGCATGAGGAGTTCCAGATACTGGAACTGGAATGGAGGTAGAGAAACCTGGTCTGCAGTCTGTGGTCTACAGAACAGGCAATGGAAACCCAGTGTGTCAGGCTATCACGGAGAGGAAAAGTATTGCTGTGACAAGCCTTCCTCTGATGCTGAAGGAAACGTGTCTAAGGGACCAGAAGAGGTGACAGGAAATGCAGGCTTGATTTGCAACTTCAGAATGTTACAAATTCCAGCTAACGCCCATACATTTTTAATGCTTGCTTTTAAAATGTTAAACACTTCAGCTAACATGCATATATTTTTAATTCACACCAGCCTCCAACGCTGCAGCGTGTGTTTTGGGAAAAGAAAAAACAAAGCCTGAAGAATATGTATTGCACTCAGTGTCTGATAAACTGCAGCCTACAAAGAAACTTCTGGTTTGCCTTACTATTTTTCTTCTGCAAGCATCCTGCCACAATTACTCTTGGTTGGTTAAGATGCAGCTGTATTTCTCATTTTGGAATCTCCACTATTCTCTTCAGAAAAAGGGGTAGATTAGGTAACAAATAATGCATACAGTAAAACATACACATCTGAAAATAACCTCATTTTTGTGAGCTTAAGTCCTTATGACGGAACTGTTAGTGACCCTCAGAAACGCACATTTTAGGATACATCTAACAAACACCTCAGTTACAATTTTTTTCCCATTCCTGAATCCAGATTTCTAAACAGGTTATGGTTTCTCTTTTAAAACCCCACATTTTTGAAGATCTCTCTCATAGTGCAAGGAACTTCCAGCCTTTCACTTTTTAAATTGGATGTAGCACTGCTCAGAGACAGTATTTTAGATGGTGTTGGAGACTATTTTCCTAAGATGACACTGGTCACTATTCTCTAGGGTATTTTAGCTGAAATGGAAGAACACCTTTCTGCTTGGCTACTCTCGTGGCTTCCCCCAGAGAAGGAAGTCCTGGGTTACCTGCAGGGCTCAGCAGCACTGCCTGGCTGCCCATGCTAGAACTGCACAGCCGTTTATGTTGTCTCTTGGGAATTAAAGAGGTGAAACTGGTCACCATGATGTGGTACAGGAGAAACTAATCTGTGAGCAGAGAGACATCACGAGGCCCCTGCAGCTCTTCACAACCATCCCTCCCTAGAACACACTGCCAGTGGTACAGCCTTATTCTAAATGGTGAAGGGGAAAGGTAGGGTCAGCCCAAGTGCAGGATGCAGGAGCTCATGTACCACACTAATGGGCACAAGAACAAGGGAAAGCTACAGCCCACTGCTCTTGCCAGTAAATCTGTGCTGCTACTGACCTTTCTTTTACTTTGACAAGTCCCCAGTTCTGCCTGTGTGTTGGGGAGTATCTGTTCTATTCCTGGAAGTAAGGCATCCCTAGGGTTTCACAAACCCTCAGAAGACAAACCAGAACCCTCCCAGAAGTGTTACACCATGGCAGAGTAGGTATTTCAGTCCAGGCACATGTTGTGATGTATTTTTATGAGACAGAGTGTAACACAGAGGCAGAAGAGCTGTGGGACTCTGCTGATTTTAGCTACATTTTCTGCTCCCTTCTGCTTATTCACAGAAGAACAGAAAGCTATCCCTAAATAATACTACCACCTCACATATACTTACAATAACATTTGAGAAGGCAACCCCAACCATCCATAAAAACAGCCTGGGTTGCTTTGCTAATATGTTGCTTGGAGATAAAACCACCCAGACTGTAAGAAGAACGAACAGCAACAGAGGTGACACAAGAGGTAGCAGTCCTTCATACAGAGAATCATTCTTCAGCGTTTTCTTTAAATGTGCTCTGGAAATAAATACAATAATTTTGTGGAGAAAGACAGTTTATCCATTCTATTTCTACACAGTAACTTCAAACTCTAGACTAAACTTGGCCCAAGAATTCATCTTGCAACACAACTACCTGTGCAAATGTGCTAGATACCAGACATTTTACAAGAAATTGTAGTATACCCAAGTAACATTTATTTCTAGGGTTAACTTATACTGGGTTATTCACATAGCTCCTGATCAGCTTCACTTGCTCACCATTGTCTGGCAATGGACCACTAAACTCACACAAAAGTGAGCTGCAGTACTCTCAAATATGCAGACATGCTGAGAATTCAAAATGCATGGCTTTAGAGGATGGAGCTTCTAACATGAGACATAAAATTGTTTCAATCAATACTGCACATTTTCAGTAGCAGCAGAGTCAAGCACATGGCTGGCAAGTACTGCTGTTGTTTAAATCTAGAGGTGATGCTGCTTGGCAATCCTGTACTTAAGAATTTAGGGACTTTAGTCCAAGAACAGTGTAAAGGGGAGGCTTTTTGGCTAGTGAGAGTACAGAAAATTCATGATGCATTGTGTTTTCTTGGATATTTTAAGCTGTCTTTTAAAGGTAGTAAATGACTGCATTTTCTGTCAGCTAGGGAAATGGCTACTAAGTTCACTGCCATTAAACCATTCCTTCATACCACTAGTTCAGAAGAGCAATTCTGTGTTTGCAAAGTACTGAGAAATGTCCTGTTTAAAGTCTTTGAACATATGTATTTATAGAAACAGCTAGACAAAAATCCAAGAAATATCTTTCTCATGCCAAAAAGGAATGATCTACTCCTAAAATAACAGCTGAGAACAAGCATCAGGATGGAGAGGAGATAATTGGAAAACTCAAATGCCTCATCACCTAAGAGCTTGTGTGTGTATCCTTCAAGCAAGCCTGACTGGCAGTTTAACATTTTTGTGCTCTTCTTTTCAGAGGAATGATAAACGCACTGGAAAGCTTGAGAGGAACTGTGTCAAATGATGACTTGAAAAGGAAAACAATAAACAAAACTGTGGGCAGGAAAGGAAGGAAACCAAGGCCTCAGTGTTCCTTGGGGTAAATGCAGCTACTGCCAGTGGCTGAAGTGCACAAGGTGCTGCCCTCCTCCTCTCAGTGGTCCCCAAACCAGAGTGCCTTGCACAGCTGGCTCCCAGCCCCAGAGCCCAGCCTGCCTGCAGGTCCTCAGCCTTTCCTGCCCCACATCTCCTGGCTCTCCCTGCTTCCTGCCACAGCCCAGTGCATGTTTTCAGTAACTGCACTGAGTACCACCACACAAAAAGGGCTCTGTAGGAGAAATGCCACGTTGTCTTACAGTCTCTGCAAAATTTAAATGTTAATATTACTTTCCACTAACTCTTGAAGACAGACAGTTGACAGTCCCTCCTCCAGGACACTTAGGACCTGAGAGACCTGAAGTGACAGATGAGTGAAATGAGCTAGCAAATACTACTGGAAGGCAGGCAGCATTAATGAAAATAGGCCATTGGAGTATAAATTAACCGTGTACAAAATTCCTTGGTGCAGCAAGCCAGCTCGTAGATGTAATCACAGCTTGCCACCTGCCTAGCTTATACCTGATAGCAATTATCTGCAGACTTCATACAGAGGAGAGTTTTACAGAAGGACCAGGAAGATAATTAAGTACTTCAGAGAGTGCAGGATGGTCAGCTACAGAATTCCACCCAACACAGGCAGAAGTTACAAATCACATTTGATTACAAATAAAATGCAGTGGTTTTTACCACAGTAACTTTATCAGTTTGATGTGCAGGACCACTGTGAGACAGCCAGGAGAACACCAAGTGAAAGGAAAAGAACAGGGTTGTAAACATGGAAAAGAAACCAGTCAGATTCTGAAAACTCACCAGAAAAACCTTTTACTACAGTATCAGGACAGCATCTGGATGAAAGAAGCCAGGCTACTTCAAGCATTACATTTATTTGTAAATGAGGAAACCATTAAATATACAGAATCAAATGGGAGGTGATAGAACTTATTTAATGTTAATTAACTTACCTGTGAATGTTGTATAGTGTTTGTGGAAATGATAGAAATAAACTGAAGCCTGGAAGAGAAAAACATTAATATGTAATTTGACACTGATGACCTCAGAGTTTTCTCATATGACAACAGACCTAGTGTGCTATTCTAAAAATTATTCAGTATTCCTGTACTCATTACAGGATATGAACTGAGTTTGGAGGCTTTAGACAATAGTGAAACTGTCTTTTTTTTTTTTTTTTTAACAAAAGCTAGATGCTAGAAATAGTTGCTGATACTGAATTTCTTGTGTAACGAGTGACAAGACCAGAAAGATTTTTAAAAAATTCTGATGTAGCTAATAGATAGGATCAGTTATTTTTCATACAGGTTTCTCTGCTGGACCCAGGACAGTCCTACTTTTCATGAGCTGCTGTTTATCTAGAAAAATCCAAGTCTAACACCAAAAGCCTTCCCGTGGAATATAGAAAGACAATAAACTTCAAGCTGGGCTGTTCACATTACTGGGAAAATAAGTTTATACTTCAAAATATTAAGGGTCAACTTATCAAACTTATTATCAGAATTATTTGTTTTGATAATACAATAGCTGAAATTAATTAATTTTCCATTACATGTTCATCACTTGAACAAGTGGGGTTTTTTTACTTCTTCTGTAACACAGCTGTGATGTTTCTGGAGCTCAGCTTTAACCCACAAAGCACAAGGGTTTCGCCTTTGCTAACGCTGTGTCTGCCTGCACTGCTGCTGGTATTACCAACACAGCTGCCAGCAGCCCCAGAGCTGCCTGAAGACCACAGTTGTGCCCACTCTAACACCCACATCCAAAATATGCTGGTCTACCCAAGAGTCAAAGAAGACCTTGAGCAACAAGTGGAAGTTTTGAGACTTAAACAAAAAAAAAGCCACAGTATGAGTCAGCCCTAACTAGGTAAAAATGTATATGACTTTTTAAGTCTATGTCATTCCCTGTAGAGCTCTTTAGTTGGTATTTCTTCCCCCACCTTCTGTGTATTAAAAACTTTTCCCTGGTCAATTTGCTGCTTGGAGATTGCTCTGGGTAGCACATTTCTGCACTGCTTTTTTATTATAGGGCATGAGACTTGGGTGTGTTGCACTAAATTAATACATAATACCTATTATATTATGTGCAAGAAAAGCACTCTGATGTGCTAAACCTTCTGGGTTTGCCCTAAAACATCTCATTTAAGAAACACAGTGTGCTGCCCATACAAAAAAAAGTAGAAAACTTTAATCTCATTATTAGAAATATGGGGAGGGGGGGGAAATGAAGGAGGAAAGAGCTGATTTCAGATGACTTTGTACTGGGGCTAGTGTGACATAGTAGTGTCTTGAGAAATGTCAGTGTTTACCCTCCAGTCCTCATCAAGGGCACACCCAAGTGTTTGGAATGCCCTGGCCATAGTGGCAACTCAAGAGAAGGAAAATTAAAAAAGAAAGAATAGTGGAGATCAGGACAGCTGGAAAAGAGAAGAAGTAAAAAGGGATGCAATAGATAATCTATCCCTCCAGTCTTTCTGGTTATCTGCTAAAGAAAAGGAAACAAAGAATTGGGAAAAAAAAGCCAGCCCATAAATAATTTCAGGCCTTGCTCTTTTTTTGTGTTTACTTTTTGGGTTTGCTTTTTAAAACAATTAAGATAAAGCGCTCTGCTTCTTTACCACAGCAGAAACTCGCTATCAAACAGCTGAAGGATGTGCAATTGAAGTAATATCCCAAGTATTTTGTCAATATATTTCTACAATTCACAGGCTTAGCGCCTTTGGAGAGATCTGTGTTTAATGTGCACTCCAGTCAGCTATGTTTTCTATTAGGCAGGGAGCGCTAGTTCAATAAAATCTTGAGTTACATACAGCAGTTCCAACATCTGTATCACATTAGAGCAGACATGAGACAAAACACTGACTCTTGAGGTTAAATCTAAATTTCCTGCTGCAATCCTGAAGTTTGATTTGTTAGGAGAAAAGCAACTGAGAGGAACAGAAATAGAGACTAGAACTAGAAATAGAATTCAAAGAGCGATGGTTGCCAACAATTTGTTATTTTTATGAAGTGCCATTTTAGTTAGAAATAACACACTGACCGCAAACAGTCCCCCAGCTAGCAAAAAGCCACCTTCCAAAGGGGGCAGTTCCACCAGTTACTCCCCTGTATTTTGACACAGCTTTGCTTTCAGCACAGCGAGAGAGCTGAGGATGGCAGCAGGGAGAGCAAAGGGTGTTCCCCGCTTCTTATGGGATTTTCGGAATTCCATCATTTCCTACAACATGTTGCTTTCCCATCTTTTTTTAGCTAAGGAGGCCTGGCTTGGGGGCTGCTTTTGGTACTCATTAAGTCTGCTTTTTAATTGGCATTAAGGATCCCTTTGTGCCCAGGAGCTAAACTGCTGCATCCGCATTGCTGCCATTCCCTGCTGCTCTGAGGAACAAAAGGTGCAGCCTGGAAAGCAAACCCACTGCTGGCTCTCTGGCACTCAGCCACCCAGGCACTGCCCAAGTGATGATCATGGAGCTTTGCTTTTGTTTTTAATGTCCTAAAAGTACGTATTTTATTTATTTATTTTTTTTTAATCCCATTTCAGCACATTAGAGATTTTTAACACATTAGAGAAAATAGAACTGCTCAAATGTTCTTAGAGGTAGTATACTACTCTTCCAGTATCTTTTAGTGTCTTCTTTAGTATTTTCCTGTTCTTCACCTGATTAAAAATCCGAGACCCAAGTGTAAGAACACAGGCCTGTATTAAAGGCAGAAATACCAAAGCACAGATGGGTAGCACAGATACACACAGGGAATTCTTGTGTCACGCTAGGCTGAAAGTATCAAGCCCAAATCCTCGGATTTAGATACAATCCTATCGTCAGTCCTTTGTGTTGCACAATGTAGACTCTCTTTTCAGAGAAATAAACATTTTTAAAGCTCTTTATCTGGAGTTATTTTGTTCATATTAAAAAATGCCAAACATAATCATAAACAAACAAACAAACAAACAAACAAATCCCAATGCATTCAGAAATTCAGGATTAAAGTCACATCAGAAGTGAAGAAATGAAGGCATTATCTTGTTTTCCCAATATAAAAGCACACAGACGTGCATATAAATATGTGTGCACATTTATATATGTATATACACATGTGTATAACAGAGATCAAAAGGTAATTCCCATCAGTCTTAATGAAAAAATTAGATTTCATTTGGTGCTTTCAAATTCAATTCCAAGCCAATAAGATGTTGTGTGATACAGCTGAGTAAATCAATAATAATTTTTAAAAGCTAGCACGTGATGGATACCATGGTACATTGTCACACATGCTACTTGGACTAACAGTAATATATTTTAATTTTGTGAGGGCATTTTAAACTTTCATGTAACTAAATGTAAAGACTACTGAAGGCCTGCAGGTGGTCAGGTTGTTTCTGTGACATGCTGCAGTTACTGTGGCTGTTGTACCTGAGTTGATTGAGGCGTTTCTGCAAAACATAGACTTGGTCATTGCAGAGAAAGAGAGGGTACGTCAGGAAACAAACTGCTGACACTGCTGTCAGTTCCAGAAAGTGCTGTTTCAATACCCAACAGCCCCCTGCTGTCTCTCAGACAAAGCAAACAGCCTGATTCAGGTAGCCACATTTCTGAAAACACAAAAGCTCACAGACTGTAAACACCACTAAATAGAGAAGCGACTCCAAAGCACCTAAACCACTAAACATGTTACACTGCTTCAAAGGAAGGACAACCTTCACTGTTTATCTTCTCCACAGCTTTGCTATCATAAATCCCCTTTCTTGATAAGTTCCTGACAAATGAATCATCCTCAAACTGTCCTAAGAAAAGCACTGAAATTTTATTTGTTAAGAACTGACTTTCCTGATAGCTGAAAATTCAAAAATTAAAAAATGAGAGAGTATGATACAGTGATGTAATTTTAGGTGAACACTGCACTGGAAGTTGTGTGAATTTGTTCAGGAAAGTACCATCCCTGCTGTGCTCCCCCACAAAAAATCTTCCCCAGAGCATTCATCCCATTTGGGAGGCAGGGAAGAGGTCTGTCCAGACCTTCTCCTGGGCATGTTGCAGAAGTTGACCAACTCTCTAACAGCAGGCAGTTGCACTTGCATTTCAGCTTACAAACTAAATACTATCACTCTCTCATTCTTCAACTGCCCATGACTCCACATGGCCTTCTTCAGTACACTGCTTGGGCTTTCCATCTCTAATAACTCAACATAATCAATGTTTGATGTAAAGAAATGGGATGTTATCATTTACCTTTCTTAGTCACCAGACAAGAAAAATTAGATTCAAAATATTCAGGCCTCAATATTAGCTTGGAAAAAAATTTAAATACTTTTTCCATGGTGTTTTTTCCAAATTCCTTGCACATTTAGAGCAGCTACACACGTGAAAATATTTTAACACACTGAAGGTTTAGCACACTGATAAATGCCTGGAAGCAAACTTCATCAAAAAGTGAACATTTTAGAAGCACTTGTTACTAGAACAGAAGCTTTTTATGGAACAGTGTGACCTTCTTAGGCATGTTTTGAAAGACAACTCTTCTAATTGATTGTGCAAACACATAACTGCATATTGAGCTGTCCACTAACAATAAAATTCTATTTTATTAGTATGTAAAAGGCACTTAAAACCACTTAGTAATTGGCAGGGGGTGGGGGGGAGAACCTTAGAAAATGAATATATAATTTGCAGACTTAATTGACCCTGTAAAATCTGAAGACATTAGGGTGAAAAATACACCCAAAATCCACAGTGTGAAATTATTTTACAGGGATTAAGGGAACAGTGTAAACTTAAGCATTGCCTTCATGCCCAAAGTTGATGCAGGTTTTGAATGTTTAACATCTAAGATATTTCTTGGGTACAAAGATTGTAGAGGGATGCATTTACCATGCTTGTTGGAAAGAGATGTGTTTATCATGCTTGTTGATTTTGTACCTTATTTTCAGTGTCTAAGGAAGAACACACTGCATTTATCTTGAACTGAGTGGTGAGATAACAATTAGCATTCAGAGGGATTTAGTACAGACTGAAGAATTAGTTTATGAATGTAGCTGCTTCTTTGATGTAGTTCTGTTCACAAATCCTTCTGTTTCTGGGCAGAGCAAGAAGTGACCACCAGAGAAACAATGCCTCTATTTGAAAAGCCCAGGCTGGATTCCAGAGGGACTCTGCCAGGCAAGCTCCCTTGTTTGACCTTCTCCTGGGGCTCCCAGTGCCCCTGCAGTGACTCCTCACAACTTAACACCCCCAAACCCATTCCCACCTGCAGTCAGCATCCCGTGACACTGCCCTGCCTCCGGCCCCGAGCGCTCTGCTTTTCTGGGTTATTGTTCTGACTGGCTCAGAGGAGTGACTCCGAACGTGAACTCAGTGGCTTCTTCAATGTCTATCTCAAGTGACAGGTGAGTATTTCACACCCTTTACTTTAAGGAAACCTCGTTAGAACCTGTCACAACAATGCCTTTATAAATGTTAAACTGGTGACAGACACAGAGAAGCCAACTCTCTTTAACTTCTCAAACAGGACTGGTCAAAGCCTGTCGGAGCAGTAACATTTTGAAAACATATCACTTAATGTTTAATCATTCAGCAAGTCATCACTAGGGCAGAACCATCAGCTGCTTTGCAATGGGAGCTGTAGGAAATCTCTGCAGAATGATTAACCATTCCACAGGGGGCAGAAACAATTCATAATTTGACCGTGGCCTCCTAAGCATTTTCTGACACTGAAAAAGGGGCAGGCTGCTGTATGAACACCCACTGGCAAGGACTTGTGTGTCCTCCTTTGATACACAGGGTGTAGCCCCGTGTAAGTGCGAGGCACTGTTTTAGATGGATAACTGTGCTTTCTCACTATGATGGAAAAATAATTGGTATGTTTCAAATGTTACAGCTTGGCCTCATTAATTTTTTGTTGCTATTAATTTATGTTTTTACTCCTCATTTTATATACTTAAGTAACTCAGAGAAGAGTGACCTTCAAGAAAAACATTGCAGAAGTCAGCATAGAACCCAAACCCATGCACATCATAGGAAAAAATTCTGAATGCTTTGGCCCCATGTCTAAAACAAAGTTCAAGTTTCAGATCTGTGACAGATGTTAATACTCAATTCACATTTCATGTTCCAACCTGCACTTTGAAAACTTGTCTCAGCTTTGCCACAGGCTTCAGTAGCCAGATCTGGACACTGTTGACCACACATAGTGGACTCAAACACGACACCATGTCTGGATTACAGAATAGCCTGCCCCAAGTCCTGCACACTGATGAAGTATAACATACCCACTCGATGCTTAAGTGATCCTTTTCCCACAAAGCCTATTCTTGTGGTTCCAATTAATACTGAGAAGGAGCAGGAAACTTTCTGTGCATCCAGTTTTTCCAACTTGCCTTCCTAAGGAATGCAGCTGATATGCTAACACTGCTTGTTTGTACACCCCACCATAACTTCCAAGCCCTCAGTCAATTCTGAGCAAATTTAATACACTGAAAGAAATTTCCAGTAAGATGCATGTCTCTAGGGAGGAAAGGATTGTAGCCAGAACTAAAATTTTATTAGACATTATAAAATCTATCTCATACAGAGCAAATAGGAAAATCCCAAACATGGGAAACACTTCATGCAGAGCATGCACCTACAGGTCATTTAATAACAACGTAAGACAGAAAGCATCATCAATTAGTAATGCTGCTCCCTGAACTACAGATGCCTACCTGTCAGAGAAAATCTTCTTACAAAATCTACAGCATCATTTGTGGTACTAGAATTTATGTGCAGGACTGACTGCTTTAAAATGCTTATTGTAAATATTTTATATTGCTCTCAACCTGATAGCAGAGTGACAGGGAATGTTAGGCATTTGGGATGCCCTGGAGGGGTGAAAATAAATGATAGCTCTCACCCCAGTTCTGCCCTTTGAAGGGACCCTTGTTAGCCAAATAATGCTATGGGATAGTTGTGGTTAAATCCCAAGACAGCTTTTGGAGTGTCATCCACAGGAGCCCTGATGAGTGCAGAAGCAATTAGCTCCAGATGAGCACACAGGCACATAACTTTAAAGGGTCTGTCTGCTCCCGTGCTGGGAAAGAAAAGGCATTTCTGCCTTGCAGCCAGGTCAACATGCTCTGGAAACAGGAGAAGGACCTTCCTCATGGGTTCAGTGTCCAGCTAGGTGTGTGTTTTGGAGCTGAAGGACAGAATTGCATTCACTGCCAGTGAAAATTATGGGATCATGTTTGCTGGGTAGCTGACAAATTCCCATAAAATACTGTGCCGGAGTTTCTCTGTTTCACAGGATAGTCCTCTGAGGTCACTGCTCAGCAGCTCAAGATTTGGCTTTCCTACAGGTGTTCACAGTGTGCCAGACAGTTCCCAGGAACACACATAAAGCTCTCTTTCCTAAAACATCTAATCTAAACACCAGTATTGCTGTACTTTTATGTATATCTTTGTGTGTTCTGGCACCCGATAAAAACTCCATTATTTTCAAGGAGTGAGTGTCACCTGGTGATACCACAGCTTCCTCTGAGGAGGTGTTTTCACAGAGTTCATCCTTAGGTTACACATGGGCTATTTTTTTCCCCCAGAAAACTCCAGGAAAGGCATCTGAAAAGCACTCTTGTGCATGTCATTTGGATTCCTTCCCACCACAGAAGGTACGAGCTAAAGCCCAGCTGCTCTCTGAGAAGCGACGGCTCAGCAGCTGAACTCCTGTTGTGCACAGAGCAGTAAAAGCACCAAACAAATGCCAGGTATGGATGCAGCAGCTACAGGTTCATTGTTAGAAGGACCACTAGTGACTACTAAATGCCATCAGATGGTTAAGAACAGCCAGTTAGGGTTTAATGGCTCCTCTCAGGATCCTGGGAAATGAGCTCATAAAAAGCATCAGAGGCCCACTTTGTTTTTAACTAGCCACAAAGGCATTCAACAGAGCAAGCCAGAGTGGGCTCTCTGGTACAAATGGTTCTGGCTGAGCAAAACACACTTGCTGCAGTCTCTCTAAGGGAGAGAATAATTGACTATTCCTGGCTGCTTGGCCCCAGGTGTAGGTTAGACAGGTACTTTTCTGCAGTCACAGTGGGGTCCTGCAACTAACCATGAGATTCTAAAACCTTTACATATCCCTAGTCACTGCACACAGGCTATCCAGTGATAACCACCTTAATCACTACTGCTGACATGAGAGTCAAATGTGAAATGGCAGTGCTTTCTGAACCAGCAGTGAAAGGATTCCACTTTTTTAATGTTTAAATTTAGTGTCTGTTTCTAAGAGATTTATTAAGCACTGTGTTGATTCTGTAATATAAAGTCAATCAAGACCATTTTTTGCATACTTTAAACCTATATTTAACTTCAACTAAGTTGCAAAAGTTGTCGCTGTGGGTAGTGTGCTAGAGACAAGGTTTTTGGAGAAACCTTTTGGCTCCTACTTAAGCCTACTCAGCTTGGGATAATGCTGGAAGAAATACTATTCTGTGCTCACAAATCCATTCATACAAGCATAGCACAGAAGACAGAAGCAGTACTTTTTTCTAATGGCAATGGAACAGTCCATCAGACCTTGCTTTGCAGCTGGCTCTGGTAGAGTATGGAAAAGAATGCTCCTGCTTGCAGATCTGGTAACACTGAAATTCTTCCCTTCCACAAACGTTCCTACTGTGTTGAACAGTTTGAATTAAACCTTCATCTGTGGCTTCCCAAGTGCAAGGGAAGCCATCAGAGTACTCCCTGATGCCATGTGCCTCAGTGACAGGAAGCAAAGCACTGATGTGTGTAGCTGACCCCAGCTAGCACCTGAAGCTGCCCTCACCTGCCCCTTTGGAGTGAGCCAACATCCATCTCCCCTGGGCTTGCAGTGCTGCTCCAAGAGCACAGATCACTCCCTGCCTACAGCTACACCTTTGTCAAAGATGAAAAATTCACTGACTATTGAAAAGGCAACCACTGTCTTTTCCCCCCTCCTTTCTTTCTTTCTTTCTTTTCCTCAGAGTGCCTAAATCAGGCCTGACTAGAAAAAGACTGTATAATCTTGGTCACACACTGTTGGTTTTACACTCTGGGTAAAGCACAAAACCATGTCCTTGCATATGCTGCTTATTAGAAAGCACACCCTGAATGCATTTCTAATCTGGGAATTCTGGGAAACAGTGCTGGGGCAGGAGGTGGTTCCTGATAAAGATTTTGCCATAGGAGAGGGGGGTGAGAGAATGTATCAGTGCAGCAAAGTCCCCCCCCACAAATGTTTAGGTGGCTCCTACCAAGTTAACATGAGGTGAACACCTATATAACCAAGTCCTCCACTTGGCTCAAGGGCAGAAGACATTTCTTGGGATGCAAGCCTAGAGTGGTCACATCAGACAGTCTTTTGGTACCCTCTTCTCACCACCTGTATGCTCATATAAAAATCCCCAAAATGTATATGCTAATTTCTCCACCTTCCAAGCAACACATCAAAGCCATTTTGCATACACAGATTTTCAGCTAAGACTTCTAGTTTTTAACTCATTAAAATGTAACTGCTCTTGTTCTCAGTCTTGATATAACAGTCAAAAAACATTCAATGCTCATTTCAAACTACACTGAGAGTATCAAATAATGAGCAAATAGGCTATTGCTGTGTATGAAAAATTAATCTCTTCTGTTTGCAAAGGAATTCTAAAGAGCTAAGAAACTACCTGGCTTTTATTCATACTTACAGCTGTGCATCTAAGGTTATTTAAATAATGTCTTCATTCCTTCTGTTCATGATGTTTTGGAACATAGTGTGCTCCAGGCCAAAACATTAAACTTAGAATATACATAAATGTAAGTGACATTTTACCTGAGTGACATAAAGAGTTCCTGAGAGTTTGGGAGCCCAGCCAGCCAGCACACGGCACTGAAGTGCATATGCAGATAAGGAGTATTTTCTATGTTATTTGTGTGCAGTAATTCAGCGAGGAAAAATTTGCCAAAATTATCTATTCTTTAAAAGTTTTCCAGTATTAGCTCTTTTAATCATCTCTTTTCATGTATTTTTGGACTAGACAACACTTACAAAAGTAAAACAACAAAAAAAGAGATGGAAATGTAAAAAATATCAAATCAAAGTAATTAAAAAGCAGTACATTTTTGCATCAATCTGGGCACTTACCTATAAGCAGGATTACTAATACATCTGTAATATAATAACCAAACAGCAAAGGCTTCTGCCAGATTTCCACACCAACAGTACCAGTGAGAAGATATGCTGCTATTAATACCTGTAGAAAAAAGAGATAACTTATTTTCAATCCTTTTCTTCTAAAGGCACAGAATTTCACTTATCATCTTAATACAAATGCAAAAGTAAAAAAAAAAAAAAAAATGTTATTTACCTCCTGTCCGTACTTTACCTTTTGCTGCCATGCCAAAACAATTACCACTGATCAGTGAAGCAACTTGCAGGGTCACCAACAGAATTATTTTAAATGTATGAAATATGGAAAGCAAGTAACTTCCTTGGTACTGAGTGCATCTGTTTGTATGTGGTAAGGATTACTGACTTACCTTTTCAAAACACCTAAGTTCTAAATCCACTCTTAATGCCTTAAGGTCTCCCCATTTTACATGCACATTTTGGATACAGACTTCAGAATCAGAAATGTGGTTATTTTTGTAGTTCTGCCCCTTGAACTGATCCTATCAGAATAACTGAGAGGGGGGAGAAAAACCCTAAGCTCACCTGAAATAATAATAAAAAATAATAAAAACATTCACTGGAATGTGAAGAAATAAAAAGAATGGGAAGGAGATGAAGTTTTCCCTGATTTTTAATTTGTTTGACAGATAACACAATTACAGGACACACAAAAAGAATCACATAGATGTCATTAGGAGAGAAAGCACACATACACGAGACTCATGGGCACCCAGCTAGAGGCACTGCTGCCCTGCTCTTTCTCCAGCCTGTTTTGTTCTCAGCTGTTTAAGTTTTGCCATAGGACCCATAAGGGGCTGTATGTTTCATGCTACACTAGCTCTAAATTAAAACGACAGTGTTAATTACAATGCCATTTAGAAAACTGCATATTCATCAACTTATTCCCAGGTAACACTCAGCAACCTTAATATTTTCCACTCAATACAGCTTCTTACTCTGGGATGAAAAACACTTTCCAGCTTCACTTCTATTACAGATTTTGCTATTTCTTTTTAAGGTTTTTTTTAATACTAATTTTTTCTCTGTTATGTGTTTCTCCATTTTAACTTCAAGAAACACATTTCTAGTATTCTGTTAAATTTTAACTCAAAGATACACTGAAAATCTGTTTGTTAATTAATGGACTTTCTAAGATCAAGATTAAGAGCAGAATGCTGATGTTGCTTAAAATTCCATTACATGTAGATAATATTACATTTGATTTCACTTACTTCTCTGTATCTAAAATCAAGATTCTTCCCCTGTCAGTGGTAGATCTTTAAGAGGTTTTGCTTGGATTTGGCACTGTGGAACAGCAAACATTGATGTTAGAACTGCCTCTGCAAGAACCAGCAGCACAACAGATTTGCAGCAGGGAAGAGCAGGCACTATTGAGTGCCATTATGTCTTGGGCCACTGAAGACAGTGAGTCAAATTTTGGTCAATGTGAAGGACACTTATAATGGGTTTTGCACTCCACTGCATCATCAGAGCTAACATTTGGCTTCCTGAAGAAACGGTATTATATTACCCATAAGACATGATGGATGGAATCCTGACCCCATCAAAGTTGATGGCAGAACTCCAATTGGCTTTGATGGAGCCTGAATTCACCCTCACACGTTGAATCCTGAACAGACGTTTTTGGCAAGTGATAAAAGAGTAACTTCAGTATTAACCATTATTGCAGTCAGTGCTTCTGGCAGGGCAGTTGTGAGCATCACTGTCAGATGTCAGCTCATGTCTAGGAACGGGAGCATGGATGCAATGGGCTCTCACAGGGAATGCCCTGCCCTGGGATTTGGTGAAGCAAGACTCCCAGGTCGAGATTGCCTCTTGCTTAACAGATGTAGCATATGAAAAAAGCCCACTCCTTGGCTTAAAATTTTTGGTATATTGTTTTTTAAAGACTTATGACATTGATCACAGCAAAGCAGCTTTCTGGCTTTAGAAAACAGACCTCCTTTAGAAAGGAATGATAAGAAAATGGCTGTGTCCCTTGATCTAACCTATATTAGCAAAAAAATTTGAGGATTGTCAAAATTATTAGCAAGACCTAAGTCTGTCAGTCAGCTGAATAAACTGTTTTAAAGGCACTGCTGGTAAAAAAAAAAAAAAA